>OU795041.1:18376361-18976361 GCA_917208275.1 Patella pellucida
TCAGGTACGTTCAATTTATAATGCATGTTTGCCTTTATGATTAATTAGTAATGTTAGCCAATGAGAGCAATTAAAAAAGACCCTCCAATATTATATAATTTATGTAAATCCATTTTTGCTGTTGTTAATTTCTAAGTTTATGCTATATATTTTTTAAAAATTCCAGAAAACATTAGAATAAAAATAAATTCTAAATTTACAGCATTTTATTAATGAAGTGAACTATAATCGACAATACGAGTAGGCATGTTGTTACAAACTGGTTCATGTGATTTGGGTTCGCCGAACTTACCGAATTTTTACATTTCGAAAATTTGATAGTCACATTGATCAAGACACGGATATAGCAATAAAAGGTATCCAACTGCAGATAACTGCATAAAACCTAATATTATCTTTCATAAATAACGCCTTCTTTAACAAGTTGATATATTGGGCCACCTTACGTTTTAATCTGTAGGTAAAACAATGGATAACAATTAATAATGCTCGTGCAGTAGCAGTCATTGGCTACGGAATTGGTGTCGAGCCACCATATCACACGGATCTTGATGGCACAGCACCTTACACAGTATCTAAAAACCTGCTACTGGCCCATGCCAAGACTTACAGACGTTATGAAAGTGTATACAAGAATCAACAGAACGGTAAGAGTAAACGATAAAATTACAATATATTCCCTTTTCTGCTCATGTCATTACATTTTTTTTTACTAATGCCAATTATAATAGTTGTACTTTTGCTGACTAGAGTTGATTAAACTAGTATCCTTTGATTTATATCTGATATCTTCAGGGATATATTATAAATGGCGCATCTATTTGCCATAACTTGCACACATAACAGGTTACCCATAGCCGACTACCCTTGCTTTGGAGGATGTATGTCGTGTAAGCGGAAGTTTGATTGCACGATCTGGAGAAACTCGTCCATAAATGAAGGAGAGAGAATCTACCCCTTGCTAAAACTACGCCCTTGACTCGATGAAAAACGTTATGTTACAACGCAAACGCAATAAATCATCCGGCCTCTCGACAAAACACAGTCCTTCATCAGGTCGCCAGTGTAATGGAATAAACTGATGCCCTTATTATCGATAATACAAGGGGATTGGTTACCGATTGGTTAACGCGGGCGCGTTGCATCATAGGGTATGTTATCGAGTCGTAGTTTCGATTCCCGGTTGTACATGAGTAGAGTCACCTTCGATTCTCGTGACTGGGTTTTCTCCGGGCTAAAAAACCCTGCGCGCAAGCAAATGGATGACATAAATTGAACCATATGCTAGTCCCGAAATAACCTATAATTTGTGTCGTGGGGCCGTTAACCCCATTGGTAAGCTTCCCTCTTGTTATTTCAATCCCTTAAAGGAGTTAAACATCTTACTTAATGTCATCCGTGAAGATATGAGATTCTAGTGTACCTGAAGGTAATATGTTAGTTCCGAAATGACCTAGTTTGTGTCGAGTGGACGTTAAACCCCATTTCTCCCTCCCTCTCTCTCTCTCTCTCTCTCTCTCACAGCTTACCCGAAAGGGGGTTTTCCTGGCTAACCAGACTCGTTAAAGGGTGAATGACCTGTAATAATAAAATAAAAACAAGTACGAACAATCCAAACTATTAGACAAAATTCGAAGTCCTAAAAAACGGTATAGGAAAAATAATCTAATCAGCATAATATGTAATAAAATATAGGAGTTGTAGGAAAGCAAAAAAGGTAGATTCAAAGCGGAATGCTTTAAATAGCGTTAATACTATTGACTATATATGTATTTGCAGAATGCATTAAACTAAAACCAGATGAACTTAAACTTATTTGAACACTTTACTAATAAAACTGGCATGGCCGCCATTTTAACGGTGTAATACTATTTTGTTTTACGTTTTGAACTGTAGGACAAGTCGGTATAGCTTTATTTTTTAATTGGCCGGAACCAAAGAATCCGTATAATGACAAGGACGTGGAAGCAGCAGAACGATATATTCAGATGAATAGTGGCTGGTTTTGTAATCCTATCTTTGGTACTGGTGATTGGCCAACAGTTTTATACGAGCAAGTTGCACAAAAAAGTCGAGCTGCGGGCATGTCTAACAGTCGGTTGCCGGAATTTACAGACGCAGAAATTCAGCTGATCAAAGGTATGAGTGCTGTTATTATTGTGATCTTAAATTATATAATCTGTAAATTCATAAATAAACTACGATTGGTTCAAACTTCAAAAATTGTCACGTCAACTGCACAGGTTTGTCACGAAACGAGCGATGCTTGGTGGTTTCGGGCGCTTTGAATGTCGTACGCATTCCGCCTATTGCACGACGACCGCCACGGCATTATAACACCAACGTCATCCGAATCAATTCCAATTTGGTTGAACTATTAGCATTCAAATTCCAAATGTATATGTTCTACTTTACAGTACGGAAGGGTATCGCTGCCAATATTAAATGCTCTGCTACAATGTCTTTTGCATTGATTATATGTAAAAAGTACAATGTACAAAGTCCTAATACCGGTAACGGTAAACTCAAAATTTTAATATCTCTAAGGCAAGAGTTAAATGTAAAACGTCAATTAATGTTAAAGGTCAAATGACAAATGCTTTAAGGGGAAATGCTTTTTTGACCTGCCAACATTTTACATTTCTCTCATTACATTTTAAATTTGCGCTCTGCCACATCCCATATGTCCTTAACGCTTTCTACATAGCATCTTTTGCACAGCATCATCTTCAAATGAAGGATATCACGTGACTTATTAACATATACGGAAACCTGGCACTCTATAAGCCAGAGCAAGGATATTCACGACACTATAACAGAAAATCAGGTTAGCATAATACGAAATGTACTTATTTGACTATTTTACCATGATTACTGGGGGTGGGGGGCTCTGCAATGTCCAAATACGAAATTCCAGGAATCATTCTACATATTAGTGAAACGCAGGTTTATTACTATTTGTAAATATGTAAATAGTTTTCAAATACAATCGTATTTTCATAATTAATTTGACACTTAACATAATATGACGTTTTACATTTGACTCTTGCCTTAGAGGTATTTGACTTTATCATTATTATTATTTAATAACACTGTCTTTAATTTCAGGCAGTTCTGATTTTCTCGGAATAAATATGTATTCTGCCACACTGATTAGCTCCCAAATATCCCCTGATAACGCCACTCTAAGTTTTAATAACGACCTAGATGTACAGGTATCATATGATCCAACTTGGATAAGGTAAGGATTAACACGGTTGTTCCTCTGTTTGTGAATTTTTCACATCGAAACATCTTAGTTAAGTCGATTTAATTTTGTATTAATGGTAATAGTACATCAGTGCTGAATAAGAAGCAATTGTGCCCACTTTCGACCACCATCTGCACTGAATGTAGCTTCATTCATTTACAGTATTTATTTAATAAAAGTTAATTTTGGTTGTTTACATCGTAGGCTAGCATACATATTTATTATGTATATGTATATGTGTTGTTTAACAGATAGGAGGGGTGGGCGTAGAACTCCAGAAGCGAACGAACGAACATTGAGATGATGTTTTATATTAAAGGCACAGGTGGTTTGTTATTTAGTTTTATATATCTTTAAGAGAGAAAATCACCGTGCGAAGGAATTTACATTTCGGCAAATTATGAACATGAATCAGTCGTTCTTTATTTCTAGTTTTATTTCTTGATCAAGCAAGAAAATCTGAGTGTGTATTAAGGCAGTCCCCGAGAGTTGGGAATTCAGTAAATTCATATTAAATCCTAATTCTCTTGGACTTTCAGCTCCGGTAGGATTAAAGTAACCCCATTTGGCATGAGAAAAGTTTTAAACTGGATAAAGTACCAGTATAACAATCCCGCAGTTTATATCACAGAAAATTACATTATTGATACAAATGGGTCTTTAATTGATGAACACAGGATGCATTACCATCGAACGTACATCAACAGTGTCCTTAAAGGTAGCTCAGCTCTTTAAATCTAATTTAAATCTAATCTGCATTCAACTACTTTGCTGACCTCTACTCCATAAATACTTTATTTCTTCTTGTTCTGTCTTCTTTAATGTCGAGCAAATGGCATTTTGATTGGCCAAAACTGTTGTTGCCCTAGATAGCACGAATTAGTTATTGGCCAAGGCAGCCCATGCCAGTTGGGCACAGATATCCGTATTGCCTAGAAAGTTGACTACATGAAATCTGACTTGATTCGGCAAATGCTTCCAAGACATACACAGACGAGAGTATAAGTTTTATTAGTAAATCATGTAATTTACCCTCTTGTAAATGTAATTCACCCTCTTATAAATGTAATTTACCCTCTTGTAAATGTAATTTACCCTCTTGTAAATGTAATTTACCCTTGTGAATATGATTTACCTTTATGCATATATAAAACATCTATGTTTTCCACAGCAATAAATTTGGATGGCTGTAATGTGAAAGGTTATTGCGGTGGATTTCTCTTGGATGGATTTGAAGTAAGATCCGGTTATGAAAATAAGTACGGTTTCTACAAAGTAGATTTTGAGAACATGGCACGTAACAGAACCGCCAGAGCTTCAGCTCATTGGTTCTCAATACTGACGAAAGAAAACGCATTTAATCCAGGATTTACACAAGCAGGCGGTTGGGGAATTGCACCACAATATACAGATCAATTTTATTACGACACATTCCCCGATGATTTTATATTCAGTACTGCTACGTCTTCAGCTCAGATAGAAGGCGCCTGGAACATTGACGGTAAGTGGTCTTATGAATGAAACCAACTATTACAATAAACATTTTCCCAACAATTGAAAGACATCCAATCAGTTAAGACAACATTTTGAATATTTTGAAGAAGAAGAATTTTCTTAAACAAATCTAATATTAACTATATAAAATTCATAACAAAATAATAAGTAGATCCTGCATAGTGCCCGAAACTTGTCACTAAAAGCTATCATGAACAGTTTCCAGTATAATTAAAAGCGTGTCAGCATTTCGTTGCATTATATTTTTGAGTTGTTTACTCCCACTTCATCATGGTCTAAACTGATAATCCACGGCGGGTAATGCGCATACTGTGATTGGTTAAATCCAGATCATCCTACCAATCAAAACACAAGAAGCAGAAAATTGTAATTTCTCGGAAGAACTATAAGAAAAGCAAAAAAAATGCTAGGCGCTCATGCACTTTACTGTTTCTGTGACATAACATATTTTTCTGTGCTTTTAAGGGAAAGGATACAGCATCTGGGATACTTTCGCTAACGCTGGTAGATGTAAAGAAAATGCCACACCACAAGTAGCTTGTGATAGCTACCACAAATATAAAGACGATGTTGCCATCATTGATGATTTGGGGGTAAAAATTAACATTTTGACATTCTAAATCCTAACTGGCATATTAATCTTCTGGTCCAATGTTACTTTCACAAAAAGTATTGGGATCGGCAGGGAATATGAATAATTTAATACTGATGAGACTCAATTCCATACAAGATTGAGCAATCCAAATTGTGTTAGAGTGTCTTTTATTAAGTGTAGACAATTAGTAAAATACTTTATGGTACATCAAATTTCATACAATAGTATAATTGTCTTGTTTGTTGTAGGGGTGTATTATGTGGAAATGAATTGTTTCAAAAAATATTATTTTAATTGTTTGAATAATGATTTTGATTGCTTAAATACTTATTGTATTGTCCATACCAGAATATTTTACTTCCGGGGCAACATGTTATTGTACGCCAAGCCTACAATATTGGAAACGATTCAGCATAAATCAATTCTACGTAGTAAACGGTCATACACATTGGACTAACATCAAGAGATGAACCTTGATTGTTCTTCTTTGACTCAAGTGATACAACGATTCCATATATTATGTATCTGTAATCGTGTATGTATGGTAATTAGAAAGAAGACCGGTATCCTATCGTTTAATTAATTCAATGATACATATCGACAAAGCATATTCTTATTTTGTCTGTGTCCAAAGTTTTCCAATTTAGGAAACTATTTTCAACTGTTTGTGATCCCTGATTTTACTTTAAACAATTGTCCAGGCCCCGCTACGGTACTACAGGTGACCGGAAGTAGCCATATTAATCTTAATGGTAAGTAATATACCATCACTCATACGAATATTCGTCGAATACTTTTTAAGTCTGATTTCTGGAATGTTGTTTTCAGGTCCATGCATACCGGTTCTCAATAGCATGGGCTCGTGTTATGACTGACGGAACCCCAGCGACTAGGAACCAAAAAGGGATAGACTACTACAATAATCTGATTAATGAGCTTTTAAGACACAACATTAAACCGGTGGTCACCATCTTCCATTGGGATTTACCGCAAGCCCTTGAAGATCATGGCGGATGGCTTAATGAATCCATTGCTTACTGGTTTAAAGAATATGCGGCTCTCTGCTTTGAGGAGTTTGGTGACAGGGTAAGTAAAATATGATCTGCCAAACGTCTGATAAATCAATAACCTTAATTTACTTTAACATAAATGTGGGATAAAAGGTGTTCTTCAAATTATATAGGACCAACTAAGGTCCAGTCATTATGTGTTCTTCTTAAGCCAACCCCTATAAAAGGAAAAATGATTACCATAACTTACAATAGGACTGCTTGATTTTAATAGTTTAAACCAATATGCTTGTTATTATGCATTGTCAATACTTACCTCTCAGAATTGGTTGTTGTGGGCTTTAGTAACACTACTCACCAAACAATACAACCCCCTTGGTAAAATCATTGAAAATAGGGTAGGAGTTATATTTAATATTTAAAGTTCAGATGCCAGTACATTGGTAAATAAGCCCATAAAATATATATGCATTCTAAGGGCTCAGTTACCAAGGGACAGGTAAAGTTCTTTGAGCAGCATGATTTCGGCACCCGCAAGACCGGATTCTAAAAAAATACACGCTCATCTTTGAAAAATATTTTTCAACCTTCTTTCATAAATCACTACCTCCCTCAAATCACTTGCCTTTCCTTTAATCCGGACTTTGTGTCAGAAATTCTTCAGGCAGTAAGCCAACGATTTGTTCCTGATGATTTTGCAGACAAAAAACACTGAAAATAGGGTGGGAGTTGTGTTTAATATATTTGAAGATCAGATGCCATGAAATCGCATATGGAGTCTTAACTCACAAAATATTTTGGGGGAGAACCCCCAGACCCCCCACAGCTGTTTCGCACATGCGGCGCTCATAATGTAGGCCCACAAAGTACGCCCCCCCCCCTCCCTTTTAGTAATATCCTGGATCCGCCCCTGACATTACATCTTCCGAGGTGTTTCAAGCGACTTCTTTTGATAATTGACAAATAATAACGTCTCCCCCATTGTTTAGTACACACGCAAAAGTATAAATGCACGATCTTTGCTTAGTATTTCACACTTAGTAGTTGACGCTTTGTCATAATTATCTGGTGTACATTTGTGTGTAAATTATTATTTTATAAATAAATGCAAAGGTGCTTGTTTGCCTAGTTTAAGCTACACGTTGTAGGATAAGGTTTGCGATACATGTTAATTGCTGTATTTACAGGTGCCCATGTGGTTAACATTGAATGAACCGTGGGTTTTTACGGTATTGGGCTACGGCAGTGGGGTGTTTGCCCCTGGTATTGTTGACATGGCAAAAAATCCATATCTGGCAACTCACAATGCTATAAAGGCTCACGCCGAAGCTTATCATCAGTACCACGACGTATATAATGGAACAGGTAAGGGAAATGCGGGTTAATCTATCACTCAACAGATCTAACTTCCATTAATCACAATTAAAAACTATGCTATTTCAATGATTCGGACAGTGGGCGAATATCGGAGGACTCCACTCCGTGTTACATACAAGGATCGAAAGTGACAGGCTGTAGCCTAATACGCACGTAGTCATCGACACCCGCTTCCCTCTACCTATGAACTTTTTGTAGCGCTTTGGAATGTTACAACTGTGACCTCGGTTCACTTTTTCTGCTTTATTATTGGACTTTGGACTTGTGCAAATGAAGAAAAGTATGTCAAAAGTAAAACGGGTTTAATTGACACTTAATTGCAGGTCGTATTGGTATAACCTTAAATATAGACTGGTCCCAGCCTCAAGATATATACAACGAGAAGCATAGGGAAGCCTCCGACTCGCACATACAGACATTTCTTGGTTGGTACGCTCATCCCATTTACGTTAACGGAGACTATCCACCCATTATGAAGGAGATAGTTAGACGCAATAGTTTGGCCCAGAATTATACTGAATCCAGACTTCCAGAATTTACAGAGGAAGAAAAACAACGGATAAACGGTAATATCAAATTTCAATAAGTCATTATTACCATAAATTAGAATCTTTGTGTCATGGACCGAGAAGATCCTTTTGGGGGTTTGCAGGGAAATCTTCGCCGTACACATTGGCAAGCATCTGAAACCGAAGTACATTAAAAAAAACTGTTGCGTTAAAATTCTTCAGTATTATATGTGGATCAATAAATGATCATAGTCGTCTAGAATAATTGTATGTTCTAAGACTCTCAATGAAATCCAAGATGTCGGACCTTCTGATAAAATTCTAGCAACACAGAAAAATAAATGTACGACGTTTGTTACGTAATAGTATGTCATTCGTTAAACTTTCATGGTAATTTGTTTCGTAGTTTCTGAGAAAACGAAGTGATTCCAATTAAAATTAAAATGTAGATTAGAATTGTGTGTTTCAAGATTCCATACTGTAGCTTTTCTAGTCTGATTATTGGGATGAAATCAAACGGGGGCTTCAGAAGATTCATAAACTATGATGGTCTATTTTATTTGCGATTTAAAAAAATCTATTTCATTGGATGTTATACTTTTGTCGGATGTTTGTAAAGTCCTTGGTCCATGTTCGGATATAACCGATTTTATTAATAAACGTTAGCTTAATCTTTCCAACGTTTAATCCTATGGCGCTTGCATTGCTATCAATAGAAATCAACCCAATTCAATTGTTTTGGTCTAATTCAAGAATTTTTACCTCTTTAAATCTGTATCTGTATTCTAGGTACATCGGATTTTTTTGGAATGAACCATTATACAACAAACAGGGTTGTTAACGACGATCCAGAAGTTATAGCAAAACAGAACGGTAGTTATTGGACAGATCGTGGAGCTTGGGATGATAAAGACCCGTCCTGGCCTGGGTAAGACTATACATTGTCCGCTGTTGCGTCTGTGATATCAGTCCATTTGAAAAGGGGCTAGTCACCACAATTCAGTGAGGATTCTTCTGGACCATCGTCTTCATATTATGCTGATAATGTAGCAAAGCTTGTGGCGTAATGATCATCAGTTAGCATTTGTATTTTTTTAACCACTTGACTCCTATTCATGCCAATAGGTTCGGAAGTATTATAGGGGGCATGTGGCCGAGTTGCCATGTGCATAACACGTAATAAGGGAGCCAATCTCCCCTGGGGTTTACGCAAACCGTATTATTTGAATTACTGTTAAATATATGGACGTTTTCTTACACCTCGCAATAATCTTCTTTTTTTTTCTAGTAACTATTAAGTATAGTTCATTTCCGGCAATACTATATACCGGAAAACACCATTTTATAATGAATACCGGAAACACCGGAAAAACAGCCTGGTCCTCTGTGTGCGGGGATTTAGGGTTCGGGTTAGGTTTAGGTTTTTTCCGGTGTTTTCCAGAGGACCAGCGGTGGATTTGGGTTAGGGATAATGTTAGGTTTTTCCAGTGTTTTCAAGAAGATCACACTCCGGGTTACCTATTTATGGTGTTTTCCTGTAGTTAGAGTGTTTCCTGTATTTAGTGTTTCTCCGGTGTTTCTGGTGTTTTCCGGTATTTTTTGGTGTTTTTCGTTGTTTTTCGATGTTTTACGGTATATAGTATAGCCCTTCATTTTGCGTTACCCAAAAGTTCTTTATGTTGCTTAAACAGACCTTTATTTCAGTTCTGGTTCATCTTGGTTGAAGGTTGTACCATGGGGAATCAGGAAAATCTTAAATTGGGTGAGAAATAATTACGGAGACCAAGAAATTTTTATCACAGAAAATGGGGTGTCTGATAATAACCAGACTTTGGATGACGTCAGTCGAGTGTATTTTTACACTCATTATATCAACGAGGTTCTAAAAGGTAAGCCCACTGGTCGTTTTATATCTTTTACCATTTATTTTATGGATATTATAAGAGGTGACAGTTTATCTAATCTTAATCTGAGATTTTTTTTGCGCTACCCACTTCTTATTAATTACAAAACCAATTAAATATGATAAATGATACAGCTAAAGGGGCACATACTGGTCCGTCAATAGTATTGACCCAAAATATTGACAGAAATTGCCTACACACGATTTAATATTTCCATCAATAATTTCATATTTTTGGGGTCATTTTTAAAAATAAATGCCATGTTTACTCTTCTAAGGTTGACGATGGAATAAAAATAAGGACGCAATTATTGACAGATTCTCCAACACGATCAATATTGTTATTCAATAATTTGACCGTCCGTCAATATTTTGATTAGCCATCAATAAAAGTAAAAATGGTATTAATTCGTCCATATATTGACGCATTGATCGTTATTGACAATATTTTACATCAATATAGCCCACTTACGTTCAATATATTATTGAGTCAATATATTATTGAGTCAATATATTATTGAGTCAATATATTTTTTGGACGCTATTTAAATTCAACCCCCTAGTTTGTTTTGAGTTAACGTTTGTTTATTTATAAACACTTATATTTCAGCCGTGAAACTGGACGGGATAAACGTCATTGGCTATACCGCGTGGTCTGTCATGGATAACTTTGAATGGCAAAGTGGATATACTGAATATTTTGGAATTTATCAAGTAAATTTCTCTGATCCCCATCGCATAAGGAAACCTAAAACATCAGCGGCTTTAATTCGCGAAATTGTCAGAGATAACGGGTTTATTAATGGTTCTAAGACAGACCCAGAAGCTAACAAGGAGATACTCTACGAAGAGGAATATTTAAATGAAGACTTCCCAGAGAGTTTCATGTGGGGTGCTGCAACAACAGCATATCAAATCGAAGGTGGTTGGAATGCTGATGGTAAGGCACCACTTTCATAACTACTTTCTATACTGACAACACTTGTGTGTGGGCGACTGACAATACTTTCTATGCTGACAACACTTGTGTGTTGGCGTCTTACAATACTTTCTATGCTGACAACACTTGTGGGTCGGCGTCTGGCACTACTTTCTACGCTGACATCGCTCGTGGGTCGGCGTCTGACACTATTTCTATGCTGGCAAAACTTGTGGGTCGGCGTCTGGCACTACTTTCGATGCTGACAACAATTGTCTGTGGGCGTATGACAATACTTTCTTTGCTGACAGCACTTGTGTATGGGCGTTTGACACTATCTTTTATGCTGACAAATTGGCCCAGGTTGGGGGCATATAGTAGGACGTTAAATCCGCTTTCATTCATTATGCTGACAACACTTTATTTTGTGTGGGCCTCTTACAATACTTTCTATGCTGACAACACTTTCATGTACGCGTGCGTTTGACACTATTGTCCATGCTAACAACACTTGTGGGCGGGCGTTTGACGCTATTTTCTATGCTGACAACACTTGTGGGTGGCGCCTGGCACTACATGCTGATAACACTTGTGGGTCGGCGCCTGGCACTACATGCTGATAACACTTGTGGGTCGGCGCCTGACACTACATGCTGACACAACTTGTGGCTCGGCGCCCGACCCTACTTTATATGCTGACAACACTTTTATTACCAGACGATAAAACTCGGTGGCGAGAATGCAGGCCACGATCGTTAGTCTGCGCAGCATTTTATTAATATATATAACCATATTTTGTGCAACTGAATAGTTTCTGCTATTTCAGGAAAGGGTGAAAGCGTTTTAGATGCTTTCTTCCGTAACACGTCTAATGGAGATGTCGCTGCTGACAGTTACCATAGATACACGGAAGACATTGAGGCATTAAAACAGATATCGGTAAGAACACTAGTAAATTATGTGGCTACTAATAATTTACCACTTTTGGAATTTTTTTCATAGATATTGAAGACATTGCCTATACCGTTTTTTTAGGACTTCGAATTTTGACTAATGGTTTGGATTGTTCGTACTTGTTTGTTTTTTTATTTATAATAAAATTTTGAGCAATTTCAGAATCTTTTCACCTTAAATTGGTAACCTTTGCTTTCATATAAGATACAAGTAATGTTATATTTGTATTCGATTACTGGGGTATAATATTATTACGTCACGGTTCTGCTCGGGGTACAGGCAGAACTATTAAGGAACTGAATTCCGTGTAACTCGAATGGAATTCCTTCGAATCGGAATGTTATTGGCTGACAACCTAGCACCGACTACCAGGTTTGGTGCCAGCCTAGTTGGACGTATTTAAACGTATACTCTCCCTTCTCTCTTTGATCATGTTGGTGATGGAGGCCCATTCATTATGGTGATTTTTGAAGATGACCTCTAGAGGGTCCGATAGATTAATGTTCCTTGTCTGCTGTAGAACTGGACACCTTAGTAGAATGCGTTATATATCCTTTTGTATTTTCATCATTATTTAAATATATTTCGAACATTTGTCGTCTCAACTGTTAAATATTGCTTTCTAAACGATGGTGTAATTTTTTTTCACAAACAGGCTTCATTCTATTTCCAATCCATATCATGGTCCAGGATTTTACCAATGGGTACAGCAGATATTGTAAATCAAAAGGGTATAGATTATTACAAAGACATCTTCGACAAACTAAAGGCGAACAACATAATGCCCGCAGTATCATTATTCAGTTGGGATTTACCAAATATTCTAGAACAACAATATGGTGGATGGCTGAACGAGACTACAATTGATAGATTCGTGGATTATGCCCGAATTTGCTTCCAGAGTTTTGGGGACGATGTATGTTTATTTTTGTTTTGCGCTTTTCTAGGCTATAGAACAATACTAGAGAAGTTTTTATATTACTTACATAAGACCGCGGATTGAACAATGCGGTTTATTCATTTGAGCAATAATTATTAAATTGCTTACTAAAAACAGATGGAGACATTAACATAGTGATGGTTGGGTAGCCGATTTGTTAACGCGTGTGCTTTCCATTAGAATTCCCCACTTGGGCGTGGCAAGGAGAAGGGTCGCATGTCGGTTTTTGCGACGTCCTCTGGCGTCCCACTGCAAAAGCGAATTATTTACATAAAAATGAACCATGTCTCAAAATGACATACTTTGTTTCGAATAGACATTAATTCCCACTCCACTCTGTGCGACATTAACGATATCTATAGTAAACTTATTTATTTCTTTCTTGTTTAAGGTGAAATATTGGGTTACTATGAATGAACCGGAACAATCAGCGTTTTGGGCTTACGAATCATTAGAGTTACCTCCCGGTGGCGAACAGAGAAGAACCGGTGACATGTATTTGGCTGTACACAACATGATAAAGGCACATGCACGTGTTTATCATATGTATCATACAGAATTTAAACGTAAACAAAACGGTAAATAGAAAAAGTTTAGTCTTACCTTACAGAACAAAATAATTCGTGTAAATTTAATCGATAAATTCGTATCTCTCGTATAAATAAATTAACTTGTAGCGGGTAAAGAGTTACCAATTGGTGAGATATAGAGGGATGGGGTTTAACGTCCACTCGACACAGAGTCAAAAAAAATGAAATGGTGTTTAACGTCCTATTGTTTTGCTCCTAAACTGGGCTAATGAAAACGGGCATACGCCATACGATGTGCTTTGAGGCGCTACGACATACTATTCCATCGAATTCAAACTACCAAGGGATCTTTTACGTGTACGTCAATGCACGTCCCATCCGAACGACTAGACAGCTGTCCTTGTCGGGCCCTCTGTCCTGCATCACTGTCACGGGGAAACCACGCCGGAAAATCTGGATGAACACCCATTCTCTGGACTAGCGTCTCACCCACTTAGCCACCGTGATCCCTCGACACAAATTGGGTCATTTCGGGACTAACATATTGTTTAATTTTATTTCAATAATTCACTTGCACATAGGGGTCGTTTAGCAGTGGGAGGAAACCGGAGGAACCGCAAAAACCCCATAATGTTGTAGGCGACACTACCTATTCCCACGTACAACTGGGGAATCGAAACCACGCCAGTTGACTCAATGACAGACTTTATGATACAGCGCGCTATCCATTCTTCCTTCCAACCTCCCAGTTAACAATTGGTGAATTTGGTCAAACAATAGGCATCTGGTAGTTTGCTTGGGCGTATAGTAGTCTACTATAGCAATATCAACCACTACTATCATTGTATTATATTCATTTGGACCAAAATAAAACAAGGCTTACAAGAACTGTTTTATATATAGGTTCTGTCGGAATATCATTGCGAAGAGATTGGTATATTCCAAAAGACTTCAGAAATCCCGCTGATAATGATGCTGTTCTAAGAAACTTTGAGTTTGATTATGGCTGGGTTGGTGATCCTATATTTAAAACTGGCGATTATCCGGATGAGATGAAAAACCGAATAACCGGGTCGAGGTTACCAACCTTTACTCAAAGAGAAAAGGAGCTAAATAGAGGTACGTGGAACTTCATTCACATAAGATATATTTAAAGTTACACACCTTGTTGGAGGGGGGGGGGGGTATGTCTTCCTTTTGTATAATGCTGGTTCAATGATTGGCTGAGATAGTTCCTCTTGAGATTTCCGGCTCGGGTTACCCTTGTAATGGGTGTAGTCGATAGGCCCAGTAAGGACAGTGGTTATTTGTTAGAGTTTGACTAAAAAACCAAGGCAAAACCCCGAGCTAAGACCAACATCTGGTTTGTGAGTCAGAGATTTTATTCTGAGCCACCGTAACCCCCCCCCCCCCGCAAGTGACAATATTGTCCAAAGTAACACACACAAAACAACACAGCAATTCACGGCGATTAATTATAAGACGCTATTCAAAGGCTTTACATGGTGGTAACATAATGATCTGATTGTCCGGTAAATGGTGTCGCAATCTCATGATGATAACAAGCTGACACTACATACACAGGAGTAGTTCCATGCTATGTTCACACCTAATGCGCTTTCAAACCGCTTTCCGTAAAACGCCCTACGGAAGGCGCTTTCGTTACCACGGGTGGCGTCACACTACAAATTAAACCGCTTTCGATTCGCATTAAAACACGTCACACTCAATGCGCATTAACAGCGTGCAACATCTATGATAGATCAATGGAACTATCAGATGGGGTGAAGGTTGAACACCCATTATCAAACACTGATGTCAACATTTAGCGAATTTAAAACCTAAATATGCTAAGCGTTTAGGCTACTCGAGATTAACTGATTAAGCTAAAATAATGCATGGATAAATTGTGTGCCAATTGCAGGATTAGTTGTGAATAATTAATCAGTTGGTCATTTAGTTATTTTTTCAAACCGTTTTATAGGTACAATATGGTGTATTAAATATCGATAATGTCAGTTAGTTAAAAACACAATCGATTACGGTGTTAAAAACAACCAAGTTCTATCGGGCCTTAATCGATGTTGTTTTATAGCGCACGTTGACACATACCAACACAAAACGTGTCAGTGTCATATACATGTATTTTATATACCTAATAACACCTGTAATCTGAAACCTATGATAAATGAAACCAACTGATAAGAATAACTTTAAAATATGTTTATCACGAAAATATCGTATAGGCCTAATCTGGAATAATTGTAACAAGGAATATACATGTTATACAGGATAAAGGATACAATTTCTGAGACCCTATCATCATACCGAGAACATTAATCCAAAGAAAAATATAACTAAAAATATACCTCTAATATTTACAAAAAAAAACCATCTAATGAAAATGATAATGCTGATATTATAGGCCTACTCATCTATATATATAGGGTAACTCAAAGCCCTGTATAGGGAAAGTTACGACAACTGATTTACAGGCGCCATTTTGGGTCCCAACTATGACGTTATAAATACTATGACGTCATGTCGTCATATAGCTTTTCTATACAAATTTATTTCGAATGGATTACATTCTTCACGCCCAGGCTTTTCAGGGCAAAATAGTTATCTAACAAATTGATAATAATGTTTGCATGTGCAATTTATTTTAACTTTATTTTAGATAAATATAAATCCCATGTCTGAGTTTTGTAAAGCGCCATTGAGCAGCCATCGGATGAGTTTTGTTGCGTTGTATCAATTAAAATTATGATTATTATTTAATATTTCATATTATGATACAGAACTATTGATGTCCAAATTCCTAAACGTTTTGTAAAATTTATAGTGTCTGTTGTAAACAGTAAAAACAAATGTACGCATATATGTGGAATACTTGCACTAAATTGTAGTCAATCAAAATTAATGCAAGTGATAATATTAATCATTTTTGAAAAGGGATGAAATAAGAATCGCATCTGTTCAATGAAAAAAAAAACTCTTAAATAATAAGGAAGATGGTAAATATAAAGTTAATAACATATTAATAGACATGATATTTATAAAACATTCTCATAAAATCTGTAATAAAGAGCAAAGATCATACAGTAGTTATGTACAAAATAACCAAATTTAATTTATAAACTACTGAAATGCCAGTGCCACAATGATGATAACACTTTAATGATTTCACCAAAGAATGCATTGTCATAGATAGTCTTGCTTCTCCCTTATTTTTCAAACCTTTTCGTCTTCTATTCCGTTCCATATTTGAATAAATACGCAATCGTAAAGAAAAATAGTTATTCAATAGTTTATCAATAATAAGGTGGCAATTTGGTATATTCTTTAATATGGAAAGTTAACAATTGGAAAGTCAAAGTCATTCCGTTTATCGTACAATTTAACACTCATTTTTTGGCAATTGTCATAATCGAGACGCAGATCCAAGTAGGAAGCGTAATTGTCACTGTCAGTGGTATTTTTAATTTCGAGCTCATCAGGATATGAAGTCTACATAATCACTAAATTTAGGATTATTAAGGGCTAAAACATCATCAATAAATCGATAAGTAAAATTAAATAGTCTGACTGATCGTTTATTACGAGCATCTGTATGTACTCGGCTTCGTACGAATAGAGAAACAGATCAGCAAGCAAAGGTGCACAGTTGGTGCCCATGGGAATACCTACCACTTGCTGATAAATATCCCCTCCAAATTCAGCAAAGATGTTATCAATTAAAAAATCCAACATCTGAGTTATCTTGTTGGCCGTGTATTTGTTTTTTGAATCACTGTGATACTTAACGAAATATGTAGAATTATAATTTACAACTAAATATTGATATCTAGCAGTAGCCTACCCGATTTAGACGAAAAGACACTGTGAATACAGGGCCGGCGGGAGCAATTCTTAATAGGGGGGCTCCCACCTTAGGTCCAGGGATGTAGCCAGGATTTGCTGAGTAGTTGTAAAAAAAATTAGGCGAGCGTAGCGAACCAAAAAATATTTGGGAGGGGGGCGTGGTCTTTTATTAAAATTCAACCCTTATTTAATTATTGGTGTATTTCGAGTGCATTTGCTGTCTTTTATTTGCTTCAGTGCAAATCAATTCCCATTTATATTATATTCAAATTTATATAGGCCTATTCTTAAAATGGTGTTTGTAGTATTTTATATTATTATTACGGTGGAATGAGAATCAGGTCAGACAGAAGTTCAGAAAGAATAAGGAACATTGACATTATGGATAGAGTAGGATTTAATATAGATTCGGTAGAATTAACCGTAGAATGCGTACATTAAAAATTGATCGAACAAACGAACGTTCGACACCATTTACGACATCCAAACCTTTAACATTGAAGTGCAGTAAATTGTTCTGGGTGACCGTGAAATGAATAGACCTGCACAACTTCTAAAGTTAAATAAACATAATACCAATACTTCTTTCTTTAAACTAATTTGGGCTGATAGGGTATACTACGGCACACAAAAATAAATAATGCCGTGTCAGACATGGTTTGCGTGGGCTTATAGTAACCCTGGCTTTGCCGTTTGCCGGGGGTGGTAAATTTCGAGTGCGGAGTCTGAGTACAGAGTGAGAGAAGGACGAAGTCGAGGCGGACTTTTTTCTTTGTGCTGGGCGGCAAAAAACAGTGCCGCCCGGCGTGGCTACATCCCTGTAAGTCCCTATATATAGGCGAAGGTCCAGGGGACGCAATAGCATAAAGAAAATAGTACTTGCGGCCAAATTATGGGGGGGGGGGGGCTAAAGCCTTTAAATGTCTTTAAATCGAGCTTTTAATTTACTATGGGGAATTTTAGCGTACAAAGTAGAAAATCGAACGTTTGAATAGATGAGACTGAAGCAAGGATCTAGATTGCAAACTATCAAGTAATTCTTTGGAATTTTTTAATATCCACATTTGATTTATACCACTTCGAGAGTATACTTTGTCACGGTATTTTTGAATACCCTCTTTAACAGCTGTTAGTATAGATGTCAATACCTTTGAAAGTAGTTTTGTGGAACAACGGGATGAACCTGCTATAAAACGTTGCTTGTAAGGATTTTTATGTAATTTAGGTATCCAATACAACAAGGGCAAATCTCTATAGGTATTAATAGCCTAATATAGGTATGCTACATTTTTACCTGGGACCCAAAATGGCGTCTTTATACGTATGACGTCATATTTTCATGACGTCATGTGAATTTTCTGGCTTCACAGTTGTCGCAACTTTACCAATATACGGCTTTGGGGTAACTGACCCATGCGATAAAACGGAAGTACTGCACTGCGCAAGCGCTGTTCAATCTCAACGCGCTCAATGCTTAACGCGAATTAAAGTGGGTCACACTTGTATTTGTGATGCGCGCCAGTTATATCGCTTCAGCCAATGCGCATTAGAAATGCGGTTTCGCTAAAGCGGCTTAGTTTTGGTTTAATGCGCATTGAGTGTGACGCGTTTTAGCGACTTAAGGCTTTAATGCGCATTCAATGCGCATTAAAATGCTAGTGTGAACACAACATAAGGCTTGTAGCAAAATTAAATGAAATGAGGGTTTAATATCTTACTATTCTGACTGGAGCACTGATTTTAGTATACGTATTTAATACTGCTTTCATGTTACGCTGAGTTCACTACGTGTAAAGCCAGGATGACACTTGTAGATTCCGTGGCACGCATTGGCACGACTCGAGTCGGCACTACACCGTCCGATTTGCGCAAACTCGTCGTGTCAATGTGGGAAGTGCGTAAACAATGCGCAAACTATGCGTAAACTCGTCGTGCCAGTTCCATTCGGCAAACCTCGACAGATTCCGGTACTCTCCGTAACCTTCATCTAGACTCGGATGTATGATAGTCATTGATATGTACCTACGACCATACATTTGCGATGCGGCTTATCGACTACCGATTTACTCTAACAGGAAAACGTTCCGCTTTTACAAAAAAGCCCCAAAATCTGGTTAAGCTGTCCACACCCGTTGGTGGAGTCGTCCACACGACTTAGTATAATTTCTGGACACATAATGTATTTGTAAATAGTATAGTTTTTCTGCGTGGTCACCCTTTCTATCGGTAAATAAACAACAAAGTAAATAATTTCTGGATATTGTAATTGTAATACGTTTTTTGGAGTCGTCCACACGATGTATTTTTAATTAGTATAGTTTTTTCTGCGTGGTCACCCTTTCTTCCGGCAAAAAAAACAACAAAGTAAATCGTTTTATTCCATAAATAACAAATTCATTAACAAATTCATAAACATATTTAGTTGTGGACGACATCACTAATAGTTGTTGACGACATCACCAATGCCTTGTGGACGACTCCACCAACGGTTGTGGACGACTTCGCTTGTGGACGAGTCGTCCACACGATGTATTTTTAATTAGTATAGTTTTTTCTGCGTGGTCACCCTTTCTCCCCGCAAATAAACAGCAAAGTAAATCGTTTTATTCCATAAATAACAAATTCATTAACAAATTCATAAACATATTTAGTTGTGGACGACATCACTAATAGTTGTTGACGACATCACTAATGCCTTGTGGACTTCGCTTGTGGACGACTTGACTGGCACCCATCTCCTGGGGGCAACCTTGTTTATCCGGGTCCTTCAAAATAGTTCCAAAATGGCGGACTTCATTATACAGCCGAGTCTAGATATAGGGCACCGGAATCTGTCGAGGTTTGCCGAATGGTGCCAGTTCGTGTCAATAAGGACATTGATAGGCATGATAAACTCGTGGCCAAAAGTCGTGCAAGTGTCACCCTGGCGTTAGTGTCTTGTTTCACATTAAGTGATAGTTTTATCTTGTCTCTTTGTCTCTTTGTCTAACTAACTCAATGTCACGTCTCTTTCAGGCTCAGCTGACTTTCTTGGTGTAAGTCATTACACAACATATCTGGTCAGCGAAAGTGAACTCCCCGCATCTACCCCTCAATCATTTTATGATGACAAAGATGTCACACTAAGCTTCAACAGCGATTGGCCAAGGTAATATATATATATATGTATACCATTCACAACATGAAGACATAAATCGCTTATATTTAGGTCTTAGAAATTGACACAATTGGGTCGCAATGTATATATGTAATATGAATGTAGAAAAACTGATTTACATTTAATGGTTTCTGTTTTACTGTAATTTCCAATCAGTTATGTTCAACGAAATGTGTCATAAGTCCCAATCGAATGGCAATCTTTAGCGTCTATTCCAATAATATGTAATCACATGCTCTCAGATAAGAAAGGGCTGTCACCTTTTGACATGACTTGTGGAATATGTCTAGCCTTGTTCTTCGAGTATGGTACACGATTCACGTTAACATTGGATATCAGAAGCCCATATTTTCCTGTACCATCACAACATCAATGTTGAATTGAAATTGACAAATAATTCGTGTTTAAAATGTCAAAGACTTTGTATGATATTGAGTTACAAGTTACACTACAACCTGGCCGATTTTTGTATATTTAAGATTTACATATCTTCAAACGTATTAACATTTCTTTTGATATCTCAAAGCGCATAACACGTAACCATTGAGCAAATATTATTCTCCAAAATTACCGGATTTGTATAAACCTTAAATGACAGTCAATACAATATTAGATTCACAGAAAGTGCGTGATTTGTAAGTGAAAATGTTGATTTATTTAATCATGTTCATGCCCATTTTATTTTAACTCCCCTTCTCGTTTTTCCTGCACACTCATACAAACCCACCTATGTCGTTAAATATAACTTATTAGTATTTCATAATATAATAATATACAGTCATGTCTAGCCCCACTTGCGATTTTCTAATAAAATTTGGTTGGGTAACAATTGGCCAAGTGTCTTTACTTTTTTGTGGATGTTTATTTAAATTTCATGGTTGGCCGAATGATTAGTTCGTGTGCCCTTTCACCGATAACAAAAGTATTTGAAACATCAAACGATATGTTATTATAGTTCTCAGATATTTGAGGAATTACACGACTTGCATTTTTGTAGTGCTGTTATATGACTATTGTATTATTTTCCTAATTTTGCAGCCAAGGATCAGATTGGTTGATGGTATATCCTCGTGGAATACGAATGATGTTAAGCGCGATAACCAAAAGATATGGAGACGTTGGTATATTTATATCCGGTAATGGTATATCAGATAAAACAGCCGAGAAAAATAACATGGACAGGACAACGTATATCAAACAGTACACAAACGAAATCTTGAAAGGTAATTTATTTACGGTACTGGCATCTTCAATAGAAGGCTTGGTCTCGCTTTAACACCGTACATCTTATCAATGCTTTCGCGTAATAACCTGGATATTTCGGCACTAATTTCGATTAGGTATTCATCCAGCTTGAGAGTCTATCAGATTCGTCGATCATCGCGAATACCAAGCCTGGCGCTTTACAGCTAAATGTCTACCTGTGATAATCGAGTTGCAAAGTTCAAGGTTCGTTCAATGTCAATGTTTCCGTAGCGGTCGCTATATTTAATTTAGGCGTGTATTTGACACAGCCTGTAATTGGACGCAACTGTTCACGTGTGTACAGTAAATGGAGATAACGTAGCTATAAGTTCGGGAATTGTATAGCAATCTAGCAACGTCCATATGTTGTAAAACTCATAGACGCTGCTTTAAGAACATGCCGTACTGCTAGATTTGAGATTACGTCCCACTAAGAAGCTGTTGTGACGCTAGAGGCATCGCAAGATTGTCAGTATTTTGATAATTGAAAGTAGAAATTGAGCCCATTTATCTAAAAGAGCTTGCGATGTAAAAGACATGCAGGAGTTTTTTTTAACACGTTTGGGCGGCGAGGACAAACGTGTTACATTTTCAAATAGATTTTTATAATTTTGGGAACACCCTTTTATTTTTCCTTTTTGTCAACAACCAATTTAAAAAGAAACAAACAGAATAAATAGTAGTATGAGTTTAATTTTTTAACGTATGTATTTCAGCTATTAAATTGGACGGCTGTAGTACTGTCAGGGGCTATGCATATTCGCCATTGGTGGATGGTTTTACATGGGGAAATGGATACAATGAAAGAGATGGACTGTTTAGCATAGATTATTCTTCCGGAAATTTGGCCAGAAAAAGTACACCCGCTTCTAAATTCTTCAAATCTATGAGAAATGCTTCAGAACTGGAACCGACAACACCGAGCAGTTGTAGCTGCCCCGAAAAGGTAACAGTAAAAACTGTTACTGATAAAAATTGTCAAACAATCATCAATATTATAAACAGTGCTGGACATGGCTATTCAAGTTCAATAATGTATATTTTGAGTATTGCTTTATTACTGAAAAATTTTGTATTTCCTTGAAATATTTTTGTATTTCCTTGAAATATTTTTGTATTTCCTTGAAATATTTTTGTATTTCCTTGAAATATTTTTGTATTTCCTTGAAATATTTTTGTATTTCCTTGAAATATTTTTGTATTTCCTTGAAATATTTTTGTATTTCCTTGAAATATTTTTGTATTTCCTTGAAATATTTTTGTATTTCCTTGAAATATTTTGTATAATTTCATATTTTACGTTTATTTTCATATAATATATATTCCGATTACTTTAGTATTGTGTATAGTATTAAATAGAAACATATATTTTCAGATTTGTAATATTGAAAAAATATTTATTTGATATTTGCAAAAGGTCGTATCTTGGGGTTTTATAAAAAAAAATGATTTTTTTTGCATTTCTGATTTCCTCATCGTATGGCGCGTCTTTGTATCTAATAATCGTATCTTTAGTCGGATCGAATACTTTTTGATGATCATGTGTCAAATCGTCGTATCATCATTGGAGAAAATTTTAGTGTAAAATGTCGTATCTGCAGAAACACTCTCGTAAAAGCCTGTTTATAGAGATACGACATTGTATTTTTTTAAAGTCCACCGACGATTTACGACATATTGTTTCAAAGTTATTTGATAAGAAGCTACAAAAGATCGTATAAACTATATTAATTTCTAATTTTATGTGTCAAATTGTCGTAACTCTCGGTACGCAAAACAAATGACGGCTGATTTCTTTAAACAGACTATATGAGTTTTTTTCCTGGTTGATACATCGTGGAACTTTAAAAGACCAATCTCGTATCTTTTATAGGAAAGAAGTTACAAAGTTTTTAGTCTCTCCTGTAAAGTTAGGTAAAAAGGAAATACAGCCTTTTGCAACTTCACCGACGATATGTATTCTAATTATTATAGTATTGTTGGAATTATTTTGTATATACATATATTTATAGATATACTTGTTCTTTAGATTTTTTCTTAAGTTAACCAAGTTTTTGTTTTGCCATTGGTTATTTGCTGATATCTTTTTTTTTCTTATTTTATTATCACAGTAAAAATATATAAAAATGGTTAATGATAAAATCAACGACTAAAACATAAAAATATAACATATAATAATAAAAATAAATATATAAAAATGTTGTTCTACTATATAAATTTCACAAGGATTTTAGCATCAACAATTTCTATATATAGATTTAATTGATATAATAGTTGAAACTTGTGTAATAATCCATGACGTTTCATATAAATATAAACATTATTCATATGACCTGTTAAAATTGATTTAAATACGGCACGAATTTCTAACTTGTGATTTTGATTTAGAAAATACAACCTTTTTTTTTAGAATAGCCAACCTAGCAGCCGAGAATAAAAATACTAAAAATACATTGTCAGCTTCCTTTCTGATAGGATATCCAAACATAAACCAATCCACATAATCATCTCTGCTAAACCCTTTGCTCTGAAAATTCACCTGAATCATGTCATATATGAGCTCGTGTAATGATTTGACATATTTACAGTCTAGTAAGATGTGCCGCAAAGTTTCAACACATTGATCTTCACATAAGGGGCAGAATGGATCGGGAACTAATTTGGCTTTACATTTTTCATAATTAGTCCATACAATATCTGCAATTTTTACAATACCTGATACTACAAAATCTCTAAAGTATAAGGATTTGGAACGATGAACTATATTTGGGTTATCAAAGAGAGGTTGATTTAATACATCATTAAATGACTCAACTAGAGGACGTTTTCCATCACAAAACCGATCCCATGCTAAAAGCATTAAGCTGTAAAATGATGGTTATGACTTTAAATGAATCGGTTTATATTTGATAAATATTAATTCATAAGAACAAAGTAAATCCCTGTATCTCCGTAGAAAGTGTGTCATTCACAATTTCCAGGTGCTATCATTGCGACATTTGACTACGCTAATCTAAAAGATAACTGTTTAAGTGATATTTCATTCAGGTTAAGTCCCCCTTGATCCAGTCCACCACAAATGGTATTCTTTTTAATTAAAGACGGTTTTCCAGACCACAGGAGTAGTAGGGTCTATACTCTGTTGCATTTATGGAGTTCCGATCTGATGACGTCACAACATTCCACAGTTGTCACGTGACATTCCACAGGTGTTCTATTTATAGCTTGAACCGTGACTGAACCTTGAGGTTATGAATAATAAAACAGGTATTGTTGTAGTCAGCAGGTGTTTATTCTTTGATCTCGTTTGAATTTTTTGTAACAAAAGGGGTCTGGGAAGGTCAACACATTACTTATTGGTGTATGGGGGTTGGGGTCGATATTCACCCTTTATAGCCAGGGTTCACGTTGAGTTCACGTGTAGTTATACGTGTGTTAAGGTCAATAACCTGCACTATTAAGTTTGACCGGTGATTTTGTCAATTTTGTTCTAAACCAATAGTTTTAATCTACATATTTGGGGGTAGGGGAGGGAAGTAGGGGTTAGTTAAAGTTTCGAAAGTCTAGGTATAAAAGTAGGGTGGCTACACTTTTAAATGTAGAATTGTTTTATGAAGTTGAACAAGAGGTTAACATCATGAGTATCGACTTGTATCGAAGGGATATTGGAAAGGATTATTTGGTTGTGAAATGTATTTCGCAAGAAGCTGTGTGTTATCACATCAGACTGTATTGTTACGGTATTAAGAGTGATAGATATCCAACCCCCAATGGTATCATGTTTTTAGAGGGGCAATGGCAAGCGTTGATGAGCATTGTCTCGGAGATAGATGGGTATTTACAAAAAGACATTGTAAAGAAATCCGTGCCTATTGGTAATGACGTGTACGTAACGATCGACAGTAAATATCCTGGAGTCAACATTCGTAAATTTTGGTGGTGTGAAGAGGAGTGAATGCCAAAGCCTACCCGAAAGGGGGTTCATTTAAACTTGAAACAATGGGAGGCTCTCAAAGCTAGCTTCAAAGAGTTGGGTGAAAATAAATTTACCTGTGAGGAACCGCCCCTAGGTTTAGCAAAGGCGGAGACCTGTGTATAATTTCTGTCAAACGTGGTTTTTTATTAGTCCGCCTGAGCGCACCAATAATATAACGATCTGTATATGTATATATAAATAGATATCTGGCTATTGAGTTATCATACGAAACAACATGGCTTCACCCAAGATATCAGATGTTTCAGTCGGGTTGACACTAAGTTTAGGGGACAATGATAATACAGACCCTGAAATATTACTGAAGGCTGGTTATTTAGGGTTGAAGCGTAAAATGGTTTTTAAGATGACCTTAAAAGAATGGAGTCGGGTTGTTGATCGTTTCAAAAGATATTTAACCTGTACAAAACCTACGAAATTTGCCGTCAACAATGAGTTAAGCTGTGAATTAGGCACCGCCCATCAAATGGTTCTAAAACGAAAAAACGGTAGACAATTGGTGATACCCGAAAAAACCTTTTCCGACCTGGCGGCTGTGTCTCGGGTTACAAGTTCGTTCAAGCGCGGTCGTTATCATGTGTATGGTTGTCCCCCTACCCAGACGGGTCTCAAAGTAAAGGATTGGAGTTTGTTAAAATCTGGACAAACGTGGCACAATACGCCTGAGGACTGTGTTTCTGCAGCAAATAATGAAGACTGGGACCAACCGGGTTGCTACAGCACCGAAGTACGCGTAGAAGGGGTCTACGGTGAAAATCAACTCATTTTCCACGAGGACCTTGTAGATGAGACGGAAAACGTTACCCTCCTCGTGCCGTGTCCCATGTGCTCAAAACCCGTGCTTGCCAATGACGAACACTACTGCCCAGCCGAAAATGTACGTACGATAGGTGTGCAAATCTTGGGAGACATGATCAACACGGAGATTTCAAAAAGTGTAACCGGTCGTTGTGAAGGCTGTGGTGGTCAGCTTGAACATACATGCGTGGGGATCGACTATTGGTTCGGCGAAATCAACTTTGTGGACTTGTACTTTGAATCCTGTTTCCTAGAGTTGAACAAAGATCGTTTTTTACAGATAGCACGATTCGTCCCAGAGATTCGCGATCAGAGCGAAGAGTTGTTTCTACACGCAACATTGTATTGGAAAGCTCAAATCCTAGAGTGTATTCATACGTTGAATAAATTACCTTTTTTTTGTGATTATAATTTTCATTTTCTATATGTATTACATTTGTACTTTGATATAATAAAAGATTAAACGTTTTTAAAATACACGAGAAACTTGTTTGAATGCCCCAAGTTTTAATTATCTAATCGATGATTTAATTTCTTAAAGTTCACAATTCAATTTACTAATATAAGAGACATTGAAGTGAAGAACTCATGCTTCATAATGTTTTATTTTTGACTGGTTGCAAAAAAGGTGTTATAATGAATAGTAATAACGCATCGAAAGAATGCAAGGTGTTTGTTTTATCTGTAAAGATTTCTTGGATACAATCAACCCTGAATTTACATAGATAATACAAATTAAAAATGTTATCTGATAATATTAACCAAAATTTGAGGTATACATATTATGTCTCTATATATTATGCACAGAAAAAAGAAAGGAATCTGATTAAAGGCAAGGCCATTGACTCAACACAGTTAAATATAAATCTAAACTATTATCAATAAGTATATGGGAAAGGGGGAGAGCTGAAATGTTCAATTTAATCAATAAAATAAGTGGTAACATTAGATTACGGAACTTCCAATTGAAATACTGACATAAAATTATACATTTAAAAGATTTTTATTCAAACCTCCCCCCCCCCCCAACAAAATAAAAGAATCTTCACTGTCTGCTTTTATTCTACACAAAACAAGGAGTATTACCGCCTCTAGAAAACTAAATCCTACTCTTAACAATCTTTACTAACTGATAGAAAAGAACATGAATTAATAATTGTAATGGTCTGTTTATACTAATTATTCTGTTACTAAAGTACTGATTAGTTTCAGAAGCTTAAAGTATCGTTTAAGCAGGCCTCTTGTAAGCTATTGTAAAATGAATCGGGGTTCAGTTCGAATGAAATTAGGCGGTACTATCTATACTAGTTTCTCTGAAATTCCAGGGATATACACTTACCAAACGCGGAATCGAAAGCTGTATAGAAATATTTCTTCACATACTATAGCTTTATCCAAACTCCCACCTCCCATGAAAAGACTATTTTACCCAATCAGATAAAATAGTCTCCGACTATTAAAAAAATCTTAAAAACCAATGAACTAATGATGATATTTTATTACCCGTAAATATATTTTACACCTGAAAATATAATCCATTCTAAACTGCCTTACAATGATAGTAACATATATAGACCGTGCAAGGGCATTATTTGTTAAACTCTCCAAATTTTGCCCATCTTAGATATAAAACTACATGTATATATAAATTTCCGAATAGTTTTAATTTACAAATTATAACCATTGTAAAATACTAGATGCATCAATTACTTTCTCTCTCACATGTATCTGAAACCTTCAAAACATCATACGCTGTAAGGTAATGCATAAAAAGTGCCAATAACTATGAAATTTACATAGATTAAAATAATTATAAAAATATCCTACTGCTAAATGAATTGAAGTGTACATATTATAATTGTATTTTGTAGTGTAATTTTTTTAATATGGCGACAAATTAGATTTGAAATTGAGTGGCCATCTGTAATGGCTGAATGGTTAGCGGGCGCGCACTGTATCATAAAGCCTGTCATTGAATCGACTGGCGTGGTTTCGAAACCCCGATAGTACGTGTCCAACTTTGGGGGTTTTCTCTGGGTTTGCCGGCTTTCCTCCTTTCAGTGCTAAAGTCACCTACGCGCAAGCCAATTATTGAAATAAAATTAAAAACCATATGTTAGTGCCAAAATGACCTAGTTTATGTCGAGTGGATGTTAAACCCATCACACACTCTCTCTCTCCTCTCTCTCTCTCTCTCTCTCGCTCCGTTCTCTCGCGCACGCACATACACACGGACCCACACACCAAGACACACAGAGACAGAAACATCCACTCTCTCTCCCACCCACACATACCATATTCTCTCTTTCTCTCTCTCACACACACACACACTCTCTCTCTCTCTCTCTCTCTCTCTCTACATCCCCTCCTCCTTACAGACTTTAACAATGGTACAAATAATATATTTTCATGTTGTTCATTACAAAATGTGTATATATAATATTTCCTCACGGTCCTTTTTGTTAATTTGTATACCAATCTTACTCTTTTCCCCCTCAAAATGGCGATAAGAGCATGTTTTTACTCATGT
This sequence comes from Patella pellucida, assembly GCA_917208275.1. NCBI lineage: Eukaryota > Metazoa > Mollusca > Gastropoda > Patellidae > Patella > Patella pellucida. The sequence goes on from OU795041.1 coordinate 18,405,452, forward strand.
AGTTCTCTTTATGTTTTTCATAAACTATTTCAACTTTTTATTTTTGTCCCGAAACACGTAAAGTATTATATTATTGAAATATCACTAGTAAATGATATAACAATACGTAAAGCTCTAAAAACCAATAAACAACCCATCCAAAATAATGATAGTATGTGAAAGAGAACGACACAGTTTTTTTTTTGATTGCTTTATATGTATGTTTTACAATAGTTAAGTTAAGAGGGCTGCGATACTTTACGTAACGAGTTATCAGTTTTGTTTGATTTCGTTATACTTTGGAATCAATAATGCTTTTATTTTTTCCTTTTGTACTAAGTCAATATATTATATTTATTAGTCTGATTTCTCACTCTATCTAATACAAAAAGTCTAGTTTCGAGTAGTATTCCGTTTGAGGTTTTTTTAAAGCATTCCGTGAAAAATATATAAAAACTCAAACAACCGATTGGCCATAAAGAAATATTTTTTGAGTGTAAATAGAAGATTTATCAATAACTTTCTTGAATTGCACCAAATTCGATAAAAATCAAAATATATAGAAATCGTAAAGTTTTAATTAATGTATTATTTGACAACATATTCCCATCAGATATCTTGCAAAAGACGGCGATAACTAAACAGAATTTTAATACTGACCTCTAGATATGGAAAAAAAAGACATAGATCTCATATACATACTAAAATCATAGACCAAAAGTAGCATATGCCCGAGTTTATAGATAACACGCTACAAGTTTTTAATGAGAAACTTTGCAATATTATTATTATTATCTACCAGAAATATACATAACATTGAACATAACGATTCCGCCAACGGCGAGATAAAACACCAGCAACATAGATATATGTATCTTCGGAGAAAGGTATACCACGAAAAAAGGTATAAAGATTTACAGGTGTTTTTTTCTCCTGAAGTAAGGGATGTGGTTTAAATACTCTCTTCAGTATTTGATAAACGATGATTTGTCGAGCTGTTTGACTTAAACCACGAGCTTTTAAGTATACGTATGTGTTGAACTAGGTAACGGAATATATTACGATAATTGCACATGTATTAAAGTTTAAATGGTCAGTGTGCATATTACATATTATACCGTGAATACGCATTGGGAAATAATGCATGTCTATTATTTAAACAGCCATAATGAACCAGTCAGATACCTTAAAGTTACATTATTCAAGATATAGATAAGAACTAGCCATTCTTGCTATACTAGTTCGAAAGTAGATGATGTAAAATGAATAATTTGAAAATTTCATTCAAATTACTCTATTGCAAGCGAAGAAATAGGCATTTAAAGATTTGACCGACCTGTGCAATAATTTCAACCACGGTCCTGGTTGATCAAAGCTACGACTCGAAGCGTCTAGACGCGCCATATTTGATTTACCGCTGAAACGTTTAATCTGTTTAATATCGGAGCAATCTGATGCCATCCAAAGTTGATTAAGGCCTGGATCAGTTAATTAATGTCTAATTAATACTTTAGAAAACATTTCATGCCCAAATAAAGACCTGCACTAGGCAGATTTAGCTCTTGAATAATGCATGTTTAATTTTAAAAAAACTGCAATTCCGACGTATCGTGTTATGGTCAATGAAAGTACATCTAGGAAAGATTTATCAATGAATGTCAGTTAAGGGAAATTGTCAAATGATGCTTACCAACATCCCCCCCCCACCCGTTTAAAAAAAAAGTTGTAAATTGTCAAATGATGCTTACCAACAGGCACCACCACCCCCACCCGTTTCAAAAAAAAGTTGTAAATACAAGAGATAGCTCATTCCAGCCTATAAAATTTTTATGGTCTGGATCGTACCTGTGTCATTTAATAAATCGAGCAAATAATCGTCTAATAGTGTGTTAAATTCCGTTGAGACTAAACTTCTGCAGTGTTTTAGGATGACGTAGGCTATTTTATCCTCGTAAAGGTAACCCCATATCGATGAATAACGACACACGTCTAATCACACACGCAACTTACAAACTCTTACACACAAGCAAACCCACCATACAGTTTGAAAGGTGTATTATCAGTTTCGATATCAAATCAAAGTACTATAAACGCAGAGGTATGTCAAATGTACAGGTGGCGAGGTCTGTTATCATCAAAATTGTATTCTCGTATTAGTAATCCATTTTGGTTAATGTGGTTACTTGTTTGTTTTTTTTTAACTTGATATAAGAAGTTCAAAACATTTATAAATTTAAAAAAACGAACTTACACAATAAAGAAATAAGAACTATTCTACAAAAATAAATATTCTACAAAAAAAAACTAATTTTCTTTTTTTTTGTAACAAAACTAAGATTATTTTTTTTGTTTTGTTTTGACAAAAAGTAAGGGTTTTTTTTGCTTTTGTTTTTTATTCTTTACAAAAATGAGAAATTGAATTATTCTTTACAAAAAAAGGAAATTAAATTAATCTTTTACAAACTTAATCATATTTTTTTTTACAAACTTAATTATATTATTTTTACAAAATTAATTATATTATTTTTACAAAATTAATTATATTATTTTTACAAAATTAATTATATTATTTTTACAAAATTATTTATTATTCCATATTGTAGGCACTGTCGATTGGTCAATAACACCCCAACCTCGAAATTAGAAAAAAATCACTGTGTATTGATATTATGCGTACTATTTTCATGGAGATAACCAAAATTACAAATTATTTTCGAGAATTGAAAAGGCCGAAGATAAATGGACACTATCATTGCGGAAACTCTATTGGCGTCCAGTTCGTGCGAGGTTATAATTTAAAACCATTTGCGAATGTGTTTAATTAATTTATACCGACAATGCCAACCCCTACCTCACCCACTATAATTTGAAAATAAATCTTTGATTTCTATACTTCCCCGGCAATCCAACCGTTTTGTTTTTCGAGCGTCGCTAATTGCCGTTTTCCGAAATACACGTTTCGGTGAATACGTGTTCTCTGACAGAGCAACTAAAAGTATACTATCACCCCGCGAAAACATCTTCCATCCGGTGTTTTAAGATTTACATAACAACCGGTTGCCATGTAAGATACCCCCCCCCCCCACACACACCCATATTTACCAAGAGGTGCAGCAAATCGAAGCCATAAAAGAAGCGACTTTTCGTACAATAAAGGGGTCGTCTCCGCGGAACAGGGAAGTTATACACATACTTTTGTTAAGTTTCATCAAATCAAATGACAATATTGTGACCTCCAGAGTGTCAACATGAAAATGTTGGCGTATAAAAAAACTGATTTTTATTTTTACCCCCCCCCCCATTTTTTTAATGGTTTTGTTTTGTGTGTTCTTAGAAACTCTCGTGTGTATTGAAACACTATATAAATCGAACAATAATGAGCAGCTAAAATATGATATTACCTTACAAAAACTCAACAATTTCTAGATATACACTTCTTCGTTGTTTCGTTAGTAACGGTGATAAGATGGCGTGTTCCAGAAAACTAACGCAATATATACTTTAAAATGGTGTCTTTATTATATACATTACAGTATCAAAAAATTAAAACGAAAAGATTATGTCGAATATATGGAAAAAATCAACAACATATCACCCATATGAGAATTTCAAAAGTTTGTTTCTGAATTTTTTTCGGATTACATTATGTGGTTTATTATCTTTCGGTGACTTGTTTTCTCAGAATCTCCATTTTAAGTTTATGTTCATTCACAATAGCACTAATTTTAGCGTTTAACAATGTAAATCTCAGATCAGCCACAGTTTTTCTATTATGTCCACTATATTGTTCAGAAATGGTGTTGGACTGGTCCTGATTGATATTGTTCTCAATAGCACCTGAAAAAAAAACAACCAGGAGTTAGTCTAACAATATGATAAATTTAAATATGATGAATAATTTATGCTCTTAACTTAACTATTTTAAAACATACGTATAAAGCAATCAAAAAAAACTGTGTCGTTCTCTTTCACATACTATCATTATTTTGGATGGGTTGTTTATTGGTTTTTAGAGCTTTACGTATTGTTATATCATTTACTAGTGATATTTCAATAATATAATACTTTACGTGTTTCGGGAAAAAATAAAAAGTTGAAATAGTTAATGAAAAACATAAAGAGAACTACATGAGTAAAAACATGCTCTAATCGAGTAAGATTGGTATACAAATTAACAAAAAGGACCGTGAGGAAATATTATATATACACATTTTGTAATGAACAACATGAAAATATATTATTTGTACCATTGTTAAAGTCTGTAAGGAGAAGGGGATGTAGAGAGAGAGAGAGAGAGAGTGTGTGTGTGTGAGAGAGAGAGAGAAAGAGAGAATATGGTATGTGTGGGTGGGAGAGAGAGTGGATATTTCTGTCTCTGTGTGTCTTGGTGTGTGGGTCCGTGTGTATGTGCGTGCGCGAGAGAACGGAGCGTGAGAGAGGGGAGAGAGAGAGAGAGTGTGTGATGGGTTTAACATCCACTCGACATAAACTAGGTCATTTTGGCACTAACATATGGTTTTTACTTTTATTTCAATAATTGGCTTGCGCGTAGGTGACTTTAGCAGTGAAAGGAGGAAAGCCGGCAGACCCAGAGAAAACCCCCAAAGTTGGACAGGCGCCTCTACACCTTGACACGTACTATCGGGGTTTCGAAACCACGCCAGTCGATTCAATGACAGGCTTTATGATACAGTGCGCGCCCGCTAACCATTCAGCCATTACAGATGGCCACTCAATTTCAAATCTAATTTGTCGCCATATTAAAAAAATTACACTACAAAATACAATTATAATATGTACACTTCAATTCATTTAGCAGTAGGATATTTTTATAATTATTTTAATCTATGTAAATTTTATAGTTATTGGCACTTTTTATGCATTACCTTACAGCGTATGATGTTTTGAAGGTTTCAGATACATGTGAGAGAGAAAGTAATTGATGCATCTAGTATTTTACAATGGTTATAATTTGTAAATTAAAACTATTCGGAAATTTATATATACATGTAGTTTTATATCTAAGATGGGCAAAATTTGGAGAGTTTAACAAATAATGCCCTTGCACGGTTTATATATGTTACTATCATTGTAACGCAGTTTCGAATGGATTATATTTTCAGGTGTAAAATATATTTACGGGTAATAAAATATCATCATTAGTTCATTGGTTTTTAAGATTTTTTTAATAGTCGGAGACGATTTTATCTGATTGGGTAAAATAGTCTTTTCATGGGAGGTGGGAGTTTGGATAAAGCTATAGTATGTGAAGAAATATTTCTATACAGCTTTCGATTACGCGTTTGGTAAGTGTATATCCCTGGAATTTCAGAGAAACTAGTATAGATAGTACCGCCTAATTTCATTCGAACTGAACCCCGATTCATTTTACAATAGCTTACAAGAGGCCTGCTTAAACGATACTTTAAGCTTCTGAAACTAATCAGTACTTTAGTAACAGAATAATTAGTATAAACAGACCATTACAATTATTAATTCATGTTCTTTTCTATCAGTTAGTAAAGATTGTTAAGAGTAGGGTTTAGTTTTCTAGAGGCGGTAATACTCCTTGTTTTGTGTAGAATAAAAGCAGACAGTGAAGATTCTTTTATTTTGTTGGGGGGGGGTTGAATAAAAATCTTTTAAATGTATAATTTTATGTCAGTATTTCAATTGAAAGTTCCGTAATCTAATGTTACCACTTATTTTATTGATTAAATTGAACATTTCAGCTCTCCCCCTTTCCCATATACTTATTGATAATAGTTTAGATTTATATTTAACTCGTGTTGAGTCAATGGCCTTGCCTTTAATCAGATTCCTTTCTTTTTTCTGTGCATAATATATAGAGACATAATATGTATACCTCAAATTTTGGTTAATATTATCAGATAACATTTTTAATTTGTATTATCTATGTAAATTCAGGGTTGATTGTATCCAAGAAATCTTTACAGATAAAACAAACACCTTGCATTCTTTCGATGCGTTATTACTATTCATTATAACACCTTCTTTGCAACCAGTCAAAAATAAAACATTATGAAGCATGAGTTCTTCACTTCAATGTCTCTTATATTAGTAAATTGAATTGTGAACTTTAAGAAATTAAATCATCGATTAGATAATTAAAACTTGGGGCATTCAAACAAGTTTCTCGTGTATTTTAAAAACGTTTAATCTTTTATTATATCAAAGTACAAATGTAATACATATAGAAAATGAAAATTATAATCACAAAAAAAAGTTATTTAGTCAACGTATGAACACACTCTAGGATTTGAGCTTTCCAATACAATGTTGCGTGTAGAAACAACTCTTCGCTCTGATCGCGAATCTCTGGGACGAATCGTGCTATCTGTAAAAAACGATCTTTGTTCAACTCTAGGAAACAGGATTCAAAGTACAAGTCCACAAAGTTGATTTCGCCGAACCAATAGTCGATCCCCACGCATGTATGTTCAAGCTGACCACCACGAGCATTGAGACAGCCTTCACAACGACCGGTTACACTTTTTGAAATCTCCGTGTTGATCATGTCTCCCAAGATTTGCACACCTATCGTACGTACATTTTCGGCTGGGCAGTAGTGTTCGTCATTGGCAAGTACGGGTTTTGAGCACATGGGACACGGCACGAGGAGGGTAACGTTTTCCGTCTCATCTACAAGGTCCTCGTGGAAAATGAGTTGATTTTCATCGTAGACCCCTTCTACGCGTACTTCGGTGCTGTAGCAACCCGGTTGGTCCCAGTCTTCATTATTTGCTGCAGAAACACAGTCCTCAGGCGTATTGTGCCACGTTTGTCCAGATTTTAACAAACTCCAATCCTTTACTTTGAGACCCGTCTGGGTAGGGGGACAACCATACACATGATAACGACCGCGCTTGAACGAACTTGTAACCCGAGACACAGCCGCCAGGTCGGAAAAGGTTTTTTCGGGTATCACCAATTGTCTACCGTTTTTTCGTTTTAGAACCATTTGATGGGTGGTGCCTAATTCACAGCTTAACTCATTGTTGACGGCAAATTTCGTAGGTTTTGTACAGGTTAAATATCTTTTGAAACGATCAACAACCCGACTCCATCTTAAAAACCATTTTACGCTTCAACCCTAAATAACCAGCCTTCAGTAATATTTCAGGGTCTGTATTATCATTGTCCCCTAAACTTAGTGTCAACCCGACTGAAACATCTAATATCTTGGGTGAAGCCATGTTGTTTCGTATGATAACTCAATAGCCAGATATCTATTTATATATACATATACAGATCGTTATATTATTGGTGCGCTCAGACGGACTAATAAAAAACCACGTTTGACAGAAATTATACACAGGTCTCCGCCTTTGCTAAACCTAGGGGCGGTTCCTCACAGGTAAATTTATTTTCACCCAACTCTTTGAAGCTAGTTTTGAGAGCCTCCCATTGTTTCAAGTTTAAATGAACCCCCTTTCGGGTAGGCTTTGGCATTCGCTCCTCTTCACACCTTCAAAATTTACGAATGTTGACTCCAGGATATTTACTGTCGATCGTTACGTACACGTCATTACCAATAGGCACGGATTTCTTTACAATGTCTTTTTGTAAATACCCATCTATCTCCGAGACAATGCTCATCAACGCTTGCCATTGCCCCTCTAAAAACATGATACCATTGGGGGTTGGATATCTATCACTCTTAATACCGTAACAATACAGTCTGATGTGATAACACACAGCTTCTTGCGAAATACATTTCACAACCAAATAATCATTTCCAATATCCCTTCGATACAAGTCGATACTCATGATGTTAACCTCTTGTTCAACTTCATAAAACAATTCTACATTTAAAAGTGTAGCCACCCTACTTTTATACTTAGATTTTCGAAACTTTAACTAACCCCTACTTCCCTCCCCTACCCCCAAATATGTGGATTAAAACTATTGGTTTAGAACAAAATTGACAAAATCACCGGTCAAACTTAATAGTGCAGGTTATTGACCTTAACACACGTATAACTACACGTGAACTCAACGTGAACCCTGGCTATAAAGGGTGAATATCGACCCCAACCCCCATACACCAATAAGTAATGTGTTGACCTTCCCAGACCCCTTTTGTTACAAAAAATTCAAACGAGATCAAAGAATAAACACCTGCTGACTACAACAATACCTGTTTTATTATTCATAACCTCAAGGTTCAGTCACGGTTCAAGCTATAAATAGAACACCTGTGGAATGTCACGTGACAACTGTGGAATGTTGTGACGTCATCAGATCGGAATTCCAAAAATGCAGAGTAAGACCCTACTACTCACAGGAATTGCCTTATTAATCGTTCATTTTCTGAAGAGCCCACAGAGGAATGTCTGTAACATGTAGAATGTACCATAATGTTGATTTAAGGCTAGCCTTCGATATCGACTGGATTAGATTCCTATATGCTGCTAACGCTCTTAATAATTAAATCAAAACACTGGATACTCGAGACTATGCTTTTAACGTACTATTTTTATTAATGATGAACGAGGCTAGGCGGAAATGCCAAAGGCTGATATTTCGGTTCATAGTGGATCAATTTGACTTAAATTTTCAACAAATTACCTTTATATTATCTATTTTTGAATTATTATAGCACGAATGACTAGCTCTTTATCTAAATCTTACATAATGAATCTTTAAATAATATAAAATTTCCTTGCTGCCGGCCTGGTAATTTCTTGAACAGTTACCCCACTTAAAAGGGTGACTAATTTATCTACATTTTCGTCACGGTTAGTAGCTCTTCGTCGGTGCCTATAGATGCCATGTTCTACGAAGTTTGTGTCAAAGATAACGTCTAAAGAATCCCCTAGAGGTCCAACAATCTGTGCATATCTTTCAAGGGTTGCATCGGTATATCTACCCTTTGCCTTAACTAGAAGATCTGTACTATATAGTCCATTGAACACTTCATTCATAATAGTCCACTGGGACGTTATATTCGACACAACCTCCGTAGTTCACCGTCCTGTTCCACATTAGCTCTTGTTCCATTTTCTCACTACACATACCACTGATCGAACCTATGAGCTAAGATGTGGTATTTTGGGTGTTTTTGGCAAAATAATGTACCATGTCCATTTTCCAACGCGACATCATCGCCTTCTCGCACCGCGTCTTTGTGACAACACACTTCAGACTAATGCCCTGATGTACTTCTCGTTGTAGTCTGGTAACTGACCCCCCCCCCCCTTGATGTAAAGGTACCCTTGCCTTTTCTCTTTTTTGGGGGGCGAAATTGGTGCAATCCTCACTAAATAACCAGTTACCGGATAGAACACCCTTTGCTGAAATGTTAAGGCATCTGCAGTGGTACCACTCTACTGCTACTCATTTGTTCTCTGCAACGCATCCTATCATAGGTTCGAATTCACCACGATCTTCTTTACACAGGCAGTAACGGTAAGTGCACTCTTCTTGTCTGCTTTGGCATTGGTGGTTGCTGTAGAAGGCCTCTGGTTCATTATCTGGGTCGACTTCAGCACAGGTAACATGAAGCCACTGACCCCATGCGCAGCATTCTCTGTAATGGCAGCCGATGATATTTTCATCCGAAAGTTCTTCGTTGCAGAAACAGATGTTTACTTCGCATAGGTTCTCTCTATTCAGCAGAGCATCAGGGTCGAGTGGATGATTGATGTAATGAAATAGCGTAGACGTGAGTTCACCCAGGTAAGTTTCAATCGGTACTCTCCGTCTCCATATTTGATGGTCTGTTCTTTGGTGAGTCATGAATATTCATCTCGAACAACTGCTATCAAACAAAGGCTTCCGTCTGTAATGCCATCAATTCCCATGCACCAGAGAAACATTGCGCAATATCATTCTTGACCTGCCTGAAATTTAAAACGTTTTTTGACATAAAGCAAACTGCCACGGTCCGTAGAACTTGAAGGTTGGAAGAATGTGTCAAAATGACATTGCAATAACAACATTTCCCTGTGAAATTCTTTGACGGCAGGTTCCATGATCTCTAAACGCCCATATGGAGTCACCCCGTTACAGAGAGCCTTCTTTGCATCATTTCCGTCTTCATACACGATTGTTGGGTATGGCTTATTATTTACGGTTGGTATATATGTCTGCAGTTATCGGTACATGCAAATTGCACCCTCGGTTGACGACGGGATGTCATTAAAACACCAAGACTGACAGTTTTTGAGTGTATTATGGTGTATATGAATTATGTGTTTAATAACACAGTCTGGACAGTTTTTTTTTTAAAACAAGGTCAAATGTCTGCACAAAATGCGGCCTGTAATTATTTCCATTCTGGAGTTCAGTTCGTTAAAGTCTTCTTCGTTTGGTACAAACACACCAGGGTGTAAATCGGTGGCATTTGCACGTTAGTCGGTCTCCAGATGGGTGACATGAATTCTATTGATTGCCATGAACCCAAATGCCATGTTTAAATACGTGTTCTGTGTATGAGCATTGGGGTGTCGCGTCGTTAATTTTTTGCCAACATCTTCCATTGTAAACCCTGGATGCAGTAGAAGAGAATCGCGTGTTTCGTCTCTGTTTATACTATTGTCTTCTAAATTGTTCGATAATTCTACGTCCATTAGTTCAGTGCTGTCATCCATATTAACTTCGTGATCGGAACCATCATATAACCGAGCTTCCAATAAATGTTTAACGTCTAACGCTTCTTTATCTAAGGATGACCGTATTCTGCCAATTGCTGCTAACGTCCCTTTATAACCGAGACACATGCCCGTTTGGCTTAACTGTTTCACCATTTCTGACTTCAAATACCCACGCCAGAACTGGATAGAAAATGCCGTTTGCAAAAATTAACACGACCGTCGGGCTTTAGCATGCAAGAGATTTCCAAACGCACATCCGATGTTGGGGTTAAAATTGGCACCATTGGCATAAGTTTCTTCTTCGGATTTACACGTTGCTACACTTCGAAAAACGGCAAATGTTAGGGGTGCAAGTTCTCGCAATATACAAATCACATCATTTCAAGAGAAATTTGACAAATTTGTTAAAGTGGTGTGTTGACACAGGGGGAAATTAATGTTTAGAATATGGTTTATTTCATTTCTAATTAATGTCGCAATAAATGCATGGAAATGTTTCCTGCTCACTGGTGTAGCATTATACAGTCCCGTAATAGCAAACGTATAGTGTCGGTGTTTACTTTTCCAGCGAGGGTATTCCATTTACACTTTCTTGCAGCTGACATACAAAAACGTATTTTTCCCTTCTTTCTAACCTGAAAGTAAAATTAAGTACAACATTAGTAATTTATAAACTTTGTTTGATTATAAGATAGATGAGCAGGCAATGGAACATACCTTCCACTTCACCCCACCCCCATCATCCATAAATGGTGTTAGGACAAGTAGAACCAATTTTTTGCATGCACAAACTAGGTCATTTCGGGACTAGTATATGCATCTATATGAGCATAAATTTTGCATCACTTACTGAGTTTATAACAATGCTCGGTTAATCCCGAAGACCTAAATACAACGGCAATTCAAAAAACACAATTTTGGGGCATGTTTGTCAAATTTAAAACCTCATATTATTAATTGCATTCCAATTGTTTATATATCGGGCAGAAAATTTAATTTCAATAATTATCTTGTTAGTAGGGGTGTTGAACCTTTGGAGGAAACCGGAGGACCCGGAGATAATCCACAAGGTTGGACAGGTGACCACTACTCCTTGTCACGTACAACCGGGGATTCGAAATCACGCCAGTTGACTAAATGACAGGCTTTATGATACAGCAAGCACGCTAACGTATGTCTAACAACCAACGGTTGCCATGCAACAAGCGTCCATATTTGGCAATTTAAAACCAATGAGATTTTATACAAATCTGTTAAAAATCAAAGCGCTCTATCTCTTTGACATACTTCGCACATTTTGCTTATTTCAAATCGAATAAAAATTGTTACCACAGAGCTTATAAACATCACGTAGGAGCTAAAATATCTTTACTTTTCAGCAAACTCTAATGTGTCCAAAAAATGACAACACGCACACATTCAAACGACAAGAGTGGAAAGGGGGTGGCAAAATACGTTAACTTGTAATTGTGGGAGTATAAATATGCATCATAATCAAAACCATGTGGATTGAAAGGTTATAAAGAAAACATCCATACTTGTGCTGGTTGGCTTTTACTTTGTTCTTCATTAGCACTTATCGTGGTGCCACTTGAAAAGTTTCTTTTCTGTCCAATATATGATCCAAACTTGAGATTCACCTTCATATATTTATATTTGAAGAATGGGCAACACGGGATTTTTGTGATATTGACGTTACGGCGATACGAGACAATTTGAATTCCCTTAAATAGAAGATGGACAATATTGTCTATTATTTGTTGTGTTTTGAATGGAAAAAAATGTTCTTGGACTTTTACCAACTGGATATGGAAAAACATTTTGTGTGGCTTCGCCATTAATGTTACATAAAAATGATAAGTCAATTTGTTTAATTGTATCGCTGTTAAAGGCGTTGATGAATGATCGTTGTGAATGTTTTAAGAAATGTAACCTTTCAGCTGTAAAATTGGAACCCTTAACAGAAATGAAAGGTGATCATGTGAGAGGTAAACTACACGCTTTCTTTTTAAAAAATAAAAAATGGAATTTTTTCTGAAACATTCAGTAGCGTTTGACCCAAAAACGTATGTGTTTTATTGCAGGATGCAGAGACCTTGATCACCCCACTTTCAACATCATTAATTGCGTGATGACACTTGTATCTACACGTTATGTTTTATTCGAATATTGCTGGCTAAGTGGGTATCATACGTTGTCCAATAATGATTCTTACTGCAACTACTACTGAGGCGGTAACAAATGATATATTTAATCATTTACATTTAAGTCAACAGGATACAGAAATCGTTTTTAAGACACAAGATAGTCCCAACTTATATATTGATTTTGTGAGACAAATTAAAGCTATATCACAGGGGTTTATTCATATATGTAAGTAAAAACAAATATCACAGAAAATATAACTAAAAATAAAAATATCAATTCCTTTACAGATATAAATAATTGTATGATAAATATATACAATTAAAATTTAGAATAAAACTTTGTCTCTTTGAAAAATGATAACAATTTATCATGAAGCTCCGGTTGAGCAAATAGTTGACGTGCTGACTGACAATGGTAATCCTGAGGTTTTATATCCATAAGCTAAATCCTTTCATGTGAAGGGAAAATTTGTCCTATAGGCTACAGATTATCTGACCTACGGACAAATCCTTAGGTTTAAAACAAGTCCTAGTTTCGTAGGATTTGTACTGTGAATTGACCAATCAAAATGGCAGACGTCTAACTCAACCGGGCCGAGACAGAGAATTTTTTTTCAATCGCCAAAGCGTGCTGTGGTCTATTCAGTCCGACGATTACCATAAACGAGAGAAAAGATCATCTTTGTAGTTTCCTTCATATTTACATTTCTGGTATTACTGATCACATGACCAAAACCTATAGGATTTTACTTAATGTATGATCATAAAAACCCAGAGGATTTATCCTTTAAGACGTTCGCTAGGATTTGTCTTAAAGGAAAAATCCACTAGTGTGACTCAGCCTTAAGAGAGGCAAGTCCTTGGTTGTGTATGGTGTCAAGCTTTTTTAAGCTCTTTGAGATATGACTCGCGGACAGACCCATACACAAAACACCCATAATCGAGTTTTGATCGAATTAATGCTCGATATAATCGGAACAAGACCGATAAGACTTTGATAAGACTCTTAATATGTTGAGGGCTTTCAGACATTTCTTCTTGAGATTTTTAATGTGGGTGATGAATGATACTTTCTTATCAAATATCAGCACCACAAAACTTAGTTTCATCCACAACTGTGGAAGGCGGTTGCCATCCCAGAAAAGTTCTGGATCAGGATGTAAACCTCGTTTCTGAAAGAAATGCATGCAGACAGTCTTGGATTTCGAAAAACGAAATCCAATTTTGGTTCCCCATTGTTGAAGTGAATTCAAACAAGGTGCAACTTACGTACGATTATCCGCATGTCTGTACTACCATAGCACACCGAAGTCATCAACATAAAGAGCGCCGTTTGTACCTGATTTTAGGCACGCTGGGATAGTATTATTTTTTATCGCGAAAAGTGTTAGTGATAAAATACTCTGGGTCAGAGAATATAGATCCCAGTCGTACCTTAAACGACCTATCTTCCAGGATTTTTTTAATGAAGATAGGTAATCGTCCTCGCAGGCCGAAGTTATGGAGGTCACGCATGATACCATGTTTCCATGATGTATCATAAGCTTTCTCCAGATCAAAAAAAAATTGCAACTAAATGTTGCTTCTGGGTGAAAGCGTCCCTGGCGAACGTTTCAAATCGTACGAGATGATCAAGAGTGCTTCTTTGGGACCGAAATCCACATTAAAGGTCTGTAAATGAATTTGTTGAACTCAAGGTACCAATCAAGCCTTCGATTGATCAATCTCTGCCTGGTTTTGCAAATACAGCTAGTTAAAGCGGTCGGGCGATAATTGGTAGGATTCGTATGATCTTTACCCGGTTTAGGGATGTGAATTAGTGTGGCTTCATGTCACGATGGAGGGAACTTCCAATCAACCCAAATGCGGTTATAAAGATCCATTAACATTAAAAGAGTTGTAAAAGGTAAATGTTTTAGAATTTGGTAGTGTATTTCATCTGGACCAGTTGCAGTATCCCGAGCTCGCTTTAGCGAATCGCGAAGCTCTGCAATGACAAAGGTATCATTGTAGCATTCATCATTGCGGGACTTCGAATTAACTCGCCTTTTCTGCTGTTGTTGTCTAATGCCTCGAAAGGCATCGGAGGAGAAATTTGATGATGAATTGAATGCAAATGTCATGGCCTGGGAATTTGCAATATCAGTTACTGTTGTTAGGGTGGCATTATCAACATTAAGATGGTTAAATAATAAAGCACTACTTTTACCTTTAATCCTATCCCATATCGACTTAGATGTGGTACGGGAATTGATCCTGGAGATATAACCCTGCCATGACGATTTCTTGCTTTGCGTATTGTTCTACGGGCCTTCGCCAGGACCATTTGATATGCCGCAATAGTTTCCATGGGAGGATGGTTATTTAAAGGGACAATAACACTCTTGCTGGCTTAAGTGTCCTACCTGTTGTGTAAATTATCCATTACAACCTATCTTACTCGTCCAAAGGGTTCGAAAATATGTTTAAATCCAAGTTGCATTTGAAAGTGCTTACGTAAGGCTTTTCAAACCATGGTACGGCATGTAGTTGAAATTTTCCAATTTTTAAAATTAGGTGTGTTAAGATGAAATTTGTATCATTTTTCAATTGAAATATTGTAAAATAGTACAAATTGTTGACCAGATTAATGATTCTCAGGATACGACCACGCTCTTTCAGTGCGGATTTGAAATCATCGTTAAACCATGAATAATGGAAACGTTTTGGTTAAGTCGTGGTCTTAGGAATCGCCTCCTCAGCTACATCTTGAAAAAGTGAAGTGACCAAGGCCATGGGCTCATCTGCGTCCTCCAACTCCTTTGCATTAAAAGCGGATAAACACTAAGATCCGAAAAGAGCCCAATCAGCATTGTGTAGTTTCTATCTCTGAGGTCTCTCAAACGGAGAAGGACCAATATGATGGGGAAATGATCACTACCACACAGATCTGTATTAGCCCCCCCCCCCCCCCATGTAAAATCCTGAAACAGGACTGGAGAGCAAATGGTAGGATCAACGGAGGAAAAAGAAGCAACGGCAGGATGTAGATTCGTCATTTATTAAGCACAAATTATTATTGTTAATAAGGTCTACTATTTGTCTACCTCTTAAGTTATTATCAGAACTAGTCCAGATTAGATGATGACCATTAAGGTCTCCCATAAGAACATATGGAAGAGGAAGCTGGGAAATAAGGTCATCAAGATCTCTTGGGTTTAAATTAAGGCTTGGTAGTAAGTATAGCGAACAGAGTGTAAAGGGAACGTGTAATGTTACCCAAGCGGCTACTGTCTGCAAGGGAGTATTAAGGGTGACTTGACTCTGTGGAGTGTCTCCATTGACAATGATGGAAGCACCACCATGTGCTCTACCATCCTCATTTGCAAATTGATGGTAGGAAACAAAATGCCTGAATGATAAACTATCAGAATTTTTCAAAAGGGGTTCTTGTAGACACATAACTAATGGGTTATTGTTTCGAATTAAAAGTTGGATTTCATTGAAATTTGGCTTAAGACAACGACAATTCCACTGTATTTTGCATATACCATTTCCACATGTAACTGTATATATGTTCGGTATTACACTTTATTAAATTTAATATTTTTTTATGTATATGTTTATGTTTATAATTCATTATATTCTGTATGCATGAGAAAGAACTTATATAGGCTTCGCCTGTTGTTCAATCCTTTTCTAACGAATAAAATATTGTTTAAACTAAATTGACCATATTTAGGGAGATTTTAAAGGACTTCTATGTGGTTTGTTATGGTTTAATCAATCTATAAATAAATAAATCGATGAATGAAGGAGTTTATCCCTAACCAATTAATTGGGGCTGAATATCTAAAGTAAGAGTTTGGATTTGTCCTGATGTTTCACAGATGAATATGAAGTACTATTCAAACGCTGATTTGTTGATTGGGTGTGCGTATCCAATCAGAGAGCGTGTAACGAACACTCGAAGGCTTAAATCATTCATGGCCGACTTCTGACAGGTAAATAATGACAATTAGCAATTAATCATAAAGTATGGTTAACGACCTAGACACGAAAGTACAGATTGCTTTCAATGGATTATACGTAGTTTTTTTTTTGAAATTGAAAATATCCTACACTAATAACAGATCGGTTGGGTACGCTTATGATCCCGGTAACAATATAATAAATACGCCCCTTTATAATTTGAATTGTTTTTCGAATCCAAAAGCAGCCACTTTTTCAGAACAAGTATTGGATTTGATGGATCCTCAATGTATGTACGATGAGTTTCAGGAACAAACACCTTTGACTAAATTAAATGAGAATATCATTACACCTGCTAATAATATCCATCAAACCTTTGATGACATATTTCAAAATGAAGGCAATATAGGGAATCCAATTGATTCCAGATGGGCAGATTTCATAGTTGAGTCTACATCAAAGAAAGTTGATTTAACAAAAATTTCTAGTAAATACCCGGTTCCCTCAAATTGTATGAGGCTAACTCCACAGCCTGTAGATCAGGACAAATGGAACATCTTGCCACGGAAAGCCAGCCCTTATTAAATGTTTCGTCTGACCCAAATTGTAGTGCTGACATCCGTACAACGGTGACTGATTCGGTTACTGTTCATGGCAATTCATTATTTGATATTTCCACTCGACGGCGCCAGTTTTTGAAAAGTATATGATCAAAAAATATCATCCAATTTGTTCATCGTCTAGGCCTATTGGTGTGCTCTATTGTGGCCAGATGTATCCAGTCGGCTAAGGGAAATTGATCAATCCATTAAAGTTTATGGTATACGAGGAGGTCGAGTTGTTGACAACCGCCCCTCATTTAACAATACTAATAGATATTTTTTTTGGTCAAGGTTACGGGCAGCGTGCTGGAGCCAGAAAAAAGTATGTTCAACAAAATCGTGCATGGAAGGGGGAAGTATCCTCAACCCCATCAGAACAACCAGTAACAGTAAGTTTTAAATTTTCTGCTGGTCAAATCTTTCTGTATAAGGAAAATTGATTGAATATAACTTCAGATCCCTGGGTTTTAAAAACTGTAGCTGGTTACTCTATTGATTGTCTTTCATATCCCAAGCAAGAAACTTTACCAGTGGCACCAAGTTTTACTCCTGAGCAAATTTGTCTTATAGATCTGGAGGTTGGGAAGATGATAGCTAAGGGTGCCATCAAATTTGTTTGTTTTCATCCTGATCAATTCATATCCCATATTTTCCTTGTTGAGAAAAAATCTGGAGGCTTCCGCCCTGTTATAAATCTTTAAAATCTTAATAAATTTATCAAGTATGAACACTTTAAGCAGAAAACTTTGGCAATTGCAGTTAAGTCCATCAAGCAAGATGATTTTCTAACATCCATTGATTTAAAGGATGCATATTTTTCAATACCGATTGACGAGAAGCATCGAAAATATCTCAGTTTTTTGAGGAAAGATAAGTTATATGAATTCAAGTGCCTTCCTTTTGGAATGTTTTCGGCCCCAAGGGTTTTTACGAAGACTTTGAAGCCAATTTTTGCTTCTCTACGTAGTTCGGGAATATCAAGTTCATATTTTATAGATGATTCCTTATTCATGTCCTCATCCATTCAGGAGAGTATTAAAAACACAGAAAAAGCTGTAAATATGTTTGAGAGATTAGGTTTCTGTATAAATAAGGAAAAATCATGTTTGAGTCCTTCAAAGAAAATCGCCTTTTTAGGGTTTAAAATACATATCAGTACATTTATGATATATGTCACATATGATAAGCTTGAGAAAATTAAATGCCAGGCTAAAAACCATTATCCTTTACTAATAAACTGTCTGCTAGAGATACTGCTTCCTATAATTTATAGGATTATGTTCTTTTACGCGTGCAGCCATTTTTTGGCACCACATTATATCCATTATTTAGATAAACAGAAAAATTATGTTTTATCCTTGAATGAATTTGACTATAATTCAGTCATTACTTTAACATCTCATATGATATTTGAATTGAATTGGCGGATTCATCGGGCAGAATTAAACAATGGCTGGTATATTCTGCCCAGTCCGATTTCAATGTATTTAACTACTGATGCATCAACACTTGGCTGGGGGGGGGGGGACCATTTAGACAATAAGTCTGCTAATGGTCTTTGGAATCAAGCTGAAATTAAACAGCACATCAATTACTTGGAACTTTTGGCAATTTATTATGCAATAAGATCTTTACTTGCCACTAATGTTTATAAACATGTTTGTATCTTATCTGATAACATTGTTTGCATTTCATATATAAATAATATAGGTGGTCCAATAGAAAATGGATTCGAGTTGTCTAAATCTATTTTATTGTGCTGTACTAATCTAAACGTATTGCTGTAAAAAGTAATGTTCAGGCAGATGACCTTTCCTGAGTTTTTTCAAACTCTACTTAATGGAAACTTAATGAATATATTTTCAAAATATTTGTAAAGATTTCTTGTTCCAGATGTTGACCTTTTTGCTACAAGGATTAACACACAACTCCCAGAATGTTTCATGGTTTAATGATCCTTTTTCTGTTGCAAATGATGCGTTTTCTTTTTCTTGGTCAAAATTAAAACCATATATTTATCCACCTTTCAGTATAATTCCATTGGTTCTCAACAAGGTGTGCTCAGATCAAGTGGAGAAGGCCATTATTATCATCCCATGTTGGTCAACTCAGGTTTAGTTTCCCTCTCTGTTGAAAATGTTAATTGGGAATCCAAGGAGAGTTCCAATTCGGAAAGATTTGTTGAGGTTGGCTCACAACGATTCTTTGCACCCATTAAGGGGCAAAAGGCTTTATTTGACCGCTGATGTTGTATCAGGCAATACCACTCTAAGCTTGGCTTATCAAAGGTCGCTTCAAATAGCATTATCCTCTCCTGTAGAGACTCAACAAACAAACAATACCATTTTGCATGGGAAAAGTGCGTGTTTTGGGCAATTGAACGACAAATTGATCCCTTGGCTCCTACTTTAATTGATATTTTAAATTATCTTGGTTTTAAGGTTGAACAGAAAACTTCTTATAGCGTTATCAATATTCATAAACCAACCATATCCAATACGTTGAGTTCTTGTGGTAATAATATTTTGCAAATTAGCCATATGATTTCAACTTTTATGAAGGGTCTTTTTAATAAAGACCCACCTAAACCTCGGTATCTACCACCTAAACCTGGTTATCTAATTTCTTGGTATATTTCCATTTTGCTTCGCTATTTAGCTACATCATTTCCTTTAAGCGGTTTATCAATTAAATTGTTAACTCTTAAGACAGCTAGTCTTCTAGCTTTATCAACCTTTAGCTAGTTTTTCCTTAAGATACCTTAGTCGATACTGGTTCAGATATAAAATTGGGTGCTACAGGTGTTTTCAAATCTCCAAAAAGGTCTAAGTCATCATATAAAATAGATATTTTATGATACAAGAGTTTGTCCTTGTTTTACTTTACGGTATTATTGTAGTACTATTCAAAACAAACGTAAATCCAGACAATTATCAGTATCATTTTAGTATCGTTTAATACTGTAGTGTCAAGTACTAAAGTACTTTGGATTAAGCAATGTTTGTCGAATAGTAGTATTGACACATCTGTTTTTAAAGCTCACTCTGTTAGGGGACCATCTACTACCGCTGCTTTTTATGCAGGATGTAATATTTCAGATACCCTAGCTGTGGGTTGATGGGCTGGTGAAACCACTTTTAGGAAGCACTACCTGGGGGATACTGAAACTAAAGAAAGCGGGTTTACAGAATTATAATGGTATAATGTATCGCAGCAAAAGACTACTCAGGCAAGATGGTAACAAGGAAAGAAAGTCTTGTTATATCTCATCACAATTAAAATTCCTCCAGAAGATCTTTTTTCTAGTGTCTTCGTAACTAGTAATTACGTCATCCCAGCTCTTGTTAGAAAGTTGGGATTTTCTTGAAAAAGAAAGACAGATAGGCATTACAGCAATTTGGATAAAAAAATTATCAAGATTAGTATTGAAAGTGTCAAGAATATCATAGAACTGACAACCAACCATGAGGGTACCAAAATATCTAACCTACTCCTCTCCGCATTGCAAATTAATGGAGGTGCTGAAACGGCTCTAGGACAATCCGCTGGGATGACGTAATTACTGGTTAAGAAGACACTAGAAAAAAATATCTTCTGGAGGAATTTTAATTGTGATGAGAAATAAAAAAAACTTCCTTTCCTTATTACCATCTTGCCTCAGTAGTCTTTTCTGCGATAATTTAATATTTTGAATGACGATATTGGTACTGAACGAAAAGCTAGAGAAAACACTTTTCAGGTCAATTTTGAGTCATTTAAATCAACTTGAAATCATTTCCCTCCAATCTTACCCCCCCCCCCCTCCACACATGCACACCTGCTACCCCACCCACACATCAAACAGTTGTCTAGGGGCATCATAAACACTTATTTATAGATTTGCAATCCAAGAATTTTTTGTTTTAATAATATATATTAAGTTAACATAATAACAGCCCCACCCCACACCCATACATATTCATTAGACCCCCCATATCTCGAAAGCGTCCCCTCACACGCCTGTTCGGAATCTACGCGAAAAACTGGTCTAGAAAAACTTGGTCTCATAAATTCACATCTAGGGTGGCAATGCCCCCTCCCCCTTCAGCCACCGGACTATAAGAAGTCTTCTGATGCGATCTTTTCGTCTGAGTTTTCTGTTTTGATCGTTCTTTGTAAAGACTGCTGATCTTGCCAATGATTACGAAGTCTTTTCGTCTGACGCGAGGGAAAACATATATTGTCGACATCGATGTTTAAAATCGGGAGAAAGCTTCTTGCTACATGACATCAATCCCTTTTTTGAATTTTCTTTGTGCCGAGACGCACATTCACATTTGAACAAACGTACTTTCCATTTCTTTTTCGATATCTGATCAGGATCAATGAAGTCAATCTGCCTCATTATCATGGATTCTATGTCTACTATATCAAGGTTGTGGATCCTGTAGAGGTCATAATTTTAATTCGATTTTGATGAAACTTGAAATGCATGATTATAACCCGAAGATCTTGGTTCCTTTCGATATTTGCGCATATCGGATCGTAACTTCCTGAATTATGGCCCCTGACTATACGCAAAATCGCCTTTGTTTAGCTTGTGGTCCCTCTGGAGTTCACAATTAATATCCGATTTAAAAAAAATCGTTTTATTTTATAACCAATACACCCCAAGGAGGTTGAGTTCAAATTTTGGGAAAATCGGACCAAAATTGCCATACAAAATGGCCGCCACGTGTACGCGAATACTGTTATAAAATGGTATATCAAGGTTGTTGACCCTGTAGAGGTCACAGTTTTAATTCGATTTTGATGAAACTTGAAATGCATGTTTATAACCTTAAGATCTTGATTCTTTTCGATATTGTTTATATCAAATTGTAACTTAATGAATTTTGGCTTTTAATTGTAGGAAAAATCACTCTCGGTTTTGCTTGTTCTCTATCCATCTCTCGAAGTGTGGGCGTATCCTACCTGGCAGTGCCAGCTTATTATCTTCTTGTTCTACCTTCCCCAGCCCCTCACTATCACTTTGCTTGTCCTGGCCATTAGCATCACCATGGAGCTATTCTTCATTCCCATCTTCACTAATTATAGCAATGGGGACACCGTTCAAAATTTCATCGTGATCATCGTCACTGCCATTGACCTCTGAATCAGTTTCTGATTTGTCAACAAAATGCTCCTCAATTAGTTGGTTCCATGTCCCAGCAGGTGCAGAGCGTTCCAGCCAACATATTTAAAGCTTTGGCGTAATATCCGCCCTGCTACACATGATAGTCTACACTCAAATGCTTTTACCAATACGTATAATAGTGAGTCAACAACCTATTGAACAAAAGAAATAGAAATAATTATGATTTGACTTTCTTAGAAAATATGAAATTCTCACTTTAAAAGAAAGCCAAAATACGGGTAACAAATTTATTGTGGCCAACTGCATAATGAATGTATGTAATGCTTTGACTAGTACATCACATGTAGGGGTGTATTTAATACAAAAAAAAACATTTATTTCAGATCACAGAGAGAAGAATATAGTAACAGTACTAGATACTTGAATAATATTAAATGATATTGTTCATATTTACAAAAAAAACCAAACATTTATTTTGGATAGCAGAACTGAAGTGAACTGAAATGGGGTTTAACGTCCTACTGTTATGCACATAACCGGGGCTAATGGAAGGTGGGCATATGTCATACAGTGTGCTATGGGGGGAATTTTCGCCCGGGCAGCGGCGCTACGGCCAACACTTATATCGAATTCCAACTGTCAGGGAATCTTTTACGTGCACGCTAATGCGTACACGGGACCTCGGTTTTTTTATCCTATCCGAACGACAGGGCAGCTGCCCTTGTCAGGCCCTCTGTTCTGCTTCACTTACAAGGGGAAACCACGCCGTAAAATCGAGATATACTTTCTCGGCCAATGCAGGGATCTTGGATAGCAGAAAAGGAAGGAAAAATATAATTCTTGAACTTACCATATCATTACATACATGTAAAGGTAGTTTGATTATTAATAAGGTCAATCATACATGTTATAGTTGTTGTATTGTAAATTTAGGTCCAAACTGAAAACGTCTGAAAAAGAAATTAATTGTCAATGTACCAGTAGGCCTATTGAGAAATTTAAACGAAAACCAAAATACAGGTAACCAATTTATAGTGGCCAATACAACTGCATAATAAAAGAGCTCATGGCTAGGCCTAGACTAACTGAACGATAAGCACCAGACAGTTAGTTACTTTACAGTAGGCCTACTCAGCAACTGAGTATTTTAATAAAGGAAATCCAACGTACAGGTAACAAATTTGTTGTGGCCAGTACAGATGCATAATGCATTTTTATATCAAAATTGAAGATTTCATGGCTAACCTAGACTTACTAGATCTTAGTAAACAATGAGCGATCAGGAATGATTTTGACACTTGTGACCCACTGACCGACTATTTCTTTATTTTTATTACACACGGGTATCTGCTTTATGACTATATATTACTATAGGTAATAAACCCTGAATCGGAGGTTGGGTAGTGTTGGTTTTATCGATATTTTAATATCATAAAATTGATAAAATTGTGTTGGCTAGCCTACAAGAAGGGTCGTGAATGATTTTTTTATCATTTGTGACCCACTGACCGACTTTTACCATGCGCACCTGCTATAAATAGTACTCGGCGGGACTCAGGAGGATTAATATTAATATACATTACTAGACAATTTAATAATATAAAATTGTTTACCTTTTTCCGTATAGAATGGTGTGGAAATTTTCTACATCGCCCATCGAAAAATTTTTTAAAATCTTCTTGGATAGATAAATTACCCCTTTGGAAAACAACGTGCATTGTGGGAGATCTTTGAGTAAACTTACGAGGAGCGACCATTGCTTTGCATGGGATTTCTCTGACCAAATTTCGAAAAACGCCGATTTTACGTTATTTTTAGTGATGGGGGATATATGATGTGATAGTGCATCATCCATCAGTTCTTGGCCACTCATGATGGCCTTGTGGTCTGGAGTGCCGCGCTTCGACCTCTAGATGACCGGTCACCTCTGGCTTGCGACTGTGGCTTCGAGCCCTGGTGTGAGCGTATGTGACATGGAGATAGGGGCGCCGGGCACTCCGGTTTCCTCCCACTGCTAAAGACCCCTACGCGCAAGCGAATTATTGAAATAAAATTAAACCATATGTCAGTCTCGAAACGACCTAGTTTTGAGTGGACGTCAAACCCCATCTCTCTCTCTCTCTCTCTCCCTCTCCCATAACGTCGACCAAAATTTTTCCCCTAAAACTCGGTGAATCGGCGATATGGGAATGAACCGTCACGGTATAGTTTAGACGCATAAAAAAAGCATGGGTGGATAATACAAAAGTTCAAAATGTACCGCATTTTTCTTTCACATAAGTAGTGACACGGTTAGACCATGTAATAAAATTAAAACGGTTTATTATAGGTTGTACTCGATTCGCCTAATGATTTTCCATTCGGCATATCGTGTAAAAAGAGCATGTGAAATTAAATTTATGACATTAAAGAAACACTGTAAAGGGGGTTAGGTGGATACAAAGAAGAGGCGGTATAATAAGATCGTCCGGTTCAATAAACCATGTTCAGACAACGCCATCTATCGGGTCATCCTGGTGCGTCTTTTTTTATAATTGGTTTTTAAATTAGAGGTTTATTAAATCTATAAACAGCTAAAGAATGCAACTCTGTAAAGAATACTATCAACATTTTTACGCTTTACATATAACATAATGCCTTAGTGCATATATAACATTAAGTGAATTTCAGTACCCAAAGAGAAGGAACGATCAAGATAATTTGATTAGTATTCTTGTATAAATCAGTAAAATAATTGCTTATGGGCCTGACACACTATAACGTTTTAGACAACTTATTCCGACGTATGAAATAATAGTTCCAACACGCTGGCATACGCTAAAGTCGAATTTATAAATCAAGAGGACGCTTTATTTGGACGCATATATAACGTACATCTAACGCACGAATATATTACCTATGTTTAACGTATGAGTAACTTACCTTCAGCGTAAACATAACTTATATAAGTATATGACAGCGTGTGGCCAACGAATTTTTAGCGTTCTCGACATATGCAGTACTCATAAATAACGTTAGTCAAACTTATGCCTAACTTATGCATAACATGTTGGAGCTACTTCGACGAACATGAGATTTCGGATATAAAAATTGAGACTCGCTAAAACCACAAGTAATTATGGGGCTGTCACACTTTGATGTATAGGATCAGCGTATATGCAGACGTATGAGAAATTAAGCGAATACGCTGGTGTACGTTGAATAAGTTTTAGGTACGTTTTTAACAAGTTACGAGCATGCTGAAATGCGATGGTATAAGTTGTTGTACGCCGAACGCGGCCCATAATTTTGTGCATGCATAGAATGTTCGGCGTTTGCGGGCGTATTGCTTACACGTTAGGCTTAAGTTAGAAGTACGCAGCAGGTAAGTTATGCACGCGTTCAAGCACGTTACGTGTAAGTTACTGATAAGTTGACATACACGTCGGCTACCAGTTGGGTAATTGAGCAGCGTACGCGTAACATATTTCTAACATATAGGCAACGTACTTCTGACGTTCTTAAAACTTACTGAACGTGTTTGAAGCAGCTGTAGAGATGAGCATATGCAGAAGTCTACGATCATGGCGGACCCTGGTCACGTGGTCGTTGAAGTACGCTCCAACACGTTCTGCTTCAGAATGAATGAATGAAATGTTGTTTAATGGCACGTGAGCTCCAACCGGGCCATATTGCGCCAAACATATTATGAAAAAACGAGACAAACTAGAAATAAATAATCACATTGTCTATATATACATAAATAAAAACAAATATCACAGAAAATATCAAATAAAACTAAATATAAACTTTATGTATATATATTTAAAACATGAGAAATACAATTACTGTAAAACATGAAATTTTTGCGAGCATGAAATTATTGCGACAATTGCGAGCGAGGCCCTCTCGCAATAATTTCATGCTCGCAATATTTTCGTGAAAATTTGTTAAAATGTCGGCCATATTGAATCATCCCCCTTTCATTACTCTTTACAAGAAAGAGTCCCAATAAGTACCAATGTCCTGCGTCGTAAAAGAAAATAAAAATAAAGATTTTAATACCAGTATCATGTGTTTATTCGATGATTTAGTCGGAGTTAACACTTCAATAATCTCACTATTTGCGGCAGTGATATTGTCACGCTCCTCAACAGTGCTTGCATTATCGGGATTTGGCAAGCCGAGAATTTCCTCAGTAAAACAATTCTCATTTCGTTTCGTTTTAGTTACAAATTTAAACATCGCCATTTTGTTAGTACTAAAAAATGGCGCGTGCCATGTGTTTTATAGTCGTTCGTCAGCTTGGAGTTAATAATCAACGGATCAAAGTTAACGATAATTATTTAAAAATCTGTGTTTTATAGTCGTTCGTCAGCTTGGAGTTAATAATCAAGGGATTAAATTTAACAATAATTATTTAAAAATGAAGTTTGATAACAGGTATTTCATTTTCTTTGATCTGTTGAATACAGACTCGAAGCCATAATCCTCAATAGTTGTTTATTTACTGTTACTAATGATCACCAATCAACCGATGTTGATTCGCAATAATTTTTTCCCCACTATAGAAATTCGCAATAATTACATTTCGCAATTATGTTTCACCACCCCAACTCGCAATAATTTCATGTCGCAATAATTTAGTGTTTTACAGTAGATATATACAATTAAAATTTTCTATAAAAATTTGTCTCTTTTAAAAAGTCGAGCGCTTTACAATATAGCCCCGGTTGGGAAAACAACTGATAAAGGGATTGACAACGGTAGTGCCGTAATCTTGTATCTTTGAGATGCTTGCACTCAATCAAAATGTGCTTCACTGTCAAAGGAACATGACAGTGTTCACATTCTGGTTGAGGCTCTCGCTTTAAGATGAAAATATGTGTTAAAAAGGTATGACCAATGCGAGAGCGACACAAAACAACTTCATCTCTCCTGTTAGTTCTATAGGAGCTTGGCCAATCTCCTAAGAGAGGCTTAATGTGATGAAGTTTGTTAGTGTCTGCAAGATCCCAAGACCGTTGCCAGCGGTCATAAATGTACTGGTTTATTGATGTTTTAAAATCTTTAAATGGTATTAAAAAGGGTGATTGGGGAAGATCTAAAGCAGCTTTGGCAGCAAAATCTGCTTGATCATTCCCCCTTATATCGACGTGACTGGGGAGCCAGCAAAAGACAACGTCTTTGCTTTTCAACTCATAAGATAGTAGTAGACGATAAACATCTGCTACTAATGGGTGTTCAACCTGTATATTGTTAATTGCTTGAAGTGAGGACAGAGAATCAGTAAAGATGATATGCTTTAATGATGAAGAGGATTGTATGAACTCCAGGGCCTGAAGAATGGCCTGGAGCTCAGCTGTAAATATTGAAGCAGCAGGTGGAAGACACACAGAGATGGTCTCAGATGGAGTCACGGTAGCCGAAGCTACCCGATCACCATCTTTAGAACCATCAGTGTAAATAGGAGCATAATCACCATACTTAGACCGTAACTCTCTAAAGAGAGACTGGAACACCGTCGAGCTAGTATCTCTCTTTTAGTGTTGAGTAAGATCGAAATCAATCTTTGGGGGAGATACAGCCCACGGTGGAGTCTCAAAGAAAGGGGTATTCGCAATACCGTCAAGGCTGATACCAGCCTCCGACAAAAGGGGTTGTATGCGAATACCGAAAGATGGAATGACTTTAGTCTTCACAAGATATAAATGTTCGTGAAGAGGTCTAAATATGGTGTTAAATGATATATGGTTTGGAAGTGATGCAATTTTCGTAGCATACTGCAGGGCCAGTTTATCACGTCTGTTGTGCAATGAGGGCTCATGCGCCTCGACGTATAAACTATCCACTGGAGATGTACGAAATGCTCCTAAACTGATTCTAAGTCCCTGGTTGTGTATGGTGTCAAGCTCTTTGAGATAAGACTCGCGGGCAGACCCATACACAATACACCCATAATCGAGTTTAGATCTTATTAATGCTCGATATAATCGGAGCAAGACCTTGCGGTCTGCTCCCCTGTCAGTATTTGATAGGACTCTCAATATGTTGAGGGCTTTCAGACATTTCTTTTTTAGGTTTTTAATATGGGGGATAAATGATAATTTCTTATCAAATATCAGCCCCAGAAATTTGGTTTCATCCACAACTGGAAGGCGGTTGCCATCCAAGAACAGTTCTGGATCTGGATGTAAACCTCTTTTCTGACAGAAATGCATGCAGACAGTCTTGGACTTCGAAAAACGAAATCTATTTTCGGTTGACCATTGCTGAAGTGAATTCAAACAAAGCTGCAACTTACGTTCGATTATCCGCATGTCTGTAGAACCATAGCACATCTGAAAGTCATCAACATAGAGAGCCCCGTTTGTACCTGGTTTAAGGCACGCTGGGATCGTGTTAATTTTTATCGCAAAAAGAGTAGGAGATAATATGCTGGTCAGAGAATATTGATCCCAGTCGTACCTTAAATGACCTATCTTCCCGGAAATTTTTAATGAAGATAGGTAAGCGACCTCGTAGGCCGAGGTTATGGAGGTCGCGCATGATACCATGTTTCCACGTGGTATCATATGCTTTCTCCAGATCAAAAAATATTGCAACTAAATGTTGCTTCTGGATGAAAGCGTCCCTGACGAACGTTTCGAATCGAACGAGATGATCAAGAGTGCTCCTTTGGGACCGAAATCCACATTGGAGATCAGTAATAAGGTTGTTGGACTCAAGGTACCAAACAAGCCTTCGATTGATCAATCTCTCCATGGTTTTGCAAATACAGCTAGTTAAAGCAATCGGACGATAGTTGGTAGGATTCGTATGATCTTTACCCGGTTTAGGGATAGGAATTATTGTGGCTTCATGCCACGAAGGAGGGAAATTCCCATCAACCCAAATCCGGTTAAAAAGATCCAGTAAAATAAAAAGTGTTGGATAAGGTAGATGTTTTAAAATCTGGTAGTGAATTTCATCTGGGCCAGTTGCAGTGTCCCGGGCTCGCTTTAACGAATCCCGGAGCTCTGCAATGGAAAAACGATCATTATAACATTCATCATTACGGGACCTGAAATTAAGTCGCCTTTTCTCCTGTTGATTCTTAATTTGCCGAAAGGCATCAGAGGAGAAATTGGATGATGAATTGAATGAAAATGTACTGGCCAGAGAATTGGCAATATCAGGAAATGTTGTTAAGGTGGTATTATCAACATTAAGATGGTTAACTGATAATGCACTACTTTTACCTTTAATCCTACGAATCCTGTCCCATACCGATTTTGAAGTGGTACGGGAATTGATCCTAGAGACGTAACCTTGCCATGAAGACTTCTTTGCTTGGCGTATGGTTCTACGGGCCTTCGCCCGGACCATCTGGTATGCCGCAATATTCTCCATGGAAGGATGGTTCTTTAGTCGTCTCAGGATACGATTACGCTCTTTTAGAGCATATTTGCAATCGTCGTTAAACCATGGTTTGTTGAAACGTTTTGGCTCTGTCGTGGTTTTTGGAATCGCCTGCTCAGCTACATCTTGAAGAATTGAAGTGAATAAAGCCATGGGCTCATCTGCATCTTCTAACTCCTTTGTATCAAAAGAGAAGAGACACAACGATTCAAACAGAGCCCAATCAGCCTTATGCAACTTCCACCTCTGGGGTCTTTCGACCGGAGAGGGACCATTGTTATAAATCAAGATAGGAAAGTGGTCACTACCACAAAGATCTTCATTCACTCTCCATGTAAAATCCTGAAACAGGACCGGAGAGCAAATGGTGAGATCGAGGGAAGAAAAAGAAGCTGTGGCAGGATGTAGATAAGTAGGCGAGTCGTCATTTAATAAACACAAATTATTAATGTTAATGAAGTCCGCTATTTGTTTACCTCTGTTGTTATCATCTGGACTACCCCAGAGTGAATGATGACCATTAAAATCTCCCGTCAGAATAAACGAAAGAGGAAGTTGGGCAACAAGGTCATCAAGATCTCTGGGATTAAGATGTAAACTTGGTGGAAGATAAACAGAGCAGATTGTTATAGGAATATGTAAAGTCACCCTAACCGCAACTGCCTGTAAAGGCGAGTTGAGGGTGACTTGACTTTGAGGAATGTCTCCATTAAGAATAACAGAAACACCCCCATGAGCTCTACCATCACCAACTGAATGATGATGATAACCAACAAAATGTCTAAAAGACAAATTGTCAGAATCCCGTAAAAAAGTTTCCTGTAAACAAATAGCTAAAGGATTATACTTTTGAATTAAAAGTTGAACTTCAATAAAATTTGGTTTTAAACCACGACAATTCCATTGAATAATGGAATTAGCCATTGTCAGGGAATTTTATTTTTTGACGGCTTACCGACGGGGTCCATATGGACACCCGTGATGACAATACCGTCCATCAGATCATCCCCAAATCTATTATAAAGAGCGACAGGGTCTTTTGAACCCTTTTTAAATTTCTCTTTAAACTTTGCTAACCTCCTCTCTTTCCTGGAGAGGACAGTTTGTTCCTGAGAGGGTGGGATATCCTTCGGCTGCGTACTTGATCCAGCAAAACTAGAATCAAGAACATCAGCAGAAGGCGAGGGGAGCGACCCCTTGCCATTCTGAGTTGAAGTGTCAGGGATAGTCCCAACATCTTCAGGTTCCGACAAGGAAGATGAGCCCTCGCCAGGCAAAGAATTAATAATTTCAATCGAGCTCTCACATGTCTGCGAGGAGCTCGATGCCCCTTTATTATGATCTGGTATAAGTTTAGGCATTGTCTCTTTTCTTGGCCAGGTCAAATCTGTCTGAACAGAGATGCTTTGTGTAGATGTTTTTACTGCGCCAGCAAAGGACTTCCCTTGAGATTGAACGGGAAAGAGCGCAGTTAGGTCTACTTGCTTTCGAGCATCAAAATATGGTATTTTCCGCTCAGACATTACCTGTTGAATTCTTTTTTCTTTTTGCCATATTGGACATTCGCGAGAGTAAGCAAAGTGCTTACCCTTGCAATTTATACAACACAAATCCGCCTGGCAGGTAGCGCTCTCGTGGCCATCATGACCACAGCGAGCGCAGGTGTCCTTGCCTCTACAGACGGTTTTGCTATGTCCAAATTTTTGGCATTTGTAACATCGCAATGGATTACTGATGTAAGGATCAACAGGTATGTTAAGATAACCTGCCTTGAGAGTCTTCGGTAATTCGGGACGATCGAAAGTGAGGATGTAGGTGCTGGTTGCAATCACCTTATCTCCTCGGCGTACACTTATTCTTTTAACATGTTGCACGCCTTGAGAAGAAAGGTATTCCACCATTTCTTCCTCACTGCTGCCTTCAAGGTCCCGACAGCGAATTACACCTCTACTGGAGTTTAATGACCTATGTGGAGACACTTTGATCGGAATGTCTGCTAAAGATGTTGATTTTAGCAGCATTGTAGCATGCTGTTCTTTAGCGCATTCGATCAAAAGTGTTCCATTTTTAAGTTTTTTAATAGCCTTGGGCTCACCGGCCAAGCCAGCTATGCCCTTGGTTATTAAGAAGGGAGATACCTTCGATAGGTCCGTAGAGTGACTCTCAATTAAGAGAAACCTCGGCCATGTCTTTGATATTTTTAAAGGGTTTTTAAATAATTCAGAAACGTCCTCTGTATTAGAACGTTTCTGTTTCTTTTTAGTAATTGGTGTGGGGGGGGATAGGGGAATCCATGAAAAATATTTTTTTAAATTCACCCCTCGTCGTCCCCCAGGTTACTTCCCTGCCTACTAGGGGGAGGGCTAGCACGGACTACCAGTGCATTGCCTCAGGGCTCGACGAGGGGTATACTCAAGCCAGTAAGTATAAATACCTAGCCAACCTGATTGACCCAAGCCGCCGCCCTGTAGAATGTACTCAGGACACAAAGGTAAAACTTGCTGAGTAAAAAAAACAACAACAAAGCAATGAAATGGGAAAAAACGTACATTCTACAGAGCTAAAAACGACCAAAGCCGATTGATCAGAGTGGGCCACTCTGACCTCCCGTCTAGGTGAACCATGGGCCAAAGTAATGTGTTGCAGGAAAAGAGCTCGCAAGCCAAATCCCCACTCAATCACCAGGATTCCACTCTCCACCGACACGGGTCGCAACGCACGGCAAACACACTGCCCCATTACAGGGATCCTTTTTGTCGCCTTTTACGACACGCAGGACATACGAAGGGTATATTCTTGTCACCCCCTACACCCAGGGGGGGGGGGGTTCTGCTTCAGCGTATGCCAGCGTGTTAGATAAGTTATAGTGTGACAGGCTTGCGAATACGCTACCTGTAAACTATAAACACGTATTAGTAACTTACATGTAACGTGCGTTAACGCGTGTATAACATACCTGTCGCGTTCTTATTTTAAAGATTTCGTAGAAATCTGTTTTTGGAAATGATATTGAACTTTTCCCGCCTCATTACCATATTTATAACGTCCTTGGCCTTAGCCTCGCTGTGAATGTCCTCGCCTGGCTAGTCAATGCTTGCCTTTTTTTCATTATTCTCAACGCAGTTATTTTCTTTAGATTTTCTTTCTTGTTTGCTCTGAGATGTCGACAAAAGGAGACAACATCGAGTGAATGCGGGTGGGAATATGACAGACATTATCAAGTGGTTGGGGGAGCATCACTCAGACAGCGAAGATGCGGACGAACAGTTGAGAAAACATTGCGTCATGGCGAACAGTACTGACAGTGACACGGTGGTGCCTTATGTATAAAATGTTGGTGTTTCCTTTTTGGAGTACGTCAGTTCATTATTTATACTCGTCAGAACGATTACAGCTGATAGGGCTCCGACATTTTATGATTAATAATAGTTAACAGAAAAACAAACATTCAATGTGCGTTTCATCTACCCAGAATCAACATCCGGTTCGATCATTTATTGTACTTCTCATAAAGTGAGTAACTAAAGGGAGATAAGTGTGTACACTACATGGAGGCAGACCACCATTAATTTCCACATTGACTTCAATGTTAATTCTAGCCTCTTTGCCCACCTCCAACTTTTTTTCCAAATTTTCGTTGAGCTGAATGCTTTTCACTATAGACAGAGGAACAAATGACCATGTATTTGCACTAAAATTGGTATGACGTTGACTACCAAAATCTTGAGATACACCAAGTTGAAGAAGTTACCCAAAACATGTAACTAGTTCCCGTACATATCACCGTAGCCAACCCGATAACTCTAGACCACTTAAACAACAAAAATGTCCATGCAAAAGGGGAGAAAAGAGAAGGAGAGAGAATTGCTATAAATAGACGAACTACAATTGTACCGAGAGTGTGAAATTGAATGGTGGTCTGCCTCTACATGTGGAATAAGCACAGTATAAACGAGACAGGTAGGTCTTAAATACGAAATCCCCCCCCCCCCTTTTCAAACAAAGCCCCCTCTAATGAAAAGGCAAAAATACATGTTTAAACTTATACTACAGGGTGTTTCACAATGAATGCAGCTCATAAAAGTACCAACAACTGCTACAAAAAGATATGGATAGAGTTCATTTTTTACACACTTCAACGTAAGATGATAACAATGAAGGTCTGAAAGTTTGAATAATTTCGGTTTGGTGGCCCACATGTTAGCGACGTTCAGAGATATGCCCCAAATGTCCACCATGTTGACGGAGACACTCCTGAATGCGCCGTGCAAAATTGTCCACAACGCGGACACACTCTGCCCCTGGAATCTCCCTGATCCTTGCTGTTATTGCAGCTTTCAAGTCCATGATTGTCTGGGGGTTGTTTTCATAGACGTGGTGTTTCAAAAAAACCCACAGATAGAAATCTCGGGGGTTAAGGTCCGGTGAGTGCGGGACATCGGAATCACATCTTCTGCTGATCAGTCGCTCTTGAAAGCGTTGTCGGAGCCAGGTCAGCGTTTGGTTTGATGGAACCACTGCTCTGCACGCATGAGTCGAGCACATCTCCCGAGAGTTGTCCAGAACTTACCCAGGACCTCGATGTAATCAAACACCAAGCTTAAAGTGTAGGTTTGAATAATGAACCCCCAAAAAATTTCGAGCGGGAATAAAGACTAGCTGACATAAAAGGCTACTCAACTAAGTAAAACAAATTGTCTATTTTGCCTTGTTCGTATTTGGTTTTTATTTTATTAATACAATAGAAAATTGGCTTGGTTTACCAATGATAGGTATCTTTTGATTCTCCACTAAGACTTGAGCAATATTACAAAGATCTTGATCATTAACTACATTTATCCATTCACATACTTTAGGAATTGCTTCATTATAATTAACTAGTAATTGTAACTGTAGGAGCTCGATGACAGTTACGGGGGCAGAACCCGAAATACTGTCGGGTTTAAAGACAGCAGCGACCTTATATCCTTCCCCCACCCTTCCTCCAAAGAGAATTTTGGAATATTTAACGGCTGCAAACACGTTTCCTGCTACAAAGCCGGGACGCGTTTTTCCTGCTATTTAAACCGGTGAACAAAGCAACTTCAAAGTGGTCTAATATAGCCTAATTAAGTTGGCCGATTCAAATTCCAATCAATCGTTTTTAGTCCTCGAAGACGGGACCGTTAGGAGAAAATCTTGAAAATGTAACTGTCGAAAACGCTTTTTCCTGCTATTCCAGTCTGTGAATAGGCTATAGCAACTTCAATTTGGTCCAATATAGCCTACCTGGCTGACCCGAATTCCAAACAACCAATCAATCGTCGCGCGGTATGAAGACCTCACCCTCCCAGAGAAATATTTGAAAATTTAATCACCGCAAATGCGTTTTCTGCATTCTAGCCGTGTAAGCAACTCCAGCCGAAATCCAACACTGAATTCCACCCATCCAAGCAGAATGTTGCATCTGCATTCACAAATAATAATCGATGCCCGAAAAATTTCGGGTTTTAAAGACTGCTAGTTTCCTCTGCTGTTTTCCAGCCTGATGCCCGTTTTTCGTGCAACACCTATTTTCGGACAATACTCATGGCAGTGTGGATCTCATAGAAATAAGTTAGTTATATTTCTTCTCTAAACGTAGAATTTTTCATTGCCCGAAAATATGGTGGTTATTTCTTGTGGTTTTGTGTATATGATTTAGGATGAAATTTATTTCTCCTTGGACCTTACCGAGATACGATATTTTGATGATACATTCAAAGCGATAATTATTATAGCATATTCACTATTATTTGCAGAGTACAGAGAAAGAGAAAAATGTCCCAGGGAATGCTGTTCAAGTCTAATATAATTCAGTCAAGAGAACAGATGCTACAAAAGATGGCTTTAGAGAAACGACACAAAGTTTCAGTAACACCAACATGTGATTTAGCTGAAAGCGACGTTGTTCTGGCTCGAAATACTAATTTATGTAGTGATACACATATTATTGATGTGAACTCTAATGAAATATGAAATCAGTAAAAATGTTTCCGACCCATCCACGTATTTTCAAATGAACTGCGAACTCCCAAAAAGATAACCGGGACCGATATCTCCACTAGTTCAGATTATAGAGCAGAATCCACTAGATTCAAGTGAAGAAATTGATTTAATCCATTTAAATCGCATGCACTCATCAGCTGACGACAACGAACCGATCCAGAACAACAGTGTATTAGACGATATCAATATATCCGATATAATTCCTTCTTTTGATTTAAAGAAATGATGAAAAAACATGGTATCCGATATAAATAAATGCCCTGTTACAGTACCTGTCGATGATAAACCCAGTACACCAGAAATCGGCCGTAATGATGAAGTTCGTGAGTCTGACTATGTCTCAGATGAAGATGGAACTGACACGGACTCCCAAAAGGGAACTGAACCAAAACGTAAAATGGGCCCCCAAAACTAGTCGGGAATAAAATAAAAGGTTGCGAATGGCGGGGAGGGCTTATAAAGGTAAGGCAAAAACTGGCGGACATTTTACTTTTAATGCTGAGAAAAATTGCAGGAAAGTCCAAGACAGAAAGTGTACTGAAGCATGTGATAAAAGATATTTCAACTGACATTGTCTTGATTTTACAGTTGATGATAGACAGAAAATATTTACAGTTTTCTGGGAAAACATGGATTGGAAGGAGAAGAAAATCTGAATGGTTTAGTTCATAGAGAATGTGTACAAGAGCGAACAGTAGAAAATGGTGATACAGATTACAGAAAGAAGGTATCATATAAATATTTTTTTTAAAAAAAGATAACCAGAAATTACAAGTCTGCAAAGCAATGTTTTTGTCCTATTTTACGGGAGATACAACCAAAGCTGACAATGTCAAACAATTTCTGCAAAATCTACCGAAATTACCGTCACATTACTGCTGATCGAGCAGCTCAAAGAATTATTGGAGCCAGTATTTTCCACGGTCACCGAGTTATACAGGGTTTATAAGAATGAATGCATTTAAAACGGCACGGTTTGGTGTGGAAGAAGGCTGTTTTTTTAATTATTCAATGAAATGAACATGAACATGGCTTTGTTGTCTCCCAAAATGGATAGACGCGACACCTGCTGCTCTTGTGAAGTAAACAATCTTGATGACACTATTTATCGCGAGCAAATTATTATCAAAGTAAAGGATATGGCGCGAGCTAAAAAGGATCGGGATTAGCAGTGTGCTGCAAATAACCCATCACTTGTCGGGCTTACAATGGATCTGCAAGCCATACTTCTTGCACCATAACTTAATGCTAGCGCTCAGTATTGTTTATAAAACAAAATTGAGGTGCCACAAATTTCAAGATTTATGATATTGTCAGCAAAGATGTCTAATGTTACTTTCGGTATAATAGCAAAGGGCAATCTCAGCGCAAGTTCTTTTGCGTCATGTGTTGAGAATTATCTACAAAATAGAATCAACAAGATAATAATTTATTCCGATGGTTGTACGTACCAAAATGGAAATTCTACAATGTTAAATACTTTGTTAATGCTGTCAAAATAATATGGTATAACAATAACTCAGAAGTTTTTAGAACGTGGTCACACACAAATGGAGCGCGACTCCTTACATGCAGTTATAGAGCGAACATTTGCTCCAAAACTATGTAGACAAGATCCAAGAGGCACGAGTGAAGCCATCTCCTTACAAGGTGGAATTTTTGGATCAAAAATTCTTCAAGTAATATACGTACCCCAATATTCAAGTTCCCAAACTCGGTACAAAATAAAATATTCAGATCTCTTTCAAGAATTGCCTCGTTGATCAACACAACGGAATCCAGAACCAACCGATGAAATACCAACTCTTCACCGAGCTGCCATGATTTCCAGTTATTACCAATCTACGGGTACTCCAAAATTCAAATTCTCAAACTCAGTACAAAACAAAATATTCAGATCTCTTCCAAGACTTGCCTCATTGATCAAAACAACGGGATCCAGAACCAACCGATGAAATACCTACTCTTCATCGAGCTGCCATGATTTCTACAACAATCTCATCCATGAATAATCATGCAGAATTTTAAACATCACCGTGTCATTATATTATAACGTGATCGATAAGTATTAGCTTGTTGATAATTAAGTCTTTATTCCGTTCTTCGTGTCAAATCCGTTTATCTTGGTATATTGTATTGGATGAACAATCCAAGTTCCTTTTTTTTATGAAATATTTTTCTCTATTACTATACTTCCAATTGTTTACTTTCAGTTTCTTGGGCTACCATAGGATTGGACATTATAATGGTAGTGTACCTAAAGCCAGCTATCAAATCCTAAATTACCAGCATACCCCAAACTGCCCAGATAGAGCGCGCCTCTAGTGCTATGCCATTGCCCAATATTAATTATATGCTAGTGTTATATTCACGGATGTATACTCAAATTGTTCCTAATATTCGCATAATATTTTGTTTAATCTTGGTATGAATCGAAGGATACAATTGATACAAGGTGCCCCCTCCACCCAGCCAGTTTTATTTACTTTGGGGTGTTACACTACAGATAAGAGACTATCAGCATAGTTGGTAGATCTTTATTGAGAACATAGAATAGACATAGGTCGGAAGGAGCTCTATTCAAGTCTGACTTACTGTCAGATAATTCTGGCTTTATAAAGCATACAGTCCTTAAGAATAATGATACATGACAGATTAACTTATTTGGAATTGAGATTATAGTTTCTATAACTACAACTCGTCCTACCATTTAAGTCGCGAAGTTGTGATGAGTGTTCAACACATAGAACATGTGTAGATTATAAATAACATATGGATAAATAAGATATTTAATGAGATCGTGCGCATTGTCAAAACTAGAAGAGGTCATTTGTGTGTTGCCCGTAAATAACATATTGAACACATTAGCAGAAGTTGTTTATAGTTGAAAATGTCCAATATAATATAATGTCAAATCTAGAAAAGTTCTATGTATGTATTACTTTGTCACATTCCTTCATCACCCACGAGTTATGTACCAAAAGGACATAACAAACACAATTCTCACATGTGGGACATTGTCTTCATCTGTATACACTGATGTTTCACACAATAAAATTACATTACAGCAAACATGAAATAATAACAGTACATATGATATACGACAGCTAACACGATGTAAAAAGAGTACTCAGGATACCACATTAATAAAAGTATATTACACACGGAATAAAACAGCACACACGATTAAGACATCTAACACAATATAAGAAGTACTGAGTATATAATGAAAAAAAAAAAAAACCCCGCGATTTATATTGCACTGGAGCAACAGTGGTTCTAGATTTCATGTAGAACAATACCATTTATTGGGTCTACACCTCTCGCTACACCATTAAATTCTGCCATTCTTCTTGACTAAATGATGATGTCTTAATGTTGATGTGGAATCATCTGTTCCATGGAGCGTATTCTCGTCCTCGGTCTCAGCCGACACCAATCTCCTTATGAGCAGCATACGTTGCTCTGACATACATTAAATACAATAGAATACAATAGCTACACTGCAAAACTCTAATCTAAATTCACTGATAAACATGCTACAATATTATATAAAAAAAAATACTAGGTTAGACTATCAACACATTAAAAAAATCTACAAAAAAACACTGTTTCAATGTCAATATGTTCACTGATTTTAACACTTCATAATTAGATGTTCTATTCACAGTTCTGATTTTTTGCACAGCTAATTTGATGATGGTAAACACTGCTGCAATCTTCACTTCAGATTCATTCTGGAATTCCCATGTGATGTTCGTTGTTGTTTCGCGTTAAGATATGGTACAATAAATCCCTTTAAAATGACCAGTGTACTTACCCAATTAGACCGATTATTACAATTACATTACCCCTAATTTATAACATTTATTTTAATTGAATTTGAGTATATCTTAATCATAAAATTACGCTTAAGTTTATTTTAAAATTAAAATCGGAGTTACTTTATTGGGAATACACCTGTATTAATCCTTAATTCTAGTTACATTTAACTGAATAAACTATTAACAATAGAACTTAATCTGTCCTAGTAATAAAAATTAGCAGTAATTAGTACTTATGACCAACAGTAACTAATAACATCGAAAGTCATTAGTATTCTTCCTTATTTACTGACAGTAAATAGTTTTATCTTATAATTAACAAATCATCTCCAATTAATTACCTTAACCGTATCGGGTTACTGTATAAGACATATAACCTACGCTATACACCAACGCTCTACACCAACAGTTAACACAGAGGGCATAGGAAAGAAAGGTATACCTTTTAACATGGCGTATACGAACGAACCTGCGTGTATAACACAAGCTTGTAGCAGCATGTGTGCTAATTAACACACTGAGATCAGATAAGACAGACACATCCCGTTTGCAAATTTCTAAATAGATCTCCCTATTAACATTTTAAATCTAGGCGTTAATTCATTTCTTTAAACAAATGTGATCAGTATTTATTTCAAGAACTGAATGTATTATATTCCCTATAAACACATAATTATAACAAACAACAATTTACAAATACAAATAAGTTTCCAATACATTAGTATGGTTTTACGTATACGCTACACATGATATATGAGGAAATTCAAAATTTATTCGTCATGCTATATCATCGCACATCCAAAAATAAAATTTAAATAACCCATTTTACCATGGTATATTTTCACGTTTTTAACACAAATTTATACTTTTTTAACAAAACAAAACGACACGAATACTCCAGAAACAGTTATATTGCATAAGCTATTCGCTATACATTGCAATGCACCCTGATTCACTTTAAACCATTATTTAAACCCTAATACCGACCCACACGCTACTCGCGAATTTACAAAGGGCCAGCCAGGTTCAAATTTCCCTTGGGCATATTCCTTTACCCATAAACATCAATTTTACACAGATCCATACCGGAAAAATACCCAGTTAAACACATATACATTACTTGGACACAACACAACATTACATTATTACAATCTAGATTTATAGTTCGGAGACATAATTTATTTCTTTTAGCTTAGTTTTACTTTTTCAATTTTACGCTTCGTATTTATTCCTACCTTTATAGACAATTAGTCTAAACCTAACTCTCAGTTACTGAACAACGTATTACATCTACTACGTTTATAGCATTTTGCAGTTCTTTGTGACACTGGCTAGATGTGGAAATCGCCCATAATCCCACATCTAACGTGTGACGAACGCCTCTTCATTTCTACATATTATTATAACCTTGTGATCGTCCATTTTAAACGGCACTTATTTCCCTAACTTATTTCCCTAACTTAATTATTTTACTAGTTTGACATTAATTTTAAAACTTTATATTTAGCGTATCCCTAACCTTAAAAATTGAATATAATTATCCCTTGGTCTATTTGGCTTTCCATGGTCAATCTATTAGGAAATATGCACCTACCTTAAAAAAACGTCTGGAAACTTCATCTTTTCCAGGGTTTTCCCCAGGATCCCATTCAGAAGCTATAGATACCATTCTGCTGTCTTCAATCAGTGGCCCATGATCATCTGGAACGACGTCCCGCTGTTATGGCGATTCACATCAAAGTTTACAGGTGCGGCCGCCATTACTGGAACTGGTTCACGCTGTGTCAGGTTCACTGGTGCACGGCATCATTTCTATTATCTGTTACACTACAGATAAGAGACTATCAGCATAGTTGGTAGATCTTTATTGAGAACATAGAATAGACATAGGTCGGAAGGAGCTCTATTCAAGTCTGACTTACTGTCAGATAATTCTGGCTTTATAAAGCATACAGTCCTTAAGAATAATGATACATGACAGATTAACTTATTTGGAATTGAGATTATAGTTTCTATAACTACAACTCGTCCTACCATTTAAGTCGCGAAGTTGTGATGAGTGTTCAACACATAGAACATGTGTAGATTATAAATAACATATGGATAAATAAGATATTTAATGAGATCGTGCGCATTGTCAAAACTAGAAGAGGTCATTTGTGTGTTGCCCGTAAATAACATATTGAACACATTAGCAGAAGTTGTTTATAGTTGAAAATGTCCAATATAATATAATGTCAAATCTAGAAAAGTTCTATGTATGTATTACTTTGTCACAGGGGTCAGTCACTGCCGTTTTGGAACAAATTATGCATTCCGAAACTGAAAATAGTATTGATGAAAAGTCGTATCTCACTGAAATGACGTAAAATATGGCGTCGAATAGTCTTATCTCGCGGAAATTATCGTATCTTTAGATGTTGGCGGCGACAAATAGTCGTATCTCGGTATGCATTTCTCTCCGTCTCTTCAATGACATTGAATTTTTTCCATAAATTCATAGGAATTCTTTTGTTTATACATACAAGCATCCTCCTCGCAGTGTTCCGTTTGATTAGAGCTAATCCTACTACTCCCTGCTGGACTGAGTGGGTATTATTGTCACTAATTATGACTGGTCAGTGGTCCTATTACTTACCAATTACTGACTTCGTTACAAAGGTATTACCTTTAAAACAGGACGTTTAATTAGGACAACTGTGTTTACATAACGTCACGTCATGGCTGCACGTTTTTTTATGCTATATTAACCAGCGCATAGCAGGATATTGCAGCAAAACTAATTGCGTGACAAACGACGCTATCGGTATTGACGTAAAGTAAACACTACTGTATGGTAACGAACAGACTTTCAACGTTTTTAATACCTTAAATCTTTGTCCAAAATATTAAGGGAGACCCAAGATTAAACGGCGGACTGTCATGTTACTGTACGTAAGTGGTAGATTTGATTGAACGAGAAGAATAGACACACTTACTTAAAAGTTCAAGAATCCGAAGCCAATCCAGCAATGGCCAGAGAGGGATTTCTCGGGCCGTTGCTTCAGGAATATGACATACAAGATGCTTTTCCTAGACAAAATAGTACTAAAGTTATTTAGGTTTTTTTTGTGTCTCCTGAAAAATTAAAAAAAATCTGAGATACGAGGTTTTAGAAGCGCAGTTACGTGTTTATTAGATGAATGCCTTGATGGAGTTCCTTGGTGAGGATTGTCTGCTTACGGTAAGCAGAGATAGGCAATCTGATTGGTTAATGCTTCGGGGCATGATACCTTTGGATATAATGAAGTGAGAATTTTCTGAAGCTTGATTTTCGTTTTTTGTGGACTTTTTTGATAATTATGTTTTTGGTAGCTAAAGAGATGTGTCAGAGATCCTTACCCTAGTCGTTTTCGTTTCCATATTTTTGATAACATAAAGAAATACATTAGGGTCAGAACCAGAAGCAACCAGAGACAATTTGGGGGTTTTGAGCGCATTCTATAACCAATAAACATTTGGCAGCTTCAGCTACCGTGCTGAAAAACTAATTGAATAAAATGCTTGAAAAATAGAACAATACCGTTTCAACATAATTTATTTTACTTTTGACATATTTTAATTTTGTACATTTTAAAAATCATTCATCGAAATATACTTTTAATACAGAATATACAAAATTGTGTGCTGAAAAGTGTTTGAATACCCTTATTGACTTTTTTATGGAGAGAATACATTAATGGATCAGAATCCACTAACAAGCTGTAACCCTCTATTTACAGGGCATGCTCAAGTCGTCTTAACCCGTTTACCGTATTTGGAAAAGAATCCGTACTGCATAGATGAAACACATTTGACCTTAATTTGCGACGTAAAAGTATCTGTTAAGACAGCCACGTGGATATACGCCCACAATGCAGCTATGTCTCAGGGTAAAAAAAAATCATAACCAACAGCTCATCCGAAAGGAAAGATAAACTTGGGTAAAATATGGGTAACGCTGAATATTGATAGTGTTTATCCGAATGCTTCACACGATATTTAAAAATATATATACATATAGTATCAATTACGCTAAAATGCCCTCTCATCACTCCACATTTAATCAAAAGAAAAACAAAACTGTTCAAAACTGTAGCCTCTGTCGCGTTCACGAGGT
Organism: Patella pellucida; assembly: GCA_917208275.1. Classification (NCBI taxonomy): domain Eukaryota; kingdom Metazoa; phylum Mollusca; class Gastropoda; family Patellidae; genus Patella; species Patella pellucida. Next base: position 18,449,235 of record OU795041.1, read on the forward strand.
TCTGAGAAAGGTGGGGGGGGGGGTAACTCCGGAGAACGCTAATCAGTCTCCTTCTCTCATGACCCAAAAGTTCACACCAATCGCCTTAATAAGGTTTTCGCCATTTTAAAAAAAAACCTGTATACTAGAGTGTTAGCAAGATTTTCGGAAAAGGGGGATTATTCCTGGAAATTAAGGTGGCGTACGCTGAATTGCGGCAGGGTTCTTCCTTCAATATGACCCAATGCGTCGCACTATATTTACTGATGCATGCTTATATCGCTTTTAGTACATTAATTGTACACAATCTACAGACCGACAGAAGCGTCCAATGATCATAATTTTAGTTTTCAAGTTTCGCATGTCACTAAAACCGATGCGGCTAGATAAGATCGGCGCAGAAACCGAATAAAATCGGTTAGGGTAATAACAAACCGGTGAATATGATGTGAAGAATATGATTTCCACCGATTTATATATTACCATAAACCGATTACAACCTGTCCCGGCACCGATTGTATCCTGGCTTGTCATTCATTTTAATAATCTGTGAAAACTTAAAACAAACTAATATTATAAATCCACGTTGTGTACTACTTAAAAGCTCTAAATGGATGTCAGCAAGATTTTATAAAAATCCAAATAAGTTTCGAATATCCAATAAAACCCCTATTTGCGTTTACAAGCTTTATCTTAAGTCAACTAATTCCGCTCAGCAAGTTTTATGAAATCCAAATAAGTTTCGAATATCTAACAAAGAACTCCAATACAAGTATATTGTTTATCTCAGTTTAAAAGGCCCAACGAACAATCCAACTGATAATCAAAATGTCCTTTAAAAATTTGAACGTCATATAATATAGCGTTCACAAGTTTTAAAAGCCCAAATGTAAACGGAAAAAATAAAAAGCGTTCGTAATTTACGTCTCGAAAATATTGAAATTCAATAGGGTTTTTCCTTCTGAAAAATACTGTCGCCTGTTCTCACGAAATTGTGGACGGACGATGAACAGACCGACGGACAACTCATGCAACTGACAATATACGTCCACATTAAATGTAGGTGTGTACAATCCAGTACAATCCATGAAACAGGACGATTTGAATGGACAGCTTTTATCTGTGCCGCATCGTTTTTGACGAATTACGGTAGACAAGTAAAGACGGCGCTGTTCTCTGTCTCTACCGTTTCATATCTTTTAAACTTCATCTAAATCATCTGTATCTTCGGGATGGGCAGCAACAAAAGACCAATCTATCAAGCTGGAATTTGAAAAACCGGCGTATTCGTTTCCACGCCAGGTTCTTTGTTATTGGAACTGGCCCTCCTAAAACAAGTAAAAACATCTTTTATCAATCATTTGAAACAGGAGGCAGAACATTTCATTAACCTAATTATATCTCAAAAATAAACATATACGTTGATATGGACAAAAAAGATAGAAGAATTATTATTACTATTATTTATCTGAGACACGTAAAAACGGCGGAGAGGAAGAAAACTGAATTTAAATTTGATTGACTGGAATCTATTTTGAACACAATTTTTTAAAATTGAAGTAATTTCGATCGTGTATTTGCTTAAACTCTATATTGAATTTTATCGTGGCATATTTTGGCTTTAATGTAAATACAACTGGATTTAATTATTGTATTCTTACAAGTGGAGATCTCGCAATAGTGTATTATGTCCGTTAACATACTAGTATTTCCTATTCACAATATACATTAAATTGACTCCTTATGATTAGTAGGGTTTGAGAGATAAATATAATATACATTTTACTTACGGTCACATTCAGTACCCAGTGGAACAAATTCTTCAGATAAATTTTCGTATCTTGCCAAACTTACACTTTCATTGAATTTTATTTTCTTTATACATATTTGTGGTAGTACATCTAAGTAATTAAGAGAAATTGTTTCTCCACATTCATCTGATACTTCGCTTCCAGGAATGTCATTATCAGAATTCTTATTATTTTCTGTATATGGATGACAATTCTTATCAAATATGTCAGTAGTTGTTGGAGATTTTTGTTAAGATTCGACTTCCAGAATATCTTTTAAATCTATTTTTGAAGTAAGTTGGGAATCCCCACATTGAAAGTTCTGATTTCCTTCAAGATGCATGCCAACTGGAATTGGTTTGGCCAATTGTTTTTTCTCCATGACGTCAACGGTTGTGTCGCCATCTTCTGCTCCTTTTGCAGATTTATCTATCTAAATACAAGTAAACATGTATTGTTTTAAAATAAGATTCGTTAATATCTTATGATAGTTAAGTAATATCCTTGTCTAATAGTATGTGGGTTTTCTCCAAGTCCACAGGGTTCCTCCAATTATTAAGACGCACAAAAGACTTCTTTGTTCGAATGGACGTTACCCCCTCCCCCGCTCTGTCTAATATTTATTCACAACTCATTTTGTTGTTCATTTGGGGGGGGGGGGGCGGTGGTTTAGCGGATTAGACGTTATCCCGCGACCCCTGCGTTGGCAGTGACAATTCATCGACATTTTCCGGCGTGGTTGTCAGTGATGCAGGAAGTCCCGTGAGGGATCTTTTATGTGTACGCCCGTGTACACATTTGCGTGCACATAAAGATCCCTTGCCCGTTGGAATTCGATATAAGATTAAGAGTAGGCCGCAGTGCCGTTGTCCCGGAAAAATTTCCCTCATATCACACTGCATAGTGAAAATTACCCCAGATGGAGCAGAACAGTACCATGGGAAGTTAAACTCCAGTTGAATTCATTTTATTTATTTATTTATCGCGAAACGAAACATTGAATTGATATTGTAATCCAAATAGAAGTTGCTTACCCGTATTAAGAGGCATCATTTTCTTAGAATGTAAAATGCAAAATTTTCGGACAAACTTCTTTTTAAAACAGATTAAATTAAACAGTCTGTCAGAAAGTCGAATTTGGTTAACCGGCATGTACAAGCTGAGTAAAAATTTAGATAAAATCTGAAATTTCTTACCATAAATCGGACAAAAGTAGGCAACACTTCTGATCTTCTAGAAGACCGGCTAGGTTTATGATTATGCATCATGTGATTATTCTTGTGACGTTTAGAGCTTCGGCGTTATTTTCTGTCATTATTTCTTAGTACAAGTTTTGTACGTTATTTGGAAATTGAAAATATGAAAATTAACACAGTCGTTTTAGATAATGGCTAAGTATATATTCGCTACTTATTTCAATATTTCTGTGCCTAGCACTGCTCGTCTAATTGGTACTATTTAAGTCTTATATATGTATAGGCATAGAAATCAATTTTAATACTTATAATTCCTGGCCAAAATTAACGGACAACGGTTATTATCTGCGATTATTCATTGATTACAGTGGTGTATAATCGGCATAGTCAGCTTTGATTTGCTATCCTATCGGGGTTACCCGGGACCTCAGAGGCACTGGATCAGTGAAGAGGAGTTCCGGGGTTTGATTCTGGTGTTGTTCGACAAATATCCATGGAATCTTCCAGCGTGTTTCCCCATTGCAACTGGGTACAGGCGGGAGGGAGACAGTGTCTAGTTGTTCTGGTTGGGATATCCGAGATCACGCGTACATAATTTTATCTAAACGAACCCAGGTTGACAGTTGAAATTCGAAATAAAAGAAGGGCGCAGTGCCGCTGTCCGAGCAAAATATCCCCCATGACACACTGTATTGTGTATGTCCATCTCCATAATCCAAGTCGGTGCCAAAAAGTAGGACAAAAAAAAAAAACATTTCATTCCGTTATCTTATCGATAGGAGGGATGATAAAAATCGTCTTGTAGCCGCCAAATCTGATTATATTATGTAGCACCATGGGTCTTCTGTCAGACATCGACAGCGGGCGCTGAACAAAACCCGGTCGCCACATCCTATACGTATGAAGTATGACCCATGCATCTGATCTTATCCTAACAGCTCCTTCTAAATCCTGCGAATTGGACCAAATGCCCAGAGGACTGGTGAAGAAACATGTAGACACTCTAGCGTCTTACATCACTAACCTGATCAATTAATCTTTGTCTACAGGAGTAGTTCCAGATTCCTATAAAACCGCTATAATCAGACCTCTTCTCAAGAAAAAAGGGTTAGATCCAGACATTCTTAAAAACTTCAGACCCGTATCTCTCGGACAATAAATTATATTCTAAATTCCAATCAGCATACCGTCCAAACCATAGTTGTGAAACTGCACTTATGACATTGTTACTGCTCTGGATGACATCGCGCCTGGTACGTTCGTGCATTTTTTATGCGCGAACTCTTAGTTTTTCTATTATTGGCACGCGCACGGGCACTATTTTTATTGTTTAACATGTACCAAAATCTGGGATTTCGCGCGTAGGTACTTTTGAGGTATTAGGTCTGTTTAGCATAACACTTGCCACTGTACCTGTGTATGTATAGGATATTAACCTACCCGAAGGTGCTATATTATATAACCCGCGGGCGCAGCCCAAGGGTGATATAAATATAGCAACTGAGGTATGATTGGTTAATATCTGACATATACAACGCCCACCCTTAAATTTAAATGGACTTTTCCATTAATATTCAACAATGATTGGATAACGGCTCGGTAGTTTCCGTCAAATAACGAAGATTACCGATTTAATCACGTGCAATTACGAGATGGTATTTTTGTAAACACAGCGCCATTTTGAAGAATTGAATTTCATACAAAAACAAAATGGAAAGTAATACGAAGTCAGACGAATAATCAACCCCTTTTAGCCAACATACTGACGATGGAATTGGCGTGAATGCAACTATCGATGAGGATCTATCCAAAGCCTAAAGAACATTTGGATCAAAAGACATTCTTTCCCGATAATTCTGACAGTGAACTACGATTGAAGGCTTTTGCTTTGTTTTATAGACAGAAGGATTTGGCCGACTGTTTTATTTAAGTGCATGGACTGTACCCAAAAATAGTTTATAATGGAAATCTTGGGCGATAAATACTTTCAAGTCTAGGAGTGTGTGGACGGAAAGAAGATTCTGAAAGATATGGAAAACCGATTTAAATATGCTGATAAGTACGTCGTCTTTCTGTCTTGAATGTTTCAAACTGTTCCATAATAATTCCTAATTGTCAAAATAATAAAAATTTATTTCTTATTTCTGTGTTTTTTGTATTATTTTGATCATCAGCGGTTGATATGAGTCGAATACATCGACCCGACATGACGTCATTAGCGGTTGATATGAAATATCAACCTGTCGTGACGTCATCAGCGGTTGATATGAAGAATATATCAACCTATTATCACGTCATGACAGGTTGTTATGAGATATAACTGCTATTCACATCAAAGAAAAAAACTACCACCAGTTGTATATCGCTAATTATAAACCGAATGTTTGAAGACCGTTCATATTTATTACGCACTTTGTTTTTAGTACCTCCTGCGGCTTCTATTTTTACAGCTGAGCTCCAAGCCATTCTCCAAGCCTTGGAGTTCATTCAGTCATCATCCGACTTAAAACACATCATCTTTTTTGATTCTGTGTCCTGTCTTCAAGCAATAAATAATAAACAGCTTGGTCACCCATTAGTGGCAGACATTTATCGTCTGCTACTTTCATATGAGTTGAGCAACAAAGACGTCCTTTGCTGGCTCCCCAGTCATAATGATATAAAAGGGAATGATCAAGCAAACTCGGCTGTCAGGTCTGCTTTAGATCTTCTCATATCCGAATTTTACATTACTTTTAAAGATTTTAAAGCGATTATAAATTCATTCATATATGACCGCTGGCAACGGTCTTGGGATCTTGCAGACACAAATAAACTTCATCAAGCCTCTCTTAGGAGACTGGCCAAGCTCCTATCATACAAGCAGGAGAGATGAAGTTGTCTTGTGTCGCTCTCGCATAGGCCTTCTTTTTTTAACACATATTTTCATTTTAAAGCGAGAGCCTCAACCAAAAGGTGAACACTGTCATGTTCCTTTGACAGTGAAGCACATTTTGAATGAGTGCAAGCATCCCAAGAATATTAGATCTAAATATTATCGTTGTCAATCAGCACGCCAGCTATTCGCTCAACCGGAGCTTTATGGTAAAATACTAACATTTTTAAAAGAGGCAAATTTTTATTCCAAATTTTAATTGTATATATCTATCGTATATTGTTTTTTAATTATTTATATATGTAATGTTATTGATATATTTATTTTTAGTTATATTAATTGTGATATTTGTTTTTATTTACATATTTAAATACATCGCTGTGATGTTATTTTAATTTGTTTCGTTGATTTCAAAATGTTTGGCGCAATATGGCCAGGTTGGTGCTGACGTGCCATAAAACAATATTTCATTCATGCATTCTTTAGTAGGGTTCGAACTCCCAGATCCGTGACCAATTTCCGGGGAGGAAGGTTTAACGATTGATTCTGGTAGGGGGGACTGTTCTGAGGATTTATGAAGTTTGCAACCTCTGGAAAGTGCGGGCAACTCTAAGGAGAGGCAAAAATCCAAGATGGCTGCCGAAATAGCACATAGACTTATAGTTGGGGGCAAATGTCATCAAACCGTCTCTGTAATATATCATTTTTATAGTTTTCGGGGTCGCTGAATCCATTAAGAACACTTCCAAGCCATTGTTATGCACTCATATTCCAATATGGCGGAAATCTGGCGGAAATGGTGAAAAAAAGCGGAAAATAATGTCGTGTATTCTGGTAATGCAAATATGAGCTTGTAAGATATTGTTTTTAGAATTTTAATGGATGCTTAGTTCATTTTTGGTGGTCTCATGTCAATAAAATCTACATTAGATGGTTAATATAAAACCAAAGTCAGCGCACAGAAGATACGAAAGATACAGAAAATATCATTATATACGCAAAACATCATTCATATACGTGTAGCACCTACTTATATCATAATTTAGACATATACCTTTCACACGAATCTTTCAAGACGACAGCCTTCAATCAGAGTCCGTATCAGAAAGTTATGAATCTAATGCACATGTGTCACTAACAAAGGTATCGTTATCCTCCTCATCATCCCATCATCAATGTCTACCGATGATCTGAACTTAAGTGACACATCTGAGTCAGACAGTGCAGTTCAGACATTGATGATGGTGATGATGATGAGGATAATGATACCTCTGTTAGTGACACATCTGAGTCAGACGGTGCAGTTCAGATCACCGGTAGACATTGATGATTGTGATGATGGTGAGGATAATGATACCTCTGTTAGTGACACATCTGAGTCAGACAGTCAGTTCAGATCACCGGTAGACATTGATGATGGTGATGATGTAAGGATACTGATTCCTCTGTTAGTGACACATCAGATTTAGAATTTTCTGACACAGACTCTGATTGAAGGCTGTCGTCTTGGAAGATTCATGTGAAAGATATATGCCTATGAATTTTTAGAAATTATAATATTAGTAGGTGCTATATGAATGACGTATTGCGTATTTAATGATATTTTCTGTACCTCTGTATCTTCTGTTCGCTGACTTTGGTTTCATATTAAACATCTAATGTAGATTTCATTGACATGAGACCATCAAAAATGAACTAAGCATCCACGAAAATCCCAAAAATAATATATTACAAGCTCATATTTGCATTACCAGAATACATGGCATTATTTTCCGTTTTTTTCACCATTTCCGCCAGATTTCCGCCATATTGGAATATGGCTGCATCAAAATGGCTTGGAAGTGTTCTTAATGGATTCAGCGACCCTGAAAACTATAAAAATGACATATTACAAAGACGGTTTGATGACATTTGCCGCCAACTATAAGTCTCTGTGCTATTTCGGCAGCCATCTTGGATTTTTGCCTCTCCTGAGAGTTGCCCAAACTTTTCAGAGGTTGCAAACTTCATAAATCCCCAGAACAGTCCCCCCCCCCTACCAGAATCAATCGTCAAACCTTCCTCCCCGGAAATTGGTCACGGAACTGGGAGTTCAAACCCTACTACTTACTTTATTAGAATTAAATTTATCGTGTCCCAAAGCATCAACCAATCAAATTGCTTATCTCTGCTTACCCTAAGCAGAAAAAACTAACCTTCGAACTCTATCTAGATATTGACCTCCTAATTAACATCAACACCAAGTTATTATGTCCCAAAAAGTGTGACGAACAGACAGACGGACGAACCCGTTTTAATATTGAGTAGGTCTCCTGTATTTGATCATGGTGTATGGTTCCCCCTGTGGATCTGCTGGGGTGAAAAACTGGGGCCTTGTGTGCACATTAGCAGGCACGTAAAATAAACCTGCCGATGTCCGAGCAGAATATCCCTTATATTATGGCACATACTGGTATGCCCGTCTTCATAACAAGAAAGGTAGGATGTTAAACCCCATTTAAAATCATTTTATTCCTGACCTAGTACAATGACATTTGAATTTTATTTTTCATTATATTTCCCTCAAAATCAACAAATTATATACATATGTTGTGTAGTAAAGTAAAGGGTATATATATATATATATATATATATATATAAATGACATAGAGACTGGCAACGGTAATATTTTGATCTTATGTTTTTGAGATGATTGCACTCAATCAAAATGTGCTTCACTGTCAAAGGAACATGACTGTTCACATTCCGGTTGAGGCTCTCGCTTCAAGATGAAAATGTGTGTCCAAAATGAATGAACAATGCGAGAGCGACACAAAACAACCTCATCCCTCCTGTTGGTTCTATAGGAGTTGGGCCAATCTCTTAAGAGAGGCTTAATGTGACGAAGCTTGTTTGTGCCTGCAAGATCCCAAGACCGTTGCCAGCGGCCATAAATAAACTGATTAATACAAGTTTTAAAATCTGTATATGGTATTAAAATGTTTGATAATGGAAGATCCAAAGCAGCTTGACAGCAAAATCTGCTAGATCATTCCCCTTTATATCGACGTGACTGGGGAGCCAGCAGAAGACAACGTCTTTTCTGCTGAGCTCATAAGATAGTAGCAGACGATAGACATCTGCCACTAATGGGTGTTCAAGCTGTCTATTGTTAATTGCTTGAAGCGAGGACAGAATCAGTAAAGATGATTTGCTTTAGCGATGAAGAGGACTGTATGAACTCCAAGGCTTGAAGAATGGCCTGGAGCTCAGCTGCAAATATTGAAGCAGCAGGTGAAAGACACAGAGAAATGATCTCAGATGGCGTCACAGTAGTCGAAGCTACCCGATCACCATCTTTAGAACCATCTGTGTAAATAGGAGCATAATCACCATACTTAGACCGTAACTCTCTAAAGAGAGATTGGAACACCGTAGAGCTAGTATCTCTCTTTTTATGTGGAGTAAGATCGAAATCGGTCTTTGGGGGGAGATAAAACCCACGGTGGAGTCGTAAAGAGAGGGTTATTCGCAATACTGTCTAGGCGGATACCAGCCTCAGACAAAAGGGGTTGTATGCGAATACCAAATGATGGAATAATTTTAGTCTTCACCAGATACAAATGCTCATGAAGGGGTCTAAATATGGTGTTACATGAAATATGATTCGGTAAAGATGCTATTTTCGTAGCATACTGCAGGGCCAGTTCATCACGTTTGTTGTGCAATGAGGGCTCGTGTGCCTCGACGTATTAACTGTCCACTGGAGATGTACGGAATGATCTTAAGCTGATTCTAAATCCCTGGTTGTGTATGGTGTCGAGCTCTTTGAGATAAGACTCGCGGGCAGACACATACACCCATAATCGAGTTTTGATCGTATTAACGCTCGATAAAATATGAGCAAGACCTTACAGTCTGTTCCCCAGTCAGTATTTGATAGGACTCTCAACATGTCGAGGGCTTTCAGAAATTTTTTTTTAGGTTTTTAATGTAAGGGATAAAAGATAATTTCTTATTAAATATCTGCCCCAGAAATTTGGTTTCATCCACAACTGGAAGGCGGTTGCAATCCAAGAAAAGTTCTGGATCAGGATGCAAACCTCTTTTCTGACAGAAATGCATGCAGACAGTTTTGGATTTCGAAAATCGAAAACCATTTTCGGTTGCCCATTGTTTTTTGGTTTTTTTTAAACAATATTTTATTTAGATTTGTATCTGAATAGGGATTGGGGAACAGGCATAGCCTATATTAAACCCCTCTCCCCGACAGATATAGATGCATGTATCTACATTTTAGCAATAAATAATCAATGTATGTGCAAGTATGATTTTAGTGAAGATATATTTACAAAACACGTACACATAATAACTTGGTGATGTACATTGAAAATAATTTTGGGTATTTACATACGTTAGAAATTAATATAAATATTTACAATAATATTGGTAATCACATCTATATACATATTTACAAATAAAGGATTGATAAACACGAAACAGTATGGCTGCGGGCATGTTTGGAAACATCAAGATGTCGGAGCAGATTATGTTTTAAAATTATATATGTAGAAAGTAAAATTATCTAATTTTTATTGGGGGCTATTTCGTGTTACAGTTGCGAAAAATAAAACATAGACAAGTTTATGAGGCTGGACAACTGGAGATACCTTTTCACCCTCAACAGTAGGGTCTATCAATCGAGACTATCACGTGCAGCCGCGTGTAAAACAGATCGAGGGTGATTTCATGACCACGCCGTTAGAATAGGTGAGTAAATAGCAGTTGTTTTGTATTAAAAGATTTCTGTAATTACATATAATTAGTTTGGTAATATTACAAGGGATAAGGACAAATATAGATACATGTTATGTCATTACTGCTGCGTTAAGCCCAATTCAACATAAACTATGTGATAGTTTTGGCTTATTGTTACTATTATTGTAATAGTATTATAAGGACTAAGGTCCATAGAATACTTCCTCCTAGTTTCCGTCATTTCAATATTTGATATATTCATATTTATTATTCATTTATTGATAATAATTTTCAGATAGATAGTGTGTATGTATTATAAAGATTTTTTTTTTAAATTAGATGCTCAAGGCTAACCAACATTGTATTACTTGCATTGGTAAGTATTGATTTTATAATATAATTATCAAACATTTAGTAGTACCATTACTCTGCTCAAGTTTGGAAAATGTGTTTAATTTGAAAAGTTGTCTACAATTAGTGCATGTTAATTTACTCCTTTTGCCCTCCAATACAGGTGATGTTTTCATCAGCCTCTTGAGTTGCACATAAGTGAATGTGATACACTCATACATAATAATAATTATAAAAATAGCTTTCTTAGGGGGTTACTACTTAATAGAATGAGGGTTTTCATGTTATATACTTTGGTTAGTGATACAATAACTATGAGCTGTTCTATTTATCAAGTATATGTATTAGTTACATGCATATATTTATATATTACTTTATTGATAAAGTGCATGCATATTCATTTGCCACTGTATTGATTAAAATACATACATATTGATACATTACTATGTAAGCTGATCAGGAACATGCATATTTGGTATATTTAATATACTAATGAAGTACATACATATTTGTATATTGCTATATTGATAAAGTATAGTGGTATAGGTCATACATATTGAAATATTATTATTATAATGATAAAGAACATACATATTTGAAGGAACATACATGTAAGAAGTATATATTTATCAGGGCAAAGTACAAGCTTTCTACCTTGTTTGATTACAGGGCTAATGCAAATGTCATTTTTTATTATTATAAGATTGTTTTAATATTATAGAAGTTGCATAACATGTCATTACCTTATGCATATATATCTGTACAAGTGATTTAAAAAGATAAAGAAGACTTAATTGATATTAATACACATCATTTACAATCAATAGTGTTATAGTACATACAAAATGAGAATATCTGATTCAGAAAATAGAGTTGCCATAGCATTATGATAAAAATGTTATATTTATTCTCAGAAACTACAACATAAAAGAATTCATATCAGTATAGGATCTTAAGAAATTAATGACTGTTATTTCAAATCCTTCGAAACTAATTTTGTTGTCCAGTCTTCAGGCATGACAAGATAGGTTTTGCAATAGTCGTTTAGTCATTAAGCAAAAAACCTGTGGTAGGGTCAGTAGGATTTGCAGGGCCTGTATTCATGGTATTTTTTTTATGGGCTACAATGTTATAATACTAGGTAATACATTTTACAGTACCTACTCATGCTAAATAGATATGCTTTAAATGCTACAGTGGGTTATTTACATCTTTGGTCAAATTTATATTTATAATATTTATAATGTATTTTATTTAAGGATATAATGGTTACTGGTGAAGACAATTAGCTAGTTATGCCAAGTTCATGCTCTAGAAGTTCACTTGCTGACGGTACATATCCAGGTAAGTCTAATAATCTTCTTATGACCATTATCTTGTCTCGATCTTCTTCATTAGCTGGGAATAGGCAGATGTAAAGCTTGCCATCAATGGTCCAGCATCCCTTGATATGTTTATCTTTAAAGGATTTCCTGGCTTGTTTAAACATATATGCTCTGTGTTTTGTTAGGTCTTCATTTATGTAAATGTTTCCTGGGGCTTGGTTTACCACCTTTTTGTTTAACATAATTCTTTTTTTGGTTTTGTAGGAGCTAAGCCTTACTATGATTTGGCGGGGTAAAATTGATGATTTTGGACCTACTCTGTGACATTTTCCAAGACTTGCAAGGTTAGTTGTTCAACATTTTCACCAGGTTTTTCTATTATCCCCCCAATCCTTATGCAATTTCTTCTTCCGTATTGTTCCAAATCATCACATTTTTCTTTTATGTCATAATGAAGTTGAAGTGTTGTGGCTGCAAGGTCATCCTTTAATTTGTTGATTTCATTTTTCAGGGGATCAACAATTGATTTAAGCTGTTGGCAGAGAATATCCTGTATAATAGCAGACAACATATTTTGAATTTTGGGAAGGGCAAAAGCCTGTGCAATTTTATCTGATAACCAGATATTGATTTTTCAAGACAATCGCTGATGATATTTTCAGGCAAAGTTTGAGTTGGTTCCTGCGATTGAGGCATGTCGGTATTGAAAGGGTCTGGCGGAGGTGGGGTACAGTGGAGGGTATCTATACTCTCTGTGTTACTATCTTCAACTAATGGTAGGTTTATGAAGAATGATGAAAGATCGGCTTGTTTTGTCTTTTTAAGTATCTCCCGAAGTTGCTTCATATGACATATATGCCTTTTGGAGGTCTAACGGCGACTGACTATTCATTCTCTTGTTCCTGGCTTTATGGACATAAGCTTGGGGTGATGGTGGGTCCGTGTTTGTGTTGTGGTCGGCCATTGTTGTTGACATTATTGGAATTCAAAGTAAATTCAAACAAAGCTGTAACTTACGTTCGATTATCCGCATGTCTGTGGAACCATAGCACATCTGAAAGTCATCAACATAGAGAGCCCCGTTTGTACCTGGTTTAAGGCACACTGGGAAAGTATTAATTTTTATTGCAAAAAATGTTGGAGATAAAATACTTCCCTGGGGAACCCCCATTTCCTGAGGAAATGGGTCAGAGAAGATTGATCCCAGTCGTACCTTTTTAATAAAGATAGGTGAGCGACCTCGTAGGCCGAGGTTATGGAGCTCGCGCATGATACCATGTTTCCATGTAGTATCATATGCTTTCTCCAGATCAAAAAATATTGCAACTAAATGTTGCTTCTGGATGAAAGCGTCCCGGACGAACGTTTCAAATCGAACGAGATGATCAAGAGTGCTCCTTTGGGACCGAAATCCACATTGGAGGTCAGTAATGAGGTTGTTGGACTCAAGGTACCAAACAAGCCTTCGATTGATCAATCTCTCCATGGTTTTGCAAATACAACTAGTTAAAGCGATCGGACGATAGTTGGTAGGATTCGTATGATCTTTGCCGGTTTTAGGGATGGGAATTATTATGGCTTCATGCCACGAAGGAGGGAAATTCCCATCAACCCAAATCCGGTTGAAAAGATCCAGTAAGATTAAGAGTGTGGGAAAAGGTAAATGTTTTAAAAATTGGTAGTGTTTTTCATCTGGACCAGTTACAGTGTCCCAAACTCGCTTTAACGAATCACGGAGCTCTGCAACGGAAAAACGATCATTATAACATTAATCATTGCGGGACTTGAAATTAAGTCGCCTTTTCTCCTGTTGTTGTCTTATGCCTCGAAAGGCATAGTAGGAGAAATTGGATGATGAATTGAATGAAAAGGTACTGGCCAGAGAATTAGAAATATCAAGAAATGTTGTTAGGGTGGCATCATCAACATTGAGATGGGTAACTGATAATGCACTAGTTTTACCTTTAATTCTACGAATCCTACGGGCCTTCGCCCGGACCATCTGGTATGCCGCAATATTCTCCATGGAAGGATGGTTCTTTAGTCGTCTTAGGATACGACCACGCTCTTTAAGTGCGGATTTGCAATCGTCGTTAAACCATGGTTTATTGAAACGTTTTGGTTCTGTCGTGGTTTTTGGAATCGCCTGCTCGGCTACATCTTGAAGAATTAAAGTGAATAAGGCCATGGGCTCATCTGTATCTTCTAACTCTTTTGAATCAAAAGAGAAGAGACACAAAGACTCAAACAGAGCCCAATCCGCCTTATGCAACTTCCACCTCTGCGGTCTTTCGACCGGAGAGAGACCATTATTATCAATTGAGATAGGGAAGTGGTCACTTCCACACAGATCTTCAATTACTCTCCATGTAAAATCCTAAAACAGGACCGGAGAGCAAATGGTGAGATCGAGGGAAGAAAAAGAAGCTGTGGCAGGATGTAGATAAGTAGGCGAGTCATCATTTAATAAACACAACTTATTAAGGTTAATGAAGTCCGCTATTTGTTTACCTCTGTTGCTATCATCTGGACTACCCCAGAGTGAATGATGTCCATTGAAATCTCCTGTAATAATAAACGGGAGAGGAAGTTGGGCAACAAGGTCAACAAGATCTCTGGGATTAAGATGTAAAGAGGAGAGTGTTATAGGAATATGTAAAGTCACCCTAACAGCAACTGCATTGAGAAAAATAGAAACACCCCCATGAGCTCTACCATCACCAACTGCATGATGATGGTAACCAACAAATTGTCTTAATGACAATAGGGTCTTGTGAACCTTTCTTACCCTTATCACGCAACTTTGCCTGTGAGGGTGGGATAACCGATAGCTGCGATGCTGACCCAGTGGACCTGGGATCAGGAGTTGCAGCTTTTGGTTTATCCAATGGGGATTTTTCCTTGTCGTGCTGGGAGGCAGTATTGGGAATGATCCCAATAACTTCAGTTGGGGGCAAGGAAGATGAACCCTCATCAGGCAAGGGCAAAGATGTTAGGACCGAGCTCTCAGATGACTGAGAAGAGCTCGAGACCCCTTTTACATAATCGGGTATTGTCAAAGTCTTCATTTTCTGCTTATCTGGCCAGGTTATTTCTGTCTGAACGGAGATGGATGTGGTTGAAACTTTAACTGCACTAGCAATATATTTCCCTTGTGGTGCAATGGGAAACGGTGCAGATAAATCTACCTGTTTTCGAGCATCGAAATATGGTATCTTTCGCTCAGACATGACCTGTTGGATTTTTTTCTCTTTTTGCCATATTGGACATTCACGGGAATAAGCAAAATGCTTTCCCTTACAGTTCACGCAACAAAACTCAGCCTGGCAGGCAGACAGTTTTGTGGTGTCCAAATTTTTGACACTTGTAGCAACGAAGAGGATTGGATATGTAAGAATCCACAGGTATACTTAAATAACCTGCCTTGAGAGTCTTTCTTATGTCGGGACGGTCGAACGTGAGGATGTAGGTGCTTGTTGGAATCACCTTATGTCCTCGACGAACACTAATTAATTTGACGTGTTGTACACCTTGAGAAGAAAGGTACTCTACCATTTCTTCCTCACTGCTGCCTTCGAGGTCCCGGCAACGTATTACACCTGTACTAGAGTTTAAAGAGCTATGCGGAGACACCTTAATACGAATGTCTACCAAAGGTGAAGATTTAAGAAGCATGGTAGCATGCTGTTCTTTGGCACATTCTATTAGTAGTGCTCCGTTCTTTAATTTTTTAATAGCCTTGGGCTCGTCGGCCAAGCCAGCTATGCCCTTGGTTATTAAAAAAGGTGATACTTTTGATAGGTATCGAGAGGGACTCTCAATTAAGAGAAACCTCGGCCAAGACTTTGACATTTTATTATTAGTTGTAAATAACTCAGAAACTTCCTCTGTATTCAGACGTTTCTGTTTATTTTTATCTTTAATTAGTGGGTTGGGGGGATTAAGAAATCCATGAAAGTATTTTTGAAGTTTCACCCCTTGACGTCCCCCAGGTTACTGCCCTGCCTACTAGGGGGAAGACTAGCGCGGATAACCTGCGGATGGCCTCAGGGCTCGCCAAGGGGTATACTCAAGCCAGAAAGTAAAAAATACTTGCCTAACCTGATTGACCCAAGCCGCCGCTCTGTAGAATGTACTTAGGACACAAAGGTAGGTAGTATGCTGAGTAAAAAAAATAACAGAGCATTAAACTTGGAAGGGTATATCCTACAGAGCTATAAACGACCAAAGCCGATTGATCAGAGTGGGCCACTCTGACCTCCCGTCTAGGTGAACCATGGGCCAAATTAATGTGTTGCAGAGAAAGGGCTCGCAAGCCAAATCCCTACTCAATTACCAGGATTTCATTCTCCACAGACACGGGTCGCAACGCACGGCAAAAACGTCGCCCCATTACAGGGATCCTTTTACGACACGCAGGACATACGAAGGGTATATTCTTATCACCCCCTACACCCCAGGGGGCTTCTTGAAGGGAACTAGTAAAGGCAGGTATGTTCTTTTGATGAGAAAGAACACATATTCTGTTTTTTATTATTATAGGTTGATATATATTCAATTACATGGATACTTCTGACGGCACTGATTGTGTGTTTTGCCTACAATCTCTGAGCAAAAATGTAAAGATATGGGGTCTACTTTATTTTCATTCATTTCAAACATTTTTTCTTCGTACTGTAACTAGTGAATGTGCCTATGAGTCAACACCTCAAATTCAATATATAAGAAGTGCCTTTTAAAAGAGGGGAAAAAATAAGAAAATGTGTAGAAGAAGAAAATATTGTAGATCTAGTAAGTTATTTTAAAAAAGGAAGTAATAAACAAACTCAAAATGGTCAAACCGACATTAATCAATTCTTTTGATTTCTGAGTTTGATATATAAAAGGGGAATGTGTCATCGCCCAAATAATTACATATTATAACATGTTCAGGAGGCTACTGGCGTTTATAGGATTAAGTATATGAAAATATCCTAGTGTAGCTGTAAGAACATAAGTAAGTTTTTTACATGCATGTATTGGAAATCACGATATGCAATTAGAGAAATTTAAAGATTTTGGTATGGTGTTATCTCAGATGCTAATGCGGCGTTTCTCAACCTGGGGTGAATTCACCCCCAAGGGGGGAATGGCTCGCGTCCAGGGGGTGAATGACCACACTCCCAGTGTAACTTCAAAAATGGTCATATGTGACAATCACCAGGAGCAAATTTCGCACTGAACTGAAAACAACTATTTTCATTAAAATATAAATTTGGTGTTCATTGAATCTTAACTTCGACCCGTATTCATTCCATATTCAATATTGTTTTGTTAATGTGGTCAGGGGGTGCAGGCCCGTGCAAGGATCCGTGGTTCATGTCGGATGGCTTCTATAGAAAAGCGCCATTTTCAAGTTCCTCTGAAACGCCTGGAATGGCTGGAAAACACGTTTGCGGGCTCCCAATTTCTAAAAATTTCCTGGGGGAGACCCGCCCTAAACCCTCCTCGGTGGATGACGGTCAGTAACCTCCTCAAAACTCGGGGGGGGGGTGTGAATGGCTACTACATCGTTAAAACAGCTACTACATCGCGTGCTATTTTCCGACATTTCGCCTAATAGTTTAGATTCAGCTGTGGCGCCAGGTGGGTAAGCTTTCTCTTCCGGACACCTGTTACCACTGTTTGTCGTGTATTTTGTACAGGAGGTGCAGTCCATTTGCTGATTACACTATTTTGCATGAATACACTATTTTGCCTATAACGTTTTTAGGACTTTGAATTTTGTCTTATGTTTTGGATTGTTCGTACTTGGTGTTTATTTTATCATAAGTCTCTGCGTGAAACGTAAGATAATTTTTGTTTCTTTTTATTACCATTACCTGTCAATGTAGCTTTCGTTGAGACTATATTAACCAAACTTAGTCGCTGCGTGTCACTTGAAGATTATAAAACATTTTAATATTTAATTTTAAAACCAATATGAACCGTCTTTTTAAATTTAGTTTTTACTCCCCGCCTATACCATTACCTCCCGTTTTAGAATTCCTCAGTGATCCACCCTCAATCAGTCCATTCTCCAACCCTGTAGCCAACCATTCATCTCCTTTGTGGCAGCCCACTTTTGAAACATCTTTAGTTTGTTGAGTCAGAAAGAAAAAAAAATCTGACCCGACTGAGAAGAGTAAGGTAAGTATTGAGATTTTATTACAATTTTACACTCATTTCAGGCAGCATACACCATATGAAAAGCAGTGTCTTTACATGGAGGACATTGAAGCCCTATAATTCTCCAGACCCTGCTCCAGTGTCATTATTTTGGCTTTACTGCACGGACATCTACCAATCCCTAATATGAATTTCAACCCAAAAGGGGGGTTGGGATGGCCTAGTGGTCTAGAGTGTCGCGCTTCGACCTCTAGCTTGCCAGCCACCTCTGGCTTGCGGCTGTGGTTTCGACCCTTGTGTGAGCGTATGTGGCATGGGGTTTAACGTCCACTCAACACAACTAGTTCATTTCGGGACTAACATATGGTTCAATTTTATTTCAATAATTCGTATGCGCATAGGTGTCTTTAGCAGTGGGAGGAAACCGGAGTGCCCGGAGGAAACCCACGAGGTTGAGAAGACGCCCCTATCTCCATGGCATATACCAGCTAGAGGTCTCTAGACAACTAGGCCATCCCAACCTAAGGTGCACCCGTAATGGTAGGCTGGGAATGTGTCAAGGGTCATAGTGGCAGTTGGTATGGGGGACCTGGAGTGAGGAGGATGACATTGATTAATCTAATTTTATCAGCTGGTATTCTTTTCAGTGGTATATCAAGATATGCTGCATCAGTCGATTTAAAATTCTTCAAACCCTCAACCTACAACACATTCCAAAATACCTATATGTTACCAATACTCCCGTAAAAAGGCAAAACCTAGTAACTCACTTTTTATCAAAATTTAGTTAGGACCAAATTTGTAGTTACTAGGGTGTGTGCTTCTTGTTGTTCTACTAGTTATTTCAATCTTTTGATTTCGAAAGCAGTTACAGCCATGACAAACCTAGCAATTTTCTTCATTTGTTAGTCCCGAAATTATCTAGTTTGTGTCGAGTGGACGTTAAACCCCATTTCCCTCTCCCTCGCCTTCATTTGCCTAGTATACCACAGCAAAATCTAGTAACTCAATAGTAAAATCAGTGGGTGAGCTTGGGTTTAATATTCATTCATTACGTTTTCCTTTGTTTTCTCAAAAGAGTATACACTAAACAACAAAATGAATTTTGGCAGAAATGATACTTAAGTCACTAGATGGTATTTCAGTTTCATTAATAGGTAAGCAGCTAACACTTATCATTCATATGAAAAAACAACATTTAAAACAAATGATATGTTGAAGTTTGTGCCCAAACGAATTCATTTGCCTTATGCTGGTATGCGGGCGAGAACTCAACTTGCAGTTATCGACCACAATACCAACATTGGTCGAAAACAGGCAGTAACAAGGAAGTAGTAATCAGTGCAGACCTGGAAATATTGATTTCGTGCAATAATGGACTGGCACCTGGAATTTGAGCATACAAAAGAACGCCCAAGAAATCACTGCCAAACAAAATGACAGACACCAGAAGGTATTGTGCCTGATATGTCCAGGCATGGCTATGTAAAGTGGAATCGGGTGTTTTTGATTAAGCATACCCATACTCCGGTTTGACACCCATCACTACTTACAACTCAAGGAAAAAAGTGGACCAATAATATCGGTCTTATAAATGATAAAGATTTGTATCAAGTAGTCGGTTAAACTTTAATTATAATAATAATAATAAATATATATATTTTATAGACCGTTACACACAAATTGTCTCAACCGTCTTTACATGGGCGTACTACACATAATATATGCATAATAATACATGAATATATGCATAATAATACATGAATATATGCATAATAATACATGAATAAAAAAAAACTATCAATAATGCATAAAAAATCTCAATAAAAGATTAACAAATGTATGCCTGTATAAAAATATTAGTTGAATAGTAGTATTATTTCCTAATTGAAAATATATGTTTTGAGGTTGGACTTACAGAGGCTGAATTTGGTGATTGATCTGAGTCTTAGTGGCAGCTCATTCCAGAGAGTAGGCGCGGCACGACTGAAGGAGCGATCGCCATACAACTCACTGGTTTGTTTTCCATGTGTTTTGCGGAAAAATGGTCGCAACTTCACCTCATCACTGCTTCTAGTCCGATATGATGAAACTTGAATGCTAATGATAATGGTGAGGTAGCAAGGCGCTGACTCACTAGGGCGTATTAACTTGAAAATTATACACGACAGCTTGAAATGAATCCGCTTCTCAACTGGGAGCCAGTGTAACTCTCGAAGTATGGGCGTCATCTCTGCGTGACGCTCCAGCTTCCTTCGGATCACCAGTCGAGCAGCAGAATTCTGAACATGTTGTTATTTCTTTAACTTGTATTTTGGGAGACCATAAAACAGACTGTTGCAGTAATCCAGCTTTGATGTCACAAAACCATGCACCAATTTCTTAGTACTGACCTGATCTAACAAATGCCGGATTCTCCCTATACGCCACAGTTAGTGAGAAGCCTTGCTACACACACTCTTGATCTGATCGTCCATCAGTCCAGCCGAGTCCATCATCAACCCCAAATCACGAGCTGAAGCTTATGGCGAAACAAGCACCTCGCCAACTCGTACATCACCCGCGACACCCTGCGGACTCGCATTTATCCTGCACGATGAGAAACGAACAATTTCAGTCTTATAGTCATTGAGTGCAAGTAAGTTTGCACGCATCCAGAGACGAATCTCATCTATACATGCCTCAATACGACTGACAGAAATCAAGTCCGTTCGAGAGTCACAAGTGATGTAGAGCTGGGTGTCATCAGCGTATATCACAGCATTTAGACCATGGCGGCTAATGGTGTCCTCGACTGGAGTCATGTATAATGCAAACAGAACCGGTCCTAGGACCGAGCCCTGGGGAACACCAAATTCTAGGGGATGGTCCTCTGACACCACCGATCTAACTGACACCCTTTGTGTTCTTCCTCGAAGAAAGGAATTTATCCAATCGTAAGCCTGACCATAGATGACAAAACGTTAAAGCAATCTGTTCATGAGGATGTTGTGATCGATGGTGTCGAAGGCAGCAGTAATGTCCAGTAATACCAATATGACATCATGTTGCTTATCAAGAGCGAGCACAACATCGTTCATGACTCTAAGGAGTGCCGTCTCGGTACTTTGCCCCTCCCGATAGGCCAGAACTGGACAAGCACTGATGTAAGCGCGAAAAACCACATTTCTCTAGGAATTTGTCTAGGTAACCACAATTTGACACTGGTCTGTAATTTTTAAGAATATTGGAATCCAAGCCAAGCTTTTTGATCAGGGGTCGGACAATGGCAGCTTTACACTCGTCTGGGAAACCCCAGACTCGAATGACGCATTCACGATACGTAGTAACAGAGGGGCCAATACATCACAACAATCCTTCACAAACTCCGTTGGTATTGGATCCAATTTACATGTTTTCGCTGGCATTTTTTGAACAATGGAAATTACCTCATCCAGTTAGCTGGCACTGTGGAATTGAATCATCAACAATCGAATTGTAGTTATTTTCTCAGTGAAAAAGTTCGCAAATGTCTCTGGAAGCATAGAAATCTCAACATTATTCGATTGAGATGAAATGACGCCCTCGATTCCTCAAGTAGCCTGTTGTAGTTAGCCCGAGCAGCCTCGAATATTTGATGATGAACTTCCAATTTAGTGTCCACAAATTGACATTCTGCCAACAAATCAGCAGTGAACCATTCTGCTATGGGTTTGTCTATCAGGGTCTTCCTTTTCACTGGAGTGTGTTCATTCATAACATTTGTCATTTCAGAATAATAGGCAGTCGCGAGTTCATTGACATCGACAATAGATTCCACCTGGTTTAGTGAATTCACTATTGAGGCCTTCAATGCAGAAGAATCAATTTCCTTCAAAACCCGATGATCCCTGGTCACTTTCAATGGAGGGGGTCGGTGAATAATGGACGTGAAGTGAATTGCGTAATTATCTGAAGGCAAGGTGCGATCGGTTACGAAATTACCAATCCATGTATCAGATGGAGTGAGGACTATGTCTAATGTGTGGCCTGCTTGGTGCGTACTCCTGGTCACGTGTTGTACGAGGCCGACCGAAGAAATTAAATCGAGAAACTGCTGAGCTTCAGAACACTGTGCATTGTCTATGTGTAGATGGAAGTCACGGACAATCAATAGGTGGCCCGACGACACTATGAGACCTTCCATAAGTTCACCAAATTCTTGTAAGAATGTTGAGACCCCGAATTTGTGTTTTTCTGAATACCCAGGTTTGTAAATGGTTATGGCACGAATCAGTGTACTGCCCGCGTGAATACTTGCATCCAACACTTCTATTGATCTGGAATTGTCGCATGAATTCCGTTTTACCTTCAGATTAGAATTGAATAGGAGGGCAACACCGCCGCCTTGGAGCGTGGAACGTGCAATGATTTGTATCCGGCTATTGATGACGTGAAATCCGCATCTAGTAGTGCACCATTCTTCTCAGTTATCCAGGACTCAGTTAATAAAAACACGTCCGTTCTATTGGTTTAGAGCCAGAGCCCAGAGGGTCAGCCTAGCTGGAAAATGTACCAATTTTCTCCTGTATAGCATGAATGCATGCATATATGGTACCCTAAAAATGTAAGTCGGCCTGGTATCTGGTGGTTGGTGTGGCTGTGAGGACTTTGATTCTGGGCATGAATTCTTGAGCTAGATTAGCTCAAAAGTGTACCACACGAAAATGATGCAGCAGTGTACCTTACATCTACAAGTATTACAAAATCACTCTGACAGACATTTCTAAAGGTGGGGTACCCCCGTCAGAGTTATGTAATTGTCAGACCACAGCTAGGCTAGACTAGCTCAAAAATGTACCACCTAAAACTACCTGGAAGTTGTTCAGCACAACTACAGGAACCAGGGATGATCACTGCCAGACAGTTTGTGTGGTGGGTTACCCCCCAAAGACACGCCCAAAATGTACCGACCCACAACTAGGCTAGATTAGCTGAAGCTGGTACCTGCTACAACTGCTTGGGAGTTGTTTAGCACCACCACATGAATCAGGAATGATTACAGCCAGACGGTTTGTGTGATGGGTTACCCCTCACAGACACGCCCAAGATGACACACCCCACAACTAGGCTAGATTACCGGAAGTTCATACATCTGAAAACTGCTTGGAAGTTCGTTTAGCACCACCCCAGGAATCATGAACGATCCCGGCCAGACAGTTTGTGCGGTGGGTTGACCCCAAAATGACACACCCCCAACTTAGCTGAAGTCCGTACCACCTAAACTAAAACTGCTTGGAAGTTGTCCGCACCACTTCAGGAATCATGAATTTTCCCTTCCAGGCAGTTTGTGCGGTAGGTTACACCACACCCCACCAACAGAGAGGCCCAAAATGCGATGCCCCGAACTAGGTTAGATAAGTTGAAGTCCGTACCACCTACGACTGCTTTGAAGATGTTCAGCACCACCACATGAATCATGAATGACCACTACAAGACAGTACCCCGGACAGAATGCCACGTCTGGACTAGAGTAGATTAGTTGAGGATCCGTTCCACCTAAATCTGCTTTTTAGCAGAACCACAGGAATAACCACTACAGGACAGTCTGGACGGTTGTGTATTTCTGATAAATGCCACGCCCACAAACTAGTCCGTACCACCCCTACAACTGATTGAGTAATTGTTTTAACTAGTATGTAATATCAATTAAAGATTTGGTAATCGAATGAAGATTAAAGAATAATATTCTATAAATCATCTGTGTCGGTTGCCCAAACTGTCGTGTAGCTTGCTAAACCTATATACCTGTAATACGTTATGGCTTGCCTAAACTACCTACCTGCAATATTAAGAAGGTTGACTGTGCCTTGTTGCCACCATCACGTAAAGCACTTCAGAAAAGTTGCAAAGAGCTCATTTCGTCACTATTTTGAGGAGCCATGCCCATACAACATCTCTTAATCAATGTCAGCTCCCTGCTGATTATGGTTGGTCATACAAGGAGGACTTGTTGCAACCAACATGGTTTGATGGACCTTCAGCTCCAGAATGTTTGGTTTCGAGTCATGCAAGCGACATCAACGTAAACAAAGGTTATGCTGATGACCCCGGCAGTAATGGTGACGAGACTATTATTCTGGATGAGTCATACTTTGATGAAAACTGGTGAAACCGATTTCGACCAAGACCTGTCAGAAATGTCCGATGATGAGCCCTGGAGTGAAGACTCAGATTCCGATTTTGAAGAAATGCAGTAGTTCTTCGGCATTATTTTGTTGGGATTTTTTGTACCTAGGAGTTTCGCAATTAAAAATTACCTTTTTATTTCGCTAGTGTTCTTTCTACAATTTAGTCCAGCAGATTCCCCACTTAACTTAGAGCAATTGCAATGCTGAAAGGGAATTAATTTGTTGAATGGGTCTGTGAAGGATACCCCATGGCAGAAACTGTCTTGCAGCTGACCAATTTGCAATCAGTTTTAGGTATTACAGACTTCGACTAATCCCGCCTAATTATGGAGCATGTCGTTTGTTTTGTTTTTTTGGTGTACCCGTCTTTTAGTGATTCCTGTGGTGGTGCTGAAAATCTTCCAAGCGGTTTAAGGTAATCCGGACTCAAGCTAATATAGACTAGTTGTTGGACGCAGCATTTTGGACGTGTCTGTTGCGGGTGACCCACCACACAAACAGTCTGGGAGTGATCATGAATGATTCCTGTGGTGTCTGTTAGGGGTTACACACCGCAAACTGGTCTGGCTGTGATCATTCATGATTCCTGACGTGGAGCTGAACAACCTCCAACAGTTTTAGGCTGTGCGAACTTTATCTAATCTAGCCTTATTGGTGGTCGGGGGGGGGGGGGAATTATGTGTGTATCTGTTGGGGGTAACCCACCGCCAAATGGTCTGGCCGCGATCCTTCATAATTCCTGTGGTGGTGCTGAAGAACTTCCAACAGTTTTAGGCGGTACGAACTTTAGCTAATCTAGCCTAATGAGGGGGGGGGGGCATTTTTGTGTGTGTCTGGTAGGGGTAACCCCCCGCAAAATGGCCTGAACGTGATCATTCATGATTCCTGTGGTGGTGCTGAACAACTTCCAACAATTTAAGGCTAATCTAGCCTAATTGGGGGAGGGGGTATTATGTGTGTATCTGTTGGGGGTACCCCACCGCAAAATGATCTGGCCGCGATCATTCATAATTTATGTTGTGATGCTGAACAAATTTTCAAGCAGTTTTAGGCGGTACGAACTTTAGCTAATCTAGCCTAATTGAGTTGGGGACATTTTGGGCGTGTCTTTGGGGGGTAACCTACCGCACAAACTGTCTGACAGTGATCATTCCTGGTTCCTGTAGTTGTGCTGAACAACTTCCAGGTAGTTTTAGGTGGTACAGTATTCAGCTAGTCTAGCCTAGCTGTGCTCTGACAATAACATAACTCAGATGGGCGGGTACCCCACCACTAGAAATGTCTGTCAGGGTGATTTTGTAATACTTAGAGATGTATAGTACACTGCTGCACCATTTTCGTGTGGTACACTTTTCAGCTAATCTAGCTGACGAATTCATGCCCATAATCCTAGCCCTCACAGCCAAACCCACCAGATATGCATGCATTGATACAATAGAGGTGAATTGGTACATTTTTCAGCTAGGTTAAACGCCTGGGCTCCCGATCTAGTTATATCCAGGTACAGTTATTCTAATGAAATAAAACCAAGTACGAACAATCCAAACCATTAGACAAAATTCGAAGTCCTAAAAAACGGTAAAGGCAAAATAGTGTAATAAGGCAAATTTGTGTAATAAGGCAATTCTTGTCACAGGTGAAAATAACCGGAATCTAAGCATCTACAATTATTAAGCAGAAAATGATGCCATGGGTTTATACTCCATTAAAGATTTTTAATTGCATAATGTATTTAAATTTTCAGATACCCCAAGATTTAAAATCGTGCAACGGAAACAAAATAAAGGTGAGTACAAAGCCAAAAACAATTTCAAATCAAAAACCTACTTCTGTGTAAAGGCCTTGATGACGAATACCATTGAAAGACGCTTTGATTGAAGCATCAAATAAGATGATAAACGGTTTTATGTAGGAGTACCAGTCTTGCCTAAAAATATTATTAAACTGTTTGCCCTCCACGCCAGGCAATTATTGCTCATAGAGTATGAAAGGGTGTTTTAATTTTTGTGGCACTTATAAAGACCTTTTCCTAGGCAAACACTGTGATAATCTTTTGTAATTAATACCATCATTCATCTGAATCCGCGTGCTCAAAATCGCTTTTGTTTACACGTGCATTAGGGTTTACAATTCTTGTTTGTAATCCTTTGAGGTTCGTCACTTCCGTTATCAATAGGTAGAGGTCACGACCCAACCGCGCTATTGTGGTTTACTTATAAATTATATTAGAAATCTATTTAATAAAAATAAAATAAAACCAAGTAACAACAATCCAAACCATTAGACAAAACTCGAAGTCCTAAAACAACGTTATAGGCAAAATATCGGTACCACATTATGCCATAGTCACTGACACTAATGTTGCCCTTTAATCCTGTTATATTGACATGTTTTTGTCCCCCGCCTTTCGAAGAAAGCAGGGGACTATTAAAATGGGTTCGTCTGTCTGTCCGTCCGCCTGTCTGTCACACCCTTTGGGACACAATAACTCCCTTCCTAATTGAGCTAGATTGTTCAAACTTGGTGTAGGTGTTTATTAGATCAATGCCTTGATGCTTATGGTAAGCAGAGATAATTAATTTGATTGGTTGATGCTTTGGGACACGATAACGTAAGCTCTAAATAAGTGAAAGTGATGAAACTTGGTGTATAGTTTCATTCCATTAATACCTTGATAAGTTCGACAATGAACATTTTCTGCTCCGGCTAAGCAAAGCGAAAAGCAATTTGATTGGCCGAAACTTTTGAACACAATGCCCCCCCCCCCCTTCTAATTCAGCTAGAATGTTCAAACTTAGTGTAGTTGTTTATTAGGTGAATGTCTTGCTGGAGTTCGAAGATGAGCATTTTCTGCTTAGGGTAAGCCAAGATAAGCAATTTGATTGGTTGATGCTTTGGGCCCGATAACTTTAGTTCTAATTAAGTGAAAGTGTTTAAACTTAGTGTATAGTTTCATTACATCAATAAGTTCGATAATGAGCATGTTCTGCTCAGGGTAAGCAAGGCGATAAGTCGAGACTTTTGAGCAAAATAATACTCCTTCTAATTGAGGTAGGATGTTAAAATTGATAGAGAGTCATGAAACTTTGTGTATAGTTTGATTGCTCAATCCTAATATGTGTCATCTATTTATTTTGGGATATTTGTGGGGACATCGGCCTCACTGTTGGCTCGTTCTCCTTGATTATAATACACTGTTTCCGATACCTGCTAAAGTCTCCAATAGAAGGGTTGCAAACGAATTGTACAACATGCTCTTCGATTACCGCCATTGTACTGAAACCACGCGCGAAATATGGCTTATCGGACCGGGTCTTCGATAAAGAAAATAAATGACTCAGTTTGTGTTTATGGAGGTTAAATAGAAAAAGTCTGTACATAACAATGTTTCTTATTAAGTACAGAAAAAAACAAGGGAATGTACAGTCCTTTACTTTTTTTCTTGTGTTCTCTTGTCTAGTGACATTCAATTATTATTTTAAATGGTCATATTATTATTATATCCTCTCAGTCTAATGTAACAACTTTTCGTCTTTAACGGAATTATGAGTTGAAATTCGACCGTGTATCTGTTATCGTTCGTTACTTCAGTCAGTCATGTAGAACGATAACTCCCATTGTGTTACGTCACTTCCGTGTCTTCAAATCTATCGTATCAATGATCTATGAGTTAAAAAAATATTTGGAATGTGTTCGAATTATGTCTAATGGTTTGTCTTGTTCTTACTTGGTTTTATTTTGTTTAACCAGTTGTATGACATATGTGATAATGACTGGCACCAATATATTTCTTTAAAGGGGCAATAACACTCTTGCTGGCTTGACCGGTCCAGAAAAAAAATTAGCCTTATACTAACTACAAGATGTTTAAGTGTGCTACCTGTTGTGTAAATTATCCATTACAACCTATCTCACTTGTCCAGAGGGTTCGAAAATATGTTTAAATCCAAGTTGCATTTGAAAGTGTTTACGTAAAGCCTTTCAAACCATTGTTACGGCATGTAGTTGAATTTTTCCAATTTTTAAAATTAGGTGTGTTAAGATGAAATTTGTATCAATTTATATTGAAATATTGTAAAATAGTACAATTTGTTGACGACTAGAATAATGATTGGGACATAGTATTCAGTTACAACAAGAGTGGTATTGGGGCTTTAAAGTAGATATAATATTCCTTGAATCCATATAAACAGTAGCGGGTTATCAATAAGGCTGATGAGGCTGCAGCCTCAGGCACAAAGATATTGTAAACATAAAATGAATGTTAGGGGGTGGGTTTTATACCCAACGGGAATTAACATAGGTCCTGACCCGAAATTTTTAGGCCCACGCCATCCAGCAACTGCCGCCTCTGGAGCATGTATATATATAAATATATATATATTTAAAAAAACACAATTTTAACTAATAACGATTCATTAAAACTAAAAATTTATCACATTCCGCCGAGTACATAGTTAAAAATTGTGTTTTTTAAATATTATATACTGAGAGCAGCTTTATTTAGTTTACATTTATATATATATACAAAACCACGGTGTTACTATGTAAATACATGTATGTATAAATACGCTATAGTGTCCATCTATTTGTTTTGACATTATTTATGAATAGTCCCAAGACGGACGAAAAGTACTTTAAAGTCGTTGCCATGTCTAATATTCGCACTCATTTTCCAAACTATATCTCGATGATGCTTTAATATCAGACTCCTATTCCCCTCTATATAGATAAATCGTAAAAAGAAATGAACGTCCAAAATTGTACCGATTTTGTTGAAAACGCCATAGTTTTTTCCTTATTCGCCATTTAAATAGTGCTCGAATTCACAATATATATTTAGGTCAGCGTGCTTTGCTATATACTATGTAACCATAGATATCATAGACAATGGTAACTACAGCCACTTAAAACCACGGTGTTACTATGTAAATACATGTATGTATAAATACACTATACTGTCCGTCTATATGTTATGACATTATTTATGAATAGTCCCAAGTATGGAAGACCAAATGGGGCAATATTCACGATTCTTGTTTTTCATTCCAGTTTGAACATTTTAGACACGAACGCAACATTCTAAACTAATGATTCTTGTTTCTACATTCTTATGTCAACACTTCATGCACAAAATCAACATTTTAAACAAAAAATTGACTTGATATGTTTCATTTTCGCCGTTTTATCGGTAACTTTTATATATCATTAAACTTTAAAATTATAAAATAATTTCTTAATTTTACACGACAAAGAAATCAATTCATTGGTTTCTGAAAGTGTCTAATAAAAAAACCTGAAGTTTGAATTCTTGTGAAAATATCTTCTACGTTTCAAAAAGTTTTGAAGTTAAAACCTTGAAATGCAAATGTCCAGAAAAATAGTGAATTATCAACATTATTACACCAGAGGGCGCTAACCGAAAACAATTTGGCGACCCATTCGGCTAGCGACCTAATCGACAGATCCAGCTGGTAGATAACCTGTTCGTTGGCAGCCTATGTGACAAAGTAATACATACATAGAACTTTTCTAGATTTGACATTATATTATATTGGACATTTTCAACTATAAGCAACTTCTGCTAATGTGTTCAATATGTTATTTACGGGCAACATACTAATGACCTCTGCTAGTTTTGACAAAACGCACGATCTCATTAAATATCTTATTTAACCATATGTTATTTATATACCACACGTGTCCGAATTTTGACACGGCATATTAACATTAACAGTCTTCCCCTTTCCTTTAAGTCTTTTTATTTTCAAAATTGGCCATGTATAGGATGAGAGTGCACCCCTTTAATATGACTGTGCCAACTTTTACTAATAATATTTGGTAAAGCTTATTTAAATACCGTTCGGAATATATTTAGTTGGATGTCCAGAATTTTGTAAGATAGTGCGAAATTACATCGCTATTCTGAGCTACAGGAATGGAGAAATAATAATACATTCTACTTTCATTTGATAGACGTAACGTTGGATTTGATTGGTTGATAAAAAAAGATGAGTTTGGTCATAGATTTGGTCAACTGTTGAATATATTCTGAATAGGTTGTCAACGAACAGATTACCTACAAGCTGGATCTGTCGATTAGGTCGCTAGCCGAATAGGTCGCCAAATTGTTTTCGGTTAGCGCCCTCTGGAGTAATAATGTTGATAATTCATTATTTTTCTGGACATTTTCATTTCAAGATTTTAACTTCAAGACTTTTTGAAACGTAGAAGATATTTTCACAAGAGTTCAAATTTCAGATTTTTTTTATTAGACACTTTCAGAAACCATTGAATTGATTTCTTTGTCGTGTAAAATTAAGAAATTAGTTTATAATTTTAATATTTAATGATATATAAAAGTTACCGATAAAACGGCGAAAATGAAACATAAAGTCATTTTTTTGTTTAAAATGTTGATTTTGTGCATGAAGTGTTGACATAAGAATGTAGAAACGAGAATCATTAGTTTAGAATGTTGCGTTCGTGTCTAAAATGTTCAAACTGGAATGTAGAAACACGAATCGTGAATATTGCCCCATTTGGTCTTCCATACCCAAGACGGATGAAAAGTACTTTAAAATGTTGAAATGTTATTAAACCAGTGTTGAAATCAGTTTGTGTTTGCATACCTTTTTATATATTTATCATTTACTGTTAAACAAAGTAGTACAGCTTTGCGGTTGTGCTAATAATTTTGGATATATATATATATATTAAAGTAGATAAAGTACAAGTACTTCTTTGTTTACGGTAGATAAATGCATAAATAAATAAAAAATACGTCCAGGTAAGAAAATCTTCCACTTTACTTCATTATGACATACATTAAATTATAAGCTAGCTATCTGCCTTCTAAGGGCGTCTTCAGATATTAATAATGTATACAAAATATATATATATATATATATATATATATATATAGTAAAAGGTTATAGTTAAAGCTACTCTTAGGTGGTAGATATTCGAAATAAAGATGTTTTAGGAAAGAAACTAGTCTTTTTCTTTCCTAAAACATCTTTATTTCGAATATATATATATATATATACATATAAAAATATAAAAATACGTCCAGGTAAAAAATTCTTCACTTTACTTCATTCCGACATACATTAAGTCATATAAGCTAGCTATCTGCCCTGTATAGGCGTCTTCAGATATTAATAATGCATATACAATATTCAAATACGATACATATATATATACATTCTTAGTGTTAATACAACAATGACTATGACGTCATAGCGCCATAGTTACACAGTAGTACAAAAAGGGACATAAATAAAATATCAAATCAGACAACAAAACTCGGCCTATATGCAATGAAACTATACTATAATTTTGCATTTAAAGCTGGACGATATTTGTCAATAAAATATGCCTCTTTGGCTTCTAACAAATCATTATTATTGTTATTTAGCTTGTACATTGGATAAACACTAAATTTGCAACCACCACAAACATCTATATTTCCACTAAGTGGGATCATCCTATATTGTGGATTGAGTATATGGTGCCGATGCAGGTTCATCCTTGTCTTTAGCATACTGATTGTTTTCCCAATGTACCGTCTATTACAGCCAGAACAAACAATCACATATATGACATAACTGGATTTACAGTTCATGGGTTGCTTAATATGAAAAAGTTTATTATCAGTGATCTGGATTGAGGAGCCCGTAATTATTATTTTACATGTCTTACAATTTATTTCTCCACATTCACTTACCACCGGTGTATCTGGACTACATTCAAATTTAGAAGATATTAATAATTTAGCTGGATTTCGTGGTTGTTTAAGACTGTTAATAATCTTAGTTTTAGACAAAATTTTGGACATAACTTCACTGTTCTTAAGAATGTGTAAGTTATTATTTATCAAAGACTTCCCATCTTCTTGTGATGGGTTAAATGTTGTCTGATCTAAACTTAAGGCCCGAGTCGTTGCATCTTCTATGAGACCTAAAGGATATTCTTGTTTCAATAAGAATGTTTTTAATTCCTTTAGTCGCTTAACTTTGACAACCGGGTTCGAAACAATGGTACATACTCTTCTAGCTAAATTATATGGAATGTTTCGTTTAGTATGAGAAGGGTGACAAGAGTGAAAGTTTAGATATTGGTGGGTATCTGTTTGTTTGTAATACAGATCCGTTTCAATCACACCTTTAATCTGTGAATAATAATTGTTGTTGAAATAAAATATATTATTAGACACAACTAAGTCCAAAGCTTCCAGGATAAATGATTTGGTAAAACGGTCAGATAGTAATTCAGGATACGTATCAATCCAATATCCAATCGCTTTCAATCCTAGATTTTTATCTATGTTGTTGTAGAGGTTGACCACGTCGAAGCTTATTAATGTGCTTCCAGGTTCAACCTCTTCCGGTAGATGATGAAGGAAATCTACGCAATCGCGAAGGAAGCTTTTGACTTTGGTGCACAATGGTTTTAGAATAATGTCAATAAAGTTGCTTAAGCGTTGAGTACTACTAGTTGGCCCCCCCCCCTACAATTGGCCTAAAGGTTAAATCACACGGATTATGAATATTAACAACTTCGCTCTTTGTAATATTAACAGCTTCTTGAATAGCCTTGCTTTTATGGATTTTTGGCAATCCATAAAAATAGGCAGTTGAAGGTTAAAATTTACACAAGTAATCTCCTTCTTCACTGTGAAGCATGTTGTATGTGCACCAATAAATTTTTGAATTTTTCGTAGAATCATATCGTTAGCTTTTAGTGAAGATTCTGCATAAAAGTCCTTGTTAGAAAGCATTTCAGATATGTTCTCTTGATAAAATGAGGTATCCATAACAACTATAGAAACACCCTTGTCAGCCTTATTTATGATAATATCAGCGGTATTTCTAAAGACATTCAAAGCTTCTCTTTGGTCCTTATTAAGGTTTGATTTGAATGGTTTATTTTGAACCCAGTTTCGAATGCTTAAAGGAGCTAAATCGCTAACATTTGGGACCTAGAAATTGTCAAAAGTGGGTCGCAACGCATATAATAATGTAATATGAATGTATATAAATTGATTTACATTCAATGGTTTTCGTTTTTCCCCAATTTCAAATCAGTTATGTTTGGCGAAATAAGCCATGCAGTTTCAAACTAGTGAAAATTTCTAAAGCGTCTGGTTATTCCAGTCAACATACGCCGTATGGTATGGTGCAAAACGTCTAGCCTCGCCCCTCAAGTCTCTTATTAAAACTGGGCCTGAAGCGATGGTACACGACTCGTGTGCCAATGTTAAAAAAATTATTTTATCTAAAATATCGGATATCAGAAGCTCATCTTTTCCCGGTAAGTTTACATCATCAATGTTGATTTAAATTGGCCAATAATTCGTGTTTTCGATGTTAAAGATTTTTGAGGATTTTGAGTTACGGGCTTAGGTCCTTTAAGGGTGTTTAATGCTTAATTAATGTTATTTCATTTTAGTCTTTATATTTTACATAGTCATTATTTCTCTGTTATGACGTAACGCTACTGTAACAGCATAATAACGCATTAAAATGGCCTGATGATTCGTTTGAAAGTACTAGCACAATTTTTAATTTTTAGTGTTTTTTCTCTACTATCTTAAGTTTACTTAAATATAAATATACATAAATGATCTATGCACATGAATTCATCTCATTATTCATGCGTTGATCATCGTCAAACTAGGAAGACTATGTAGATTAATATCATGTTATGTGTTATATACTTGTAACCTCTTGTTGCATGTTACTTAATATTATTTATAATCCATTGTCATGGAAATCTATTTTTTTAAGAATGTATATATCGAGGGGTTAGAACATAATAATTGTGATAAGTCAAAAATGACCAAAAATATTTTATTCTATTAAAATGAAGCGCTTGTAATTCTCTTTCTATTGGTATATAAATCAATATCGTCGCTCATTTCAAAATGTCAGAAAATGTCGATAAAATATATTAATAAATGAAGTTTTGGTATTTAATCAAATGTTTAAATTTGCAATTTTCTCAAAATCAGGTTTTTTGACTCTAAAACCTCGATATATATATACGTGTGTAACGTATTTGCAATATTTTGTATACATTGTTAATATCTAACGACGCGTATAGAGGTCAGACAGCTAGCTTATTATATATAGTTTAATGTATGTCAAAATGACGTAGAGTGGAACAGAAAGCGCTACCCGTTAAATTAATATTTTGGTGTCTTTCTTTAATTTAGTTTATATATATAATGCATTTATCTACCGTAAACAAAGAAGTACTTGTACTTTATCTACTTTAATATATATATATATATATATATATGAAAAGTTAAAGATAACTACTCTTAGGTATTAAATACACAAAAATATAAAAGTTTTCGAAAAAAGAACTACATTTGTCGATTATTAGTACAATCGCTTATTTTATTAAGCTCTTCAGATAATCTACATCTTGTTAATACAACAATGACTATGACGTCATAGTCATTGTTGTATTAACAAGATGTAGATTATCTGAAGAGCTTAATAAAATAAGCGAAAGTACTAATAATCGACAAATAATGTAGTTCTTTTTTCGAAAACTTTTATATTTTTGTATATATATATATATAGATAGATATATTATGTTGACTTACAGTCAAAAGAAGACATACAAACTAGTCAAAATTTGGATTGCCACAGGCAACTATTAGAGGTAAGAAAACAAAATTCAATAGATAGTTATTTTTTCCTTGCTCCCTTGAGGTCTACTCATTACTGCCCTTGCGTTCGTTGGTTTGCCATTTCATTAAGATCCCCTCATTCCTTAATATTACTAGTCTTCAGATCGCGGGTTCAAACCTGGTGTCAGACCGAGAAAGTTCATGGTCGTTTTCCTGCGTGATTCCCCCTTATCGGTGGTGCGGATGGTGTGAAAAACGATGTCCCGTGTACACATTAGCGTGCATGTAATAGATCACTTGGCCATGGCGACGATGACCAGGCAAAATTTCCCTTATAGTCCACTGTATGGCGTATGCCCGTCTTTATAAACCCACTCGGAGCCGAACAATTGAATGTTAAACCACATTTCGGTTCATTTCAGTCCTTATTTTTTATATCCCATTCAGGTCCTTTCATTCTTTATTTTTGTCATTTTACTAAAGCCCTTTCATTTCTTTAGCTTTTTTCTCATATATTTCGTCATCTTCCTACTTGTTATTGTGACCGTTATCCAGTTGTTGACACTCGTTTATTGAAAGTATAATTTGATGTATTTATCTGATTCATCGACATCAGTGCTCGAATTAGCAACGGTCCCCGAAAATATTGCCATGACAAC
Organism: Patella pellucida; assembly: GCA_917208275.1. Classification (NCBI taxonomy): domain Eukaryota; kingdom Metazoa; phylum Mollusca; class Gastropoda; family Patellidae; genus Patella; species Patella pellucida. The sequence goes on from OU795041.1 coordinate 18,485,088, forward strand.
TGTATCATTCTGTTTCTCAGTCCAAGAAACCGTTACCATGACAACTGTATCTGTTTCTCAGTCCCAGAAACCGTTACCATGACAACTGTATCTGTTTCTCAGTCCCAGAAACCGTTACCGTGACAACTGTATCTGTTTCACATTTTAATTGCAGCTCCGTTGTATAATCTAAAGAAAATGATCAGGAAATACAAGGTGGGCACAAATTTCTATTTTTATTTCGGAACCCATTTATATATCAGGAGCCTTACCTGGGTTCACGTGTTCGATCCTTGCCTATTACGGTGTCCTCCTCCACCCCTCTTGTCATTGGTACAAAACTGGCGGCCTGACAAGGAAAATGTATAGTGTTTCAGCGGGACAAAAACCCAAGGTCCCGTGTATACATTGGGATGAACGTAAAAGAACCCTTGACAGTTGCAGTTCGAAATAAGAGTAGACCGTAATGTCTGGGCCAAGTTTTTCTCTTAGCACACTGGGGGCCCAATGGTTAGCACGTGCGCGAAGCGCTGTATCTTAAAGCCTGCCATTGAACCAACTGGCGGGTTTCGAATCCCCGGTTTTACGTAGCAAGGAGTAGGGTCGCCTGTCCAACCTCGTTGGTTTTCTCCGGGTCCTACAACTGCTGAAGTCCCCTACGCGCAAGCAAATTATTGAAATAAAATTAAACTATATGTAAGTCCCGAAATGACCTAGTTTGTGGACGTTAAACCCCACGTCTCTCTCTCTCCCTCTCTCTCTTAGCACACTGCATGGCGCATGTCCGTATTTATTAGCTTAATGGGAGCTGAACAGTAGGACATTAAATTCAATTTCATTTCATTTCGATTTGCAATAGAGTAAACATTAGCGTGACTTAGAATTGCGTTTAAAAAGTCCCATACGTACACACTGGTGTGACGTAAAAATTTAGCATTTATTTCATTTTTTATATATACAGTTCATATTTGGCATCTTTTTTGTATAGTTCAAAATTTCGGTTTTATTGTAAATTTAACAGTGGATGCAATCGATTGTATAACTCAGAAACGAAACATAGATTTGTTTATTAATCAATTTTGGTAGCAATAATTATTGCATATTTTGGGTTGTTTAGAAATAGGGGTTTGGATGTCCGAATGGTAAAGCACGTGCGATAAGCCTGTCATTGAGTCAACTGGCGTGGTTCCGAATCCCCAGATTTACGTGACAAGGAGTAGGGTCGCCAGTCAAATCTCGTGGGTTTTCTCCGGGTCCTCCGATTGCCCCCACTGCTAAAGCCCCCTACGCGCAAGCGAATTATCGAAATAAAATTAAACCATTATGTTAGTCCCGGAATGACCTAGTTTGTGTCGAGTGGACGTTAAACTCTATTTTCTCTCTCTCTCTCTATCTCTCTCTCTCTCTCTCTCTCTCTCTTTCTCTCTTGTCTAGAAATTATTCTAATATAAATGTCGTATTTCTGGTTTTCAGTTAAAGGTTGGAATCCTTTTATCCATTTCTATTACCATACTTTACCGATTCTATTATGGAAGATCTTTTACCAGAGAGTCAAAGTTGCTTGATAGTGAGTCAAGGTTGTCCGTGGATGGATTAAAGCATAAGTACTTTGTTTATTCCTGTAGACGAGGAACGGTTTGTGGCGGATGGGGAGACAGACAGAAGGGTATTATAGCCGTATATTTGATGGCCAATGCCACAAACAGTCAATTCAGGTTCGAAATAGAAAAACCATGTGACTTTACTTCAGCCTATCAACCCAAATCTTTTAACTGGATTTTAAACAAGGATGAATTTAGAAAAAGCTCAAGTGAAACACGAAACCTTCTTGACGGACAGGGAAGAACATTGAGAGATAAATTCACAAAAGACAATATAACAAAATATTTTCCAAGGGACGTTTCGTACCTGACGATTAATAGTGAATTTAGTCATTATATCCGTCAGAATAAATTATACAGCAAAAATCTGGCCTGGTTGAAACACCTGACTATGGCAGAGACCTTTGCTACAATATGGCGTGACGTCATGGTGCTCTCTCCGGAATTACAAAAACGGTACCAGCAGTTCGTAGCAACACAAGTGGCTGGTAAGAAATTAGTCTGTGCCCAAATACGAATAGGTCGAGATCCGAATAATGCCGATTTTCGCTACGATTACCCAATGATGAATCTTGCCAAGATCTCCCAGGTATGGAATTTATTTCTGAAATATAAAGACCCCGAAAAATACAGAATATTTCTGACTACCGATAATCAGGAAGTCCGAACACAGGCAAACAAACTTTTTCCAGCGATGTTCATCGAAACCGATGGTCCCCTTGGACATGTTGATTTAGGGCCGCAGACGGAAAAAACGTGCCGCGCGTTCGAGAAGGTGATTTTGGATCAACATATATTAAGTACATGTGACGTCCTGGTTACTAGTTACAGTGGCATAGGGCGACATGCAGCTTTTGTACGAGGAAAGGAAACTGATCTGTATTGTTTGTTATCGGACAGAGAGCTGAGTCCGTGTAACTTTAATAGTAGTTTGTTTCAACCAAGTAATTGGTAATCAAACTAATAAATTCACTAATCGACACCACATATTATATTCTAGGACAACGTGAATAAGTTTATAAATTATGTTCTAGGATAGGGTTATTATATTCTAGAACACGGCGAATGTGGTTATAAATTATATTCTAGGACACGGTGAATAGGGTATAAATTATATTCTAGGGCACGGTGAATAGGTTTATAAATTATATTCTAGGACTCGGTGAATAGGTTTATATATTATATTATAGGACACGGTGAATAGGTTTATATATTATATGTTAGGACAGTGTGAATAGGTTTATATATTATATGTTAAGACAGGGTGAATCGGTTTATATAATTATGATATTCTAGGACACGGTGAATAGGTTTATATATTATATGTCAGGACAGTGTGAATAGGGTTATATATTATATTTTAAGACACGATGAATAGGTTTATAGATTATACTCTAGGACACAGTGTATAGGGTTATATATTATATTATAGGACACGATGAATAGGGTTATAAATTACATGTATATTATAGGACACGGTATATTATAGGTTTATATATAATATTCTAGGACATAGTGAATAGGTTTATAAATTATATTCTAGGACATAGTGAATAGGTTTATAAATTATATTCTAGGACACGGTGAATAGGTTTATAGATTATATTCTAGGACACGGTGAATAGGTTTATGTATTAATTTCTAGGACACGGTTTATAAATATGTACATAAACAGAATCAAAGTACATTGGTTGGTAATCGAATTGAAACTGTCAAGAGATCTTTAATGTACACAAGACCTCGGTGTTTCGTTCCATCCGAATGACTAGACAGCTGCCATTGTCAGTCCCTCCATCCTGCATCACTGTCAAGGGCGATCAACGCCGTAATATCTGGATGAACTTTCCTAGCAAATTCAGGGATCAAACACCCAACCCTCAAGTTAGCGAGCCCAGCGTCTGGACCACTTAGCTACCGCGCCCCCGCTTATATAAACAGGACTGATATGTAACTTAATACCCTATAAAAGTTTACCATCGTGTACCATAATCGAATTGTTTACTGTAATCAAAGAACGCATTTATTCACCATAGGCAATATTGTCACGTGACATTGTTACGTTTTGTTTCACTTGGGAAGCGATAGGGAGAGAAATGGGGTTTAACAGGTGGTTCAACTGTTTTCATCATTCAGCGTAGAGGTCGTTAGCAGTGTGAGTAAACAAGAAGCCCCGGAGTAAACCCTCGGGATTGGACAGGCGACCCAACTCATTGTCACGTACAACCAAGGAATCGAATCCACACCAGTTGACTCAATGAGAGACCTTATACTATGGTACAGCGCGCACACGCTAACCATTCGGACACCCACCCTTGCTTAGGAAGCGCTCTATAATAGACGAACTCCAGTACAGTAAGCCATAGTATACAAAATGAACCATATCATGTCCCAATAAATAATCTAATTTGTAGATCTGCAATTTGTCGCGTGATGGATTGAACAGCAATTGTGTTGTTCTATGTGTTGATAGCAAACACCGCTAATAATTACCTTGAAAACGAGACATTTTTACTCGTTCTCGACAACATACCCCGTTGAAACAACATGGCAAAAAAAATGCATTTTGAAACCCTAGACAAACCTGGCAAAATTATGGGGAAAATGTTAACACGTTTTTGCAACGTTTGGACAAAAAAGCCGAACGAGGCATTCTGAAGTTTATAACGGTATGGGTCCTAAAAAAGAAACCCTGGCAAGCCTTGTAAGTTTAAGATATCCTTGAGTTCCGGGCAGATCACCATCTGAGTTCCTAGACATGATGTCGCCGTTTCCCTGCTAGACTTTTACAGGAGTTGGGGTTATGAGAAATATGTTAATTATAAGTTTGCTAATTTAATCGTAGAATTGAACTGTTTGAATTGTTATTCCTGGTAAGACAACCGTCTTAACTACTGGAAGACAAACGTCTTGGGTGTAAGTATGATGTGTGGAAAATGGACATATTAACCATTGAGCGGACGGTGCAGCACACCCAAGTCTTAAAGAAGGACATACACGACGTAAAAAGAAAGCAAAATAAGACAAATAAAAATATTAAACGTTCAAGGGTTGTTCAAAAATATGTAGTGAGAAAAGAATGCATGGGTTATACGCCAGATATGGCGATCGGTATAAGTCCATGCTATAAGTCCCATGGTGCTATAGGCAACAATAGGTACCAAATTGGCCCCTACTTGTAGAATCCCCGGTTGTACGTTACAAGGAGTAGTGTCGCCTGTACAACCTCGTGGGTTTTATGTGGGTCATCCGGCTTCCTCCCACTGCTTAAGACCTCTACGCTCAAGCGAATTATTGAAATACTTTTTTTTTTTTTAAATCATATATTTGTCCCGAAATGACCTAGTTTGTGTCGAGTGGACGTTAAACACCATTTCTTTTTCTCTCTTGTACTTGTGGATTTTTTTCTTACTATCTCTCGTGTATAGGGTAAACACTCTCAATGGATGGTTGAACACGTTATGACGTTTTCGTGACACGAGATGCACATTGTTGAGGTTGGGGTAGCACTGTGCGATTTATGATGATTTTGTGACTAGGGGCAAATTGTCCAGACCTGGATAAGATGATCGCTATGTAGCTTAGAGTGTTAACACATATATATTTACCATCCAGATTTAATTCTTTTTTCGAAATAATTTATGGGCGGCATTAATGGGAATGTTACTATTATCACAAGATACCATAGCCTTTGGCATTTATTTGCCAGTGTAAGTGAACATCCGCTTACATGAATAAAGAAATTAAAAAACAAACTAACGTTGTATATCTGCAAAATGACAGAAAATGGGATTTAACGTCCTACTGTTCTTCTTCTGAACTGGGCAAATGAGGACGGGCATACACCATAGAGTGTGTAATGAGGGATATTTTTACCCGGGCAGCGGCGCTAAGGCCTACTATTATAACGAATTCCAACTGCAAGGAATCGTTTACATGCACTAAGAATATTTTTTTAAAATATACATTCTGCTTGTATTTAATAAAATTGAAAAGGTTTAATTAGTCTTTTTGCGTACAATATATGTAAACCAGAGCAGGACCACATTACAAAACGGTATTCTACTTTCTAGAATACCCGATTTTGACTGAGAGACTAAGGGTTGGGTGTAGGTAAGGTGGGTGGGAAAGGGGACATATTAAACATTGGGCAGACGGTGCAGCACCCACAGGAGCAGAAAAAAACTTTGGCACTAGATTATTAAGAAGTAGCGCCCACAGGCCATTAACTAGTAGTATCTTCGGGGCGGAAGGTGCGTCACCCATGGGGTCAGATTATCGTTGGGGTGGAAAATGTGCAGCACCCATAAGGGCTGATTATCTTTGGGGCGGAAGGTGTAGAACCCATAGGGTTAGATTATCTTTGACATGGAATATGTGCAGACCCACGGGGGCAGATTATCTTTGGGGCGGAAGGTGTAGAACCCATAGGGTTAGATTATCTTTGACATGGAATATGTGCAGCACCCACAGGGGCAGATTATCTTTGGGGTGAAAGGCGCAGCACCCATAGGGTTAGATTATCGTTGACATGGAACATGTGCAGCACCCACAGGGGCAGATTATCTATCGGGCGGAAGATGCAGTTAGGAACCGCAAGATGCCCAGTGTTGAAGTCCCGCCTTGTACCAAGAAGATGCCTACGGTTGAAGTCCCGTCTTGTACCAAGAAGATGCCCAGGGTTGAAGTCTCGTCTTGTACCAAAAAGATGCCCAGGGTTGAAGTCCCGTCTTGTACCAAGAAGATGCCCAGGGTTGGAGTACCGGCTTTTACCAAAAAGAACCCTCTCGGTTGTTGCTGTTCGGTTCCCACATATATAGCTAACACGTACATACGACTGTATGAAAACACGGGTTGGAATCCGAAGAGTAGATCAGAACGTCGGGGTCCGAACAGGGGCGGATTGGCCCATCGGGCGATCGCCCGAAAGGCCGTTTGGACAAAAAATGAAAATAATATTTTTGTCCAATTCGCCAAAAAAAACTTTTCTGCTGAACATTATATGAGGGGGGGGTGGAACGGCCATGGAGCGATGATGATCATGTTTTATGTGGCCGGTAGCTTTAACGGACCGCCACGCCATCACTTGAGTCTGGAATGGGCTTATATAATAGACTTTCTGGGCTGGGTGTGGGCCGGAATTCGGAATCCTGCAATTTCATCCAAAAATTCCATCGTATTCACCCGACATTGTCGCCCGCAAATTTACTAGTTATTAAGTCGCCTGCACCCTGTTTGTGGGGATACGCCAGAAACGTCTGCCCATGTTTGGTAACTCCAAAAACAATTCAATTTTAAGGCCTCAGCGAAAATTTGATGATGGCTGGTCTGCTGGCTGAATATGTGAGCGAGACGATTTCCTAGGGCTGGTGTCAAACACTCCCTGAGATGCAATTACAGATCAAATTGTGGGAAGTGGCCTCCCATTTCCAAAAATCAAAAAATGAATTGTGTCCCGTATGATTCCCTCAAAAAATGTAAAAGTCTGGCATATTCTTGCCGAATACGACACTGACTTTATTCTGCGAGTACGGTAATACAGAAAAATCATAACGCGATGAATCGCCTACGGGGCCTGACCATTCTAGTTCAACATCGGACTCTAAGTCGGAAACATGTTTTCACCTAATGGGGGTACCAAAATCCATGTTGTGATGTCGTGGTAGTTATATTTTGCGTCCAAGATCAATTTTTTTTTATATTTCCATTTCCGCCCGCAGCTCCTGACAAAAATGTCGAGGGTAACGCACTTCTCATAATTAAATATTTCAACTTATTCATAAACGAGATTATTTAAAGAAAAAAGGTGATGTTACCTTGGACCTTTACTTTTGAATCTCTTTATAAGTGATCTACTGTTTTCTCTTTCTTTAAATTGCGATCTGTTTGCAGATGACACAACTGTTTATACCTCTTCTCCGGATATAACATCTCTTAATAATAAACTCCAATTGGAAAGCAATAAAATAAAACAATGGTGTCAAAATAATGCTATGGTTATCAATGAACCAAAAACTAAATCAATGTTAATAGCTACAAATTATCAACTTAAAAATCCATTAAATAAACTTGACATTCAAATCAATAATAATCAAATTGAAAATGTTTCTGAATTTAAACTCTTATGAGTAATCATTGATAGTAAATTGTCTTGGAATAAACATACTGAATACATGTGTAAAACACTAAATAAAAAACTGTATCAACTAAAAAAGATAAAACCACTTCTTCCGTCAAACTTGTTAAAATTATTCTATTTTGGCGATTTTCAGTCACATCTAGATTATTGCTCCACCATATGGGATACCTGTAGTAAAACATCTTTGAATAACTTACAGCGTGTGCAAAAATTGGCTTTTAAATTAATTAGTGATAAACCGCTACCGAAAAATTCAACCTTATTTACTTATGAAACCTTGGCTACATCATTAAATATTTTAACTATTTAAAATCGGTTCACCTTCAATAAATACATCTTTCTGTTCAAATTAGTTCATAAAATGCCCAAACTACTTAACTAATATTCTCGTTTTTAAAAATACACCTTATACTAATATCAATCTTCGATTTAATATTCCTAAACCTAATAAATCAATATATAAAAATAGCTTAAAATACATTGGACCTTGTCTCTGAAATAATCTACCTACCTCAATTAAAAACACACTTTAAAGCGAATATTCTTTTACACATAAATTCTAATAGAGAAGGTACTTAACCTTATTGCAAATTTTTTATTTTAATATTTTAATTTCAAATTTTGTATCTCTTTATTTGATCTCATTGTTGTTCTTGTTGTTCTTATATTGTTTTGTTATGTTTCAAGGGCAGAATTGTAAAAAGGCCTGGCCTAATTTCTTACCCTAATAAAGATATTATTATTATTATTAAATACCCGAATATTCATTATCTGAACTTATGTTATGTTCCTTAATCAATATGTAGTGTGCAGGCCCGACTGCCCCCCCCCCCCATGGCCGTTTCTGTCGGAATTTTTCTGTCTGAGTCGGAAAAAAATCGCTGGTTAGTTATGCTCGCATTTTCGCCGGGAGAGAGTTTTAGTACTCCATATCCTCTCAAATTCGGCCCAGAGATAGTTAATGTCGGATGGAAACTCTTAATTTTCCGACACATTCGCCACCTGCATGTCGCCGTGTATCTGTTATCGCTCGTTACTTCAGTCAGTTATGTAGAACGATAACTCCTATTTTCCATTTATAACGTCACTTCCGTTTCTTCAAATCTATCGTACCAATGATCTATGAGTTAAAATTATATTTGGAATATGTTCAAATTTCGTCTAATGGTTTGGCTTGTTCGTACTTGGTTTTATTTAATTTAACCAGTTGTATCTCATATTTGATAATGGCACCAATATTTTCCTTTTAAGTACATGTAGATATAATATTATTCACTGAATCCATATAAAACAGTGTTGTTGTTCCGTGTATTCGTTTTACTTATATCAAACGATTTAAACTCAAGCTATCTTGAATAACCAATATAATTTTACCACTGTTTGTCGTGTATTTTGTACACGAGGAGCAGTTCATTTGCTAATTACACTATTTTGCTTGAATACACTATTTTGCCTATAACGGTTTAAGTACTTCGAATTCTGTCTTATGGTTTGGATTGTTCGTACTTGTTTGGGTTTTTTTTTATTTTATAGCAAGCAATATAACTGGTACACTGTGGGATGGCCACGGGTGTATATATAAAGCTTATAACAAGTCGAGATACAAACTAATCAAAAGTTAGATTGCCATAGGCAACTATTGGACGAAAGAATACAAAATTCAACATATCTGATTATTTTATCATATGACAGTGTCATGATTAGGGTGAGTTATTTTTCCCTTATTCTTTCGATGTAAACTCATCACTGTCCTTGCATTCCTTGAATTGTAAATCTAAATATGTAATTTACGTATTAATATGTAATGGTTGTAATGACACGTACATTGGAAAAACTACTGAACCGCTGAATTTACGATTTAGCCAACATCGTTCTAATATAAAACTCGCAAGGAATAGAGTCTTACCGGTGAGCGTACATTTGGATATTTGTGGTAAAGGTCAATTCAAGATTTTCCAATTGTACAATCTCAACATTAGTGATAATGACCTCTTGGAAACAAAAGAAAGCAACTGTATCGCTAGATATAACCCAGTTTTGAATGCTAAGGGGTGATTTTTTAAATTATGTTTGATGATTTATTAATGTTATTTCATTTTGGTCTTTATATTTTACATAGCCATGACGTAACGTTACTGTAACCGCATACTAACGCATTAAAATGGCCTGATGATAACGATTAAAGTACTAGCAAAAATTATAATTTTTAGTTTAATTTCTCTACTATTTTTATTTTACTTACATATAAATATTGTGACCGTTATCCAGTTTTTGACACTCGTTTATGAAAAGTATAATTTGATGTATTTATCTGATTCATCGACATCACTGCTGGAATTAGCAACAGTCCTAGAAAATATTACCATGACAACTGTATCTGTTTCACAGTCCCAGAAACCGTTACCACGACAACTGTATATATTTCACGGTCCCGGAAACCGTAACCATGACAACTGTATCTGTTTCACATTTTAATTGCAGCTCCATTGTATAATCTATAGAAAATGATCAGTAAATTCAAGGTGGGCAAAAATCCAAATCTCTATTTTTATTTCGGAACCCATTAATATATCGGGAACCGTACATGTGATTCCGGTGTTCGATCCTGGCGTTTTCCGGTGTCCCCCTCCGACCCTCTTGTAAGTGATACACAGACGAAAGTATAAAACTCCGAAACAAAACGTAGATTTGTTTATTAATCAGAATGGGTAGCAGGAATGATTGCATATTTTGGGTTGTTTAGAAATGGGCGGTTGGATGTCCAAATGGTAAAGCAGGTGCAATAAGCATGCCATTGAGGCATCTGGCGTGGTTTCGAATTCCTAGTGTTACGTGACAAGGAGTTGGGTCGCCAGTCCAACGTCGTGGGTTTTCTCCTGTCCTCCGGTTTCCTCCCACTGCTAAAGCCCCCTACGCGCGAGCGAATTATCGAAATAAAATTAAACCATTATGTAAGTCCCGAAATGACCTAGTTTGTGTCGAGTGGACGTTACCCCCCCCCCCCTCTCTCTCTCTCTCTCTCTCTCTTTCTCTCTTGTCTAGAAATTATTCTAATATAAATGTCGTATTTCTGGTTTTCAGTTAAAGGTTGGAATCCTTTTATCCATTTCTATTACCATACTTTACCGATTCTATTATGGAAGATCTTTTACCAGAGAGTCAAAGTTGTTTGATAGTGAGTCAAGGTTGTCCGTGGATGGATTAAAGCATAAGTACTTTGTTTATTCCTGTAGACGAGGAACGGTTTGTTGCGGATGGGGAGACAGACAGAAGGGTATTGTAGCTGTATATTTGATGGCCAATGCCACAAACAGTCAATTCAGGTTCGAAAAAGAAAAACCATGTGACTTTACTTCAGCCTATCAACCCAAATCTTTTAACTGGATTTTAAACAAGGATGAATTTAGAAAAAGCTCAAGTGAAACACGACACCTTCTCGACGGACAGGGAAGAACATTGAGAGATAAATTCACAAAAGACAATATAACTAAATATTTTCCAAGGGACGTTTCATACCTGACGATTAATAGTGAATTTAGTCATTATCCGACAGAGTAAATTATACAGAAAAAGTCTGGCGTTAGCACGAATGAAGATAGATTCGTGCTAAATTTACAATATTATGAAAATTCTAAGAAATATTAAAATGTCTCTTGACATAATGTGATGTGTGAAGGTATTTGCTTAAGATTTTAATTAAAAACAGCATAATGAATTATATTTATTTGTCTCTCCAGAATGTGATATGAGAAGACATTTGCCAAAGACAGTGAATTCTATTTATTTGGCTAGAATGTAGAACCACTCCATGTGACTATGATATGCAGGCCCGTAGCTATAAGACGATTTTATCATCCCTGCTATCAGGGTTTTTCGACCTACTTTTGTGTACCGACTGGGATTATGGAAATGGGGGTAGGCTTCGCCATTAGAGTGTTATGAGGGATATTTTGACCGGGCAGCGGCACTGCGCCCTTCATTTATTTGATATTCAAACTGTCAACCTGGTTTAGATTACATATTCATGTACGCGGGATCTCGAATAGCCCCATCAGAATAACACACTGGAAAATTCCAGAGAAATTTCTCGAACAACACCAGAATCGAACTCAGGAACTCCTGGGGCCTGTTTCACGAAATTTTAACTTAAGATAAAATCCAAATTTTAGTACATACTTAAATCTGATTGGCTTAGCGCTAAAATCAATCTAATAATATCCAATCGAATTACTAAAATCGGATTTTATCTTAGTTAAAATTTCGTGAAACAGGCCCCTGGTTATTGGCCCAGCGCCTTATGTAGCAATATGGTCGTGGCGACATTGGTTTTTTTTTAAATTGATAAGCACGGAATAGAGAAATTAGATAGCTGTATATTTCATTAATTAATATATTTGGCAAGTAAGGAGTTTCAAACATATTCACATATATTGTGTACTTAAATCAACTTAGAGTATAAATGATATATTGTTATATAAAACAGATTTATAGAGCCATAACAAACTGGTTCAATCTTTCAACAAAGTACGTGTCATTGGAATTTCACTTCTTGCGTCATTGGGCTTAATTTAACCAATCATATTATTAATTGAACAAGTTCAGGGCGATAAACATACTCTGTTATGCATGATAGACGGGAGTCCTATATAAGATATCTATTAGAAACTTTCAAACAGACTTTAGTTGGATTCAAGAGATCTCCCATCTGAGTTCCTAGACAGACGCGAGGCTTACTAGGTTGGAGAAATGACTTTAGTATTGACTGTATTGTAATCTGCACTATGCTTGCATGTATCCGGCTATGCTATATACAATGTAAAAACGAATTGTTGCATTGTCATAACTGAGAAAACAAACGCCTTAAGAAACCAGTAAGATGTCAACAAACAACGTGAAGGAGAAGCAGAGACAGCTAGAGACAAATTCTAGACGATCACAAGGCTAATGAAGTATGTAGTCGAATGTAGGATGAGGCGACCGCTTTCTGCGTTTACACTTTCCACGTCAGACAGAAAGACCCATGGTGCTACACTTTAAGGAGCTAAATCGCTTACATTTGGGACCTAGAAATTGTCAAAAGTGGGTCGCAACGCATATAATACTGTAATATGAATGTATATAAACTGATTTACATTCAATGGTTTCCGTTTTTCCCTAATTTCAAATCAGTTACGTTCGGCGAAATAAGCCATACAGTCTCAATCTAGTGCAAATTTCTATAGCGTCTGGTTATTCCAGTCAACATACGCCGTATGGTATGGAGCAATATGTCTAGCCTCGCTCCACAAATCTCCCTATTAAAACTGGGGCTGAAGCGCATTATGGTAAGCGATTCGCGGACCAATGTTAAAAAAATCATTTTAGCTCAAATATCGGATATCAGAAGCTCATCTTTTCCCGGTAAGTTTACATCATCAATGTTGATTTAAAATGGCCAATAATTCGTGTTTTCGATGTTAAAGATTTTAGAGGATTTTGAGTTACGGACTTAGGTCCTTTAATCAAAGGGTTACCGGGTTACCCCGATAGGAAATCAAACCCTACTAATACTATGCCGATTTTTTGTCGGAGATAATACACCACTGTAATCAATGAATAATCGCAGATAATAATCGTTAGTTAGGGCCCGGATTTATTAGTATTATAATTAGACATAAATAGCCGAATATTATCTGAAACGACTGTGTAAATTTCAATTTCTAAATAACGTACAAAACTTATTCTCCGAGATAGTGACAGAAAATAACGCCGCAAAGTTCTAAACGTCACAAGAATAATCACATGACGTCATAATCAAAAAGCTAGCCGCTCTTCTAGAAGATTGGAAGCGTTTCCTACTTTTGTTCGATTTATGGTAAGAAATTTCAGATTTTATCTAAATTTTTACTTAGCTTGTTACATGCCGGTTAACTAAACTTTGCTTTCTGACAGACTGTTTAATTTAGTCGTTTTTATAAAGAAGTTTGACAGAAAACCATGTATTTTAATTCTTGTAAAAAGCTTATTAATTCTTGATTTCTTCTATTAGAAGCACGCAAATATTATATTTCTTAATTATTAGGATTATTGAATTCTCTTGTTATAGATTTCAGGAATTTGTTTTCTAAGAAAATGATGCCTCTTAATACGGGTAAGCGACTTCTAATTGGACTACAATATCAATTCATATTAGTAAATAAATAAATGAAATACAATAAATTAACATCAATTTGGATTAAATTATCAATGCATTGAGACACGTAGAATAAATAAATAAATGAATAAATAAACAAATAAACAAATTCTGTTCCGGCTGGGCTAATGAAGACGAGTATACGGCTTACTCTTATATCGAATTCTAACTGCCAAGGGATCTTTTACGTGCACACCAATGTGTCAATGGGACTTCGGTTTTCCGCCCCATCCGAACGTTGTCCCTTGTCAGGCCCTTTTTCTTGCATCACTAAGAACAACGCCAGAAACTCCCGATAAACTTTCTCCAAAACAGGATGAAAAACGCGACCTGTCGGTTAGCGAGTCAACGTCCCACCCGCTGAACCAACGTGGCTCCGTACGAAAAATAATTTATTTCAGGGGTAAATGGCTCAATTTCATTTCAATAAGTCGCCTGTGCGTCTTTAGCGGACTTGGAGAAAACCAACGAGATTCGATAGGCTGTTTGTCACATACTATTATATAATATCAATGAATCTTATTTCAAAATTAATACATTATTACATTGTATTTCGATAGATAAATCTGTCAAAGGAACAGAAGATGGCGACAAAACCATTGACGCCGTGGAGAAAAACCAATTTGCCAAACCAATTCCAGTTGGTATGCATCTTGAAGAAAATCAGAATTTTCAAAGTGGGGATTCCCAACTTACTTCAAATATAGATTTGAAAGATAATCTGGAAGTCGAATCTAGACAAAAATCTCCAACAACTATTGAAATATTTGAAAAGAATTGTCATCCATATACAGACAATGATAATAATTCTAATAATGATATTGCTAGAAGCGAAGTATCAGATGAATGTGGAGAAACAATATCTATTAATTATATAGATGTATTACCACAAATATGTATAAAGAAAATAAAATTCAATGAAAGTGTTAGTTTGGCAAGATACGAAGATTTATCTGAAGAATTTGTTCCACTCGGTACTGAATGTGACCGTAAGTGAAATGTATATTTATTTCTACCAACCCGACCAACCATAAGGCGTCAATTTCATGTATATTGTGAATGGGGTATACTTGTATGTTTACGGACATGGTACAATATTGCGATATTCCCACATGTAAGAATGAAACAATTATATCCAGTATTATTTATTTATATTAAAGCAACAACGTGCCATGATTTAAGTTGAATATTGAGTACTATCGTTCGTTCGTATATGGTGTTTGATGTACACCTCCACCTAGGGTGATATCGTAGACAAGGAGTACTATCGAATTTACTTTAGTTTTAAAGAAATCGTGTCCACAATTCAATTTAATCTATCAATTAGTCATGGACACTAGTCTATATATTTTGTACATATCAACGTATTTGTTTATTTTTGAGATATAATTATGTGACGGAAATGTTGTGCCTTTAAGAAAAAAGTATCCTGTTTCAAATAATTGATAAATAATGTTTTTACTTGTTTTAGGAGGGCCTGTTCCAGTTACAAAGAACCTGGCGTGGAAACGAATACGCCGGTTTTTCAGATTCCAGCTTGATAGATTGGTCTTTTGTTGCTGCCCATCCCGAAGATACAGATGATTTAGATGAAGTTTAAAAGATGTGAAACGGTAGAGACCGAGAATAACGCCGTCTTAACTTGTCTTCCGTAATTGGTTAAAAACGGTACGGCACAGATAAAAGCTGTCCATTCAAATTGTCCTGTTTCATGGATTATACTGGATTGTGCATACCTATATTTAATGTGGACGTATATTGTCAGTTGCGACAGTATCTTTCAAAGGTGCTGGTCAATACTGGTCATTGATTCAGAAGGACGAATCCTATTGAATTTCAATAATTTCGGATCGTAAAGTACGAACGCTCTTTTATTGATCCGTTCACATTTGGGCTTTAAAAACTTGTGAACGCTATATTATTATATATGACGTTCAAAGTTTTCAAAGACATCTTGATTATCAGTTGGATTGTTCATTGGGGCTTTTAAATAATATAACTGTATTCTAATCTAAGATAAAGCTTGTAAACGTCATACAGGAGTTCTCTGTTGGATATTCGAAAATTATTTGGATTTTATAAAAAAATTGGTGAGCGGAATAAGTTGACTTGAGATAAAGCTTGTAAACGTTGGATATTTAGATAATTATTTGGATTTTTCCAAACTTGCTGGACAGAATTGGTTGCCATTCATTTAGAGCTTTATAGTACATTTAGTACACAACGTGGATTTATAATATTAGTTTCTTTCCCGATGATTATTAAAATTAATGACAGACCAGGATAAAATCAGTGCAGGGACAGGTTGTAATCGGTTTATGGTAATATATAAATTGATGGAAATCATATTCTTCACCCCATATTCACCGATTTAGTTATTATCCTAACCGATTTTATTCGGTTCCTGTGCCGATCGTATCTAGTTGCACCGGTTTTAGTGACAAAGGAAACTTGAAAACTAAGATTATGAACATTCGGCGATTCTGTCGTTCTATAGATTATGTACAGTTAATGTACTAAAAGCGATATAAGCATACAACAGTAAATACAGTGCGACGCATTGGGTCATATTAAAGAAATAACTCTGTCGAAATTCAGCGAGTTATCCCCCTTTTCCAAAAATCTTGCTAGCACTCTAGTGAACAGTTTTTTACGAGATTTTCTTGAAATTAGATGTGAAGCATTAAGGTCATGAAAGGCCGAAAACCTTATTAAGGCGATTGATTCTTTATCGGGTCATGAGAGAGCAAGACTAATATCACAATCAAGCGTTCTCCGGAGTTACCCCCCCCCCCTCCCTCTCAGAACCTCGTGCACGCGACAGAGGCTACAGTTTTGAACAGTTTTGTTTTCTTTTGGCGTAATTGATACTATATGTATATTTTTTTCAAATATCGTGTATAGCATTCGGATAAACACTCGTTGCCCGCCGTTTTCCCAAGTTAATCTGTCCTTTCGGATGAGCTCTTGTTAATGCCCCCCACCCCCAGACATAGCTGCTGTGTGGGAGTATATCAACGAAGCTGTCATACCAGATACTTTTACATCACAATTTCAGGTCAAACGTGTTTTTGCACCGAATTTATCTATGCAGTACTGATTATTTTCCAAATACGGTAAACGGGTTAAGACGGTGTGAGAATGCCCTGGAAGTAGAGGATTACAGCGTGTTAGTGGATTGAAAATACATGTTTAAATTAATCAGTATCCCTCAGCGTATAGAGTTTATATATTCTGATCAATTAATGTATTCTCCCAATCAAAAAGTCAATTAGGGCATTCAAACACTTTTCAGCACAATCTCGTATATTCTGTAGTAAAAGTATATTTGATGAATTATTTTTAAAATGTACAAAATTAAAATGTGTCAAAAAGTAAAATAAATTATGTTGAAACGGTATTGTTCTATTTTTCAAGCATTTTATTCAATTAGTTTTTCAGCCTAGTAGCTGAAGCTGCCAAATGTTTATTGGTTATAGAATGCGCTCAAAACCCCCAAATTATCTCTGGTTGCTTCTGGTTCTGACCCTGCTGTATTTCTTTATGTTATCAGAAATGTGGAAGCGAAAACGACTTGGGTAAGGATCTCTGGCGCATCTCTTTATCTACCAAAAATATATCAAAAACAGTCCACATAAAAAGACAAACAAGCTTATCCCTCCTTAGCCTGAACAGAAAAAATTTACCAACGAACTTTATGGTGCCCCGAAGCATTAACCAATCAGATTGCCTATCTCTGCTTACCGTAAGCAGACAATGTATATCAGTAAACTCCATCTAATAATAACATACAACAAGCTTGAACATTCTAGCAATTAGGAAAGTAACTGCGCTTCTAACACCTCGAATCTCAGATTTTCTCATTTTTCAGGAGACACGAAAAACTAAATAACTTTAGTCTTATTTTGTCTAGGAAAAGCATATTGTGGGTATAAACAAGAGAATTCCTACGAATTTATGGAAATAAATTCAATGTCATTAAAAAGGCAGAGAGAAATGCGTACCGAGATACTACAATTTATCGCCGTCGACATCTCAAGATACGACAATTTCCGCGAGATAACACTAATTGACGCCTCTTTTTACATTAATTTCAGCGAGATACGACTTTACATCTATACTATTTTCAGACTATTTCCAGTTTCGCAACTCTAATGTTAAAGGTTTAGATGTCGTTAATGGTGTCTAACGTTCGGGTTTACGATCAATTTTTAAGGTACGTAATCTACGGTTAATCCTAGCCTATCCACAATGTCAATGTTTCTTATTTTATTTCTTGCCTGTGTTGATCGTGGATTTGCTACGGCCCGTGGTAGGGCTAGGAGGACGATTCTCATTTCACCATAATAATAAAATAATTTGTGAGACACAAGTCAAATAAAACAACGTGTTTTAATTATCAATATCTACCTGTTGTCATAATTCGTTGTACTCAAATAAAATACAAACACCGTTTAAAAAATAGGCCTATATAAATTTGAATATATATAGGCTAAATAGAAAATGTTTTGCACAGAGGCAAATAAGACAGCAAATGCTCTAAAAAAAATGCACCAAAAAAGGATGAATTCCATAAAAGACCACGCCCCCCTCCCAAAATTTTTCTGTTTCCACCACTCACCTCAGCAGCGTGCCCTCATATTACGCCCCCCCCCCCCTTCGAAACTCCTCGATCAACCCCTGGTCGTCTAGGCTTAAAAAAAAAACAAAGACAACACTTGTTTTATTATTAAATTCCATGGGGTTAAACGTTCTACTTTTCTACCCCGACTTGGATAGTAAAAACGGCCACACGTCATCCAGTATGCTAAGAGGAAAGTTTTGCCCGGGCAGTGGCGCCAAGGCCTACATAATGAGAAACAATTGTTGTGGGACTGTATATGGTTGTTCAGCCTGCTGAATGATAGAAGAAAAGGAACTATAGAACCTACACGACACTGGTTTTTTTTAACATTTCAAAACTGGAATTAAAAGCTTTTAAACAAAACAATCAATAATTACTCCTTGAGTTTTAAATAAGTCTTTTTACTGAAAAAAATAAGAAGGACGGTTTTTACACGTTTTCCGGAAGAACAGAGTTCAACTAGGTGTGGCTTTATTTATTTAAGCAGGGATCGGATATTTAATAATAATAACACAATAATAATTTCAATTTTATTGCCAACCCTTTCATAATATTTGAATAATATTCACACGGGTGTTAACTCTGTTTTCGATTTCTCTTCCAATTCAATAAAACATATAATAATACATGTCTAGTCGTTCGGATGGTACGAAAAACCGAGGTCCCGTGTGTACATTGGCGTGCACGTAAAAGATCCCGTGGCAGTTGGAATTCGATTTTGAAGTATGCCGCAGCGCCGCTGCCCGGTCAAAATTTCCCTCATAGCACACTGTATACTGTATGGCGTATGCCCGTCTTACATTAACCCAGGTTAGGTGCATAACAACTTAAACCCCATTTCGTTTCATTTCATTTCGTAACGGATCATCTTGAAACTGTGTATACTTATTCATTATACCCTATAACGACCCTCTCAATTGTTTGTGATGCATGGCCAGTAGGCAAGCCCCCATCGCCAGAGTCACGCCAATTTTCTCTTTGTGTGTACGTGTGTCGCCTACAGGCCGCAATTCTTAAAGTATCGTTTTAAAAACTGTTCATATCTCTTCCTTACACACTAAGGATGACCTCTATTATTTCTTGGGTATACTTGACCCCCTTGGACAGAGCCGCGCCCAATTCTTGTGTCTATGTTTGACAGATTCTTTTGAAACTGTGCATACCTATTCTTAATACAATAAAGATGACCCATATTGTTTTTGATGAATTCCGGACCCCCAGAGGCAGAGCCACACCCACATCCACACTCCTTTGTTATTTGTATGTCCGTTTGTTGCCTACAAGCCACAATCCTTAATGGAACGCCTTGGAACTTGGCATATGTATTCCTTATAGCCAAAGGAAGCCTTAGTAAGGATGGCAACATTAATATTGATTTGGGTGCATTTGCCGACGCCAGGGTAGGGTCACGGCCAATGTTTGTGTTTATCGTATAAACTGCAAATAATGACACGTTTTGGTCACCACCTATATCGGACTTAACTAGAAAAATATGGACATTGGACGCTATTTCACCCGCTCCCCGGAGGATATGCCTTCACACCATAAATAGCAGTGAACTGTGTTGCTTTTAAAATTACACTATAATATGTAATATTTTAATTTTAAAAAAACTCCGCTTGTAGAAGACTTCACGGGTTTGGGTTTTAGGTAGATATCAAACTTTATTTGCTCTATTATTTGTCTTGATGCATCTGTTTCGGCATTATGTATCTATCTTGCTCTCAGTCTGTTCGTTTCATCCTCTCCGCCCGGGCGATATCATTCACAAATACCACACAAATCGTTTTCCTTTTCGGGTGAATAAATTTGATTTCATCCGTTGAAGACTCTGTAGCAGGTTGCAAATGAACGTTCACTTCCACGTGTTTCCCTTTTTGAACAGTTCAGACATTTTACTTACTGTAAGCTCAGGAGATAAATAAAGGTGCTGGGCTGACGAACTACAGTGGTAGGATTCTGTATGTGGAATCTGCTAATGTGTTGCCTGCAAACGTTTCGAACTTCGTTATCCCTTTTTCGTAATATTTTTTGTTTCGCATCATTTTCTGTGGTTCCATTATCCCTTCATTTGTTAGCTTACCTACAGCTATCCTGATTGATATTGTTTGCAATACCTACAGTGGCTATATAAACATAAAGCGACAACTTTAACCCGCCCCAGCTCCCTCAGGTAAGTAATATGAAGGAGTCCTACTCCTGCGAATAGCGCTGTGCTATATCAAAAATATCATAATATATATTATTTCTTCCTTCCGCAGGCACATACTTGCAGTTAAGAAGGACCTTTATTTCTTTTATCTTTTATTTCAGTCGTCCTTAGGTGTCTTTTTTTTCAGAATTCTCTTCTATAGGCCATTCGCATATTCGCCTGTCTTCAATCACTGTATTTCCAAATCTTAAAATCGGAATAGACAATTTGACCGAATGTGAATATTGATAAATGATACAGTTTCAGATGAAAATCTCAGATTTGTCAACAATGCAGATAAATTGCGGTGTTTAAAACTTCGTCATTAGCAAGTATTACGTATACTCGATTGAGATGACAAACTGGCGTGACGACATAATACATCCGCGTGCAAAGGTGGGCGTATAAAAATCAAACGTGAATCAACTGAAACACACTCATATAACATTTTAATGTTGATGTCCTTTTACACAATTTTTCGTATAGTTCATGGTTCCAAACTAGATATGGTTTCACTACTGACGTCTTCCGCCTTACTCCAGTCGCAGTAGTGGTTTATCCTACAGAGTTCCTTTGCGCAATTTTTTGAAGTCAAATGACTACAAAAAGGTTACTGGCCTAAGGCTCCCTTTATTTACACATAAACAGACCCAAAACAGCACTGCACATAACTGAACATATAATAAACTTTTCCATTGAAATAAAGGTGAAGCCTTACCAACTGCTACAGCGAAATCATTGCGGCTTGCGTAATACATCATTACAAGAAACATCGCTTACAAATATAGGACGCATTACCACAAAGAAAGATAGGTTGCCAGGCAACGAAACATACGCCCACAGCAGCTAAATCGTCCGGGCAGTCAACAAGAGTTGTCGCTTTTTTTACTTTTTTTCGGTAATAAAACATTTATAGTACACTAAAATCTGATTAAAAGTAATAACTCATTATGTAATTATCAGAAAATCATTCGAATTTGTTTGGCTTTGATAAAGTTCTCCTCCATGCTGTTCAAGTTATCTAAATTCATTGAAACTCAATATACTTGTTCGTCTCATGACTTTCAACACTGTGTATAAATTTAAGGTTAATCGGATATTAACTTTAGCCTCCAGAGTGTGCACAAACTTTTGAAAGTGATCAAGGGCCATAACTCTGTCAGTAATTATCGGAAACGATGAAAATAAATAGGCTTCTTCGTCTCGTGACCTTAGATACTGTGTATAAATTTAATGTCAATCGGATATTAACTTTGGCCTCTAGAGCGTCCACAAGCAATTGTGGACGCCGGACCGACGGCAATGTACGACCACATTTCAATGTGGGCGTATAAAAACTGCATGGTAACTATTTCAGTGGTCCAGTATTCATTATTTGTCATAGAATTACCCAACTGTAATGTGTTGACAATATGCGTTTGAGTCTATTTGAACTTACGTAAGGGGTCTTAGACTGTATCAAACACAGTTGTTTAACGTTACAAGTATTTTTACTAGGTCACAAACATGGACTGCCCTGTAACGGACCTTGGCCTCCAGACCACTAAACCTTTTCTTTTGGTGGGGAGCATTTGGTGGGGGGGGGGGACTAAACTCGATAAATATTATTGAAGATTTTATATAAATAAACCATTACATCAACATATCTTCGTTTTAGCAAAATACAGGTAATTGTAAAAGATCTAATATAAAAACAATCATTTACCAATATAATTTTTAAAATAAGTTATAAAGTCCATTTGACAACAATAATTCAATGCAAACTGCAATGACGTCAACAATTTAATCATTCATAATTTCTTTTTTAAGAAAAATGCAATTTATCTGGATTGAAGTTGAAATGCTTGGTGCCACAACTCTCCCGTCAAAAGGCCTAGTAATTCATTTTTTCATATTTTGAGAAAACAAAGGAAAACGTAATGAATGAATATTAAACCCCAGCTTATCCATTGATTTGACTATTGAAATACATGTACTAGGTTTTTCTGTGGCATACTAGGCAAATAAAGGAAGTTGTTAGGTTGCGTCATGGGTGTAACTTCTTACAAAATCAAAAGATTGGAATATCTAGTACAACAAAAGGAAGCACATACGCTAAATTGATCCTAATTTTGATAATAAAAAAAGGTGAGTTACTAGGTTTTGCATTTTGACCGGAGAACTTGACTGAAAGTTGCATTTCTTTAGTAATTAAAATCAATTATGTAAGAGCTAAATCTTATTTGGGTTCAAATTTTTAAATTAGATAAACTATAAGTTAGACATTTATTCTCATGACAAGCCTATAATCGAATCTTTAGAACATTTGATGGCTGAGATTTAAATGGATTGGAACACCTGCGAGATTTTAAAATTTACTGATGAAATGGATAATCTAGATTTAGTCTCAATTGTCAAGTGCCATTTCTAGGATAATAAGCCATCTACACTACATCTTCAAACACCCATAACTTTGCACAGAATAAAGTAATTTGAATGACATTTTCAACATATTCATTTGTCATTATCAATTTTTGAAGTGTTATTGCAAGATTGGCAATCTCGTTATCTAAATAGTATTAGGCATGGTACCTGGCAGTGAAATTATGTACGATTCCATGTGTAAGGAAATAATAGAGACAGGCCACAATGACCAGCGGATCCACTCAACTGCAAAATAAATGGAAAACCCTCAATTCAATAGCATTCATGTGCAAATAATTTGTGTTAACTGCTGATTGGCGGCAAACATAAATAAGTGCTTGCCAATGTAAGCCTACATTATCCAGTAAATAACTTATATATTGCCTTTTAATTCAAATTGATCTAAGAATTCATGGATAAACTTGATGTAGCTTATGGATTAGAGAGAGAAAGAGAGAAATGGGAATTAGTGTCCACCCGATACAAACTAGGTCATTTCGGGACTCACATATAGTTTAATTTTATTTCAATAATACATTTGTGCGTAGGGGTCTTTAGCAGTGTGAGGAAACCGGAGGACCTGGAGAAATACCATGAGGTTGGACAGGCAACCCTACTCCTAATCACGCACAACCGTGGACTCAAAACCACACCATTTGACTTAATGACAGGCCGTATGATACAGCACAAACATGCTAACCATTCGGCCATCCAACCTCACAGGAAATTTCTAAGACAAATAGCATCCTAGCATAATGTCATGGACAACACCCCTCTATATACTTTTGTAAAATTCCCTCTGTCAATTTCTAAAAGAACTTGTGAATAATAGCAGCATGTCACTTCGACTTAGCAATAATCTGTGGTGTTTAGTCAAGTACTGATTATTAGAAAAAATCTGTCAAAATATGAACTCTTAAAAATAAATAGTTTTTCAGATATTATCATCTGAAAGTATCTGGCCCCAAGTTCACAAAGCATTCTCAGACTTAAATTGAGAATTTACTCAACTTTCAATCACTCTTTATGAGAAATATCTTTGATCAAGAAACACAAAACTTTGCACATATCATCTTATTGGTGTATTTAATAGATTAAAACAACAAACGTTTAATAAAGGGCTATATTTTTGTTAAAATAAGGCAAACAATTTGAGTAAATTCTTAAATTAAGTGTGAGAATGCTTTGTGAACTCGAAGCCTGAAGCCTGTTTACAATCATCCAAGCCATTAGAATGAATCATTTGACCAAATTTCTCATGTAGACAATTGGTCCCCATAATGATGCTGATTCATAATGCTACATGTATAAACAAGTTACTTAGAAGTATATTTCTGGTGACATTCCAATGGGGGTTCTCTCATATTTATAAACCAAAAACCCTCACCAGAAATACACTTATAACTTGAATTGTGTCATGTTTTCACTTCAACAACGTATAAATCAATGCTATTCTTTCGATTTATTATATTTTAAAAGCTGTAATGAAACATCATCCATTACCTTCCAACATAACAATCGTTATTGTGTACAAACATAGAAATATGATCATGATAAATTGATCCCTGAAGTAATCAGTGACATATAAATGGCATGTAAAATGACAATGCTATAAGACATCTGTTCGGCTCTTTAAAATAAAATGTAAATGAACCATTCTCCCCATATAACACACACACACACACTATGTAATCTTTTGAGTCAAATGCACAGATCCTACTGTAACTAAACGTAGTATTTTATCAACTTTAGTAGCTGATCTATCAGAAATGCAATATAGAGAACTCTTAAAGGTCATGACAGTTTATAAAATATTAAATATACATTATGCAAGAGCTAAATCTACCTATTGCAGGTCTGTCTTTAGGCCTGAAATGTTTTCTACATGATTAATTAGTCATTTATTAACAAAACAACTATATAATCAACTCTCAATGGCATCGGATTCTTAAGATTTGAAATAGATTAGAGCGGTTCACTATTAATAAATTGTATTTAAAAATGGGAAAGCGAGACTGTCTCTTGAATATACCAGTGCTCTGGTTACCACAATGCACACATCTTGTCATAACTACAAACAGTGATAACTTGGCTTAGAATAAAGTAATTTTAATTTACATTATCTATTTCTGAGCTATTATAGCAAGGAAGTTCAGCTCTTTATCTAAATCTTACATAATGTATCTTTAAAGTTACGATGCACAATTTGCATTTTTCCGAAAATATAAATAAACCAAAACACGACAGATAACAAGAGGAGTACCATTGTAAATCGTCTGGGGATCTGTTGCCTCGTACAACCAGGGATTCGAAACCACGCCAGTTGACAGGCTTTATGATACAGCGCACGCGCGCTAACCATTCAGCCATCCAATCCCCCAGTTCAGATTGAGCATAGTTGATGAAACTTTTAATACTAGATAACAAATAAAATATAAAGAATCTGTAATGGTTCGACGTCTACCTTACTGATATTCAAAATGGATAACAGACAACTTTAGGTAAACAATAGCTGTACATTCAACCCAAAAGACACAGAAAAAATTCACTCATACAGAAACGATTTTAACTTAAAAAAAATTATTTCATTCAATATGTTGTAAATATGAATATGTATCCACACAAACTGCTAATCAAATATCTCTATTTTAATTCCTGGTAGATTGTCCATGGAACTTGGTTTCCGTCTTTTGAGTTTAGACCGTAAATCATTTGAAGACTGAGAGTAAGAAAAGTCCTCATATCGGTCGCGTTTAGATTTAGCACTAGAAACCTTTTGTCTGGCATCTGATATTCGATCTCTGGCATCACGCATGTCACCCACCTCTCTACCTAATCGCGCCTCTATACCCTCTCTAGCATCAGCTACTATAGTTAATCTTCCACTTGATACCTTTGGTCTGAAATAGAGTGAGAGAGAAATGGGGTTTAACATCCACTCGACATAAACTAAGTCATTTCGGGACTTACATATGGTTTAATTTTTTTTCAATAATTTGCTTGCGCTTAGAAGTTTTAGCAGTGAGAGGAAACTGGGGACCCAGAAAAACCCATGAGGTTGGACAGGCAACCCTACTCCTTGTCACGTACAACTGGGGATTCGATATATATATATATAATGAGGTTAATCAGGTTTTCCGGAAAGAGTAAAAAACATCAAAGACAAATGCATGACAAAGGCTTAAAAACTAAAACAAATATAAAATTTGAATCTTTAAGAAATAAAATAACTGGAAGGCATCCATATATTAGGTTACATTAGGACTAACATATATGTCTGAGTTCTAGAATGTTTGATAAGCATGATGCAGGGGCGGATCCAGGATTTTTTGAGGGGTGGGGGGTAGGTTGGATAACTGCTTAACTAATTGCCGAAGGCACCAAACGTTGTAATGGGGGGTTTGGGGGCCTGCCCCTGAAAAATTTGGTAAATTAGATTCAATTTGGTGCATTCTGACGTATTTCCGGAAGCTAAATTCCAAGACTATAGGTCTAAAAATCACCAATAAAATCGCATAGAATGTCCTTAAAATGTTGATGGGGAATGCTTCCTTCACAGGTGAAGAACAAAATATCTTCAGGTAACATATTATGGTTGTCCTTAACATTTTACAATATGAAGAGCAAAAATCAATGATTGGATTTACCCTCCTGGCGACTTTATGTGTTTTATTCCAAACTTGGTGCGTTACTTGGTGTGCGAGAAAAAGGAGAAACGAAAGGAAGGGAATTCGACAATTAGGCTAGTTATCAACGCTGTCATTAAAAGTAAAAAGCAAACACAACATTATTCAACGTCAACAGTCGAACAGCGTTAATAAAACTCTTTAAATTTCAATAAACTTATATTATTTTCATACTGTACGGTATTGAAAAATTGCCGTCGTCAATAGGCGATTTGCCGTGGGGTCAATTGGTCCCGACGGCAATTTATGCTGTCGACGATTTTGGATACTTGCCTGAGCTGTATGTGATTATTTTTTTTTGTCCACAATCGAATGAAAGTCATGATCATGACTCAACTCAATGTATACAAACTCGCAATTTTTGGGTCAGATTCAGGCTTTTATATTTAAGGTTCTCCGACCCTTCATATTTTCAAGCCTGAGCGGCCGTGATTTTTTTCTCATAAAAAGTGTTGATTTCTTTTTTTTTTGTGGCTGAGCAGGGGGGTGGGGGGTTCAACCCTCCGAACCCCCCCTCTGGATCTGCCCCTGTGATGAGATGAACAAGGCCAAAGGCCAATATTGAGACCGCCGTCTCCAGTCTCATTAAACAGGCATTATGCAACAACTAAATCTTATGTGTTGGATTTTCACTGGATTTAGCTCTTGCATAATGCATGTTTAAAAAAGAAAAATATGTCTATGTCCCACCAAACCTCACCCCTATACTAAATGTAAATCGTATTTGAACAGATCTGGTTTATTATTATTATTATTATTATTATTATTATTATTATTAGATTATTATTATTATTATTATTATTATTATTATTATTATTATTAAAACATTTATATAGCGCTAATTCCACCAACAGTGTTCAGAAGCGCTTTACAATCATATACCAGTAAAACAGAAAATATATAAAACAACTAAAAGACTACAAAAAGATGCAATATAATAAAATAATATATATCTAATTAAAAGCCTTTTTAAATAAGTAAGTTTTAAGAGCACATTTAAAAGATTGTACTGAAGGGCCAGAATGAATATCAGTATCAGAACCAGATGGTTTTAAATCATTCCACAGGTTTGGGGCTAGAAATGAAAACGATCTTTCACCATATGTAACCCAAGGAACATACCTACTAAATAAGTAAATTTGGCCGAAAAACAGAGTGAAAAGGTATAAATTTGACGATCTACAAGACAGACAACCCCATGCATTCCTTGTCACAGACTACTGTGGGATGAACAAAACTACATGTACCTTGTTTTTTTCTGTTGTGCTTCTATATCATCAGCATACATTCTCATAGAACGTTTCTTGACTGGTGGTCCAAGTAATTCTTGTAATTCTGCTTCCATATCTAACCCATCATCATCTAATTCTATAGATGGTTTTCCTGTAATAAATCATAAACTATATTTTCATATGGAAGAGTATGAGCATACAGAAAACCCTATTTTGATCATGTATACATGTATATGACAGCTGTCCTTGTCAGGTTCTCCATCCTGCACCACTGACAAGTTGAAGCCACAACGGAAAATCCTGATGAACTGTCTCTGCAAATGCAAGAATCGAACATGCGACCTCCAGACAGGCAAGCCAGCTTCTAACCCACTTACATATGCACGACAGACAAATCCCCATACTTTTCAAAGTTTTCTGGTACATACACTTATTGCTGCCATATATAGGTAAGCATGATAATTTATCCACATTGTCGAAAGTGCCTAACCAATGATCAGCCCGTTACTAGTAAACATGCCACATATCGGTCAGAATGATCATTTATTCACATTGTCGAAAGTGTCTAACCAACGATCAGCCCGTTACTAGTAAACATGCCACACATCAGTCAGAATGATCATTTATCCACATTGTCGAAAGTGTCTAACCAACGATCAGCCCGTTACTAGTAAACATGCCACACATCAGTCAGAATGATCATTTATCCACATTGTCGAAAGTGTCTAACCAACGATCAGCCCGTTACTAGTAAACATGCCACATATCGATCAGAATGATCATTTATTCACATTGTCGAAAGTGCCTAACCAACGATCAGCCCGTTACTAGTAAACATGCCACATATCGGTCAGAATGATCATTTATCTACATTGTCGAAAGTATCTTACTAACGAAAAGCTCATTACTGTTGATCAGAAACTTTACATACCTCTTGCTGTGTTTTTTTCTGTAAAAAGTGCTTTGGGTTTTTCAACTATTTCATTATCATCATCATCATCATCATCATCCATTATTTCCCCTTCCTCCTCCTCTACCTCGTCACGACTACTCTTTGAATTCTTCACTTGTCCATATTCTTCATTTCTCTTTTCAGCTCGATAGCGTCTCTTCCTGTAACACATTTTAAATCCAAAAACTCAGAACTAATAAATTAAAACGTTTACAATACTTAGATGCCAAATAGCGTGGCTCGTGGCTAAGTGGGTAATACGGCGCTGGATTGCTAGTCTGGAGGTCGAGTGTTCTATCCCTGCATGGACCGCAAAGTTTATCTCAAGTTTCCGGCGTGGTTTCCCCTTGTCAGTGATGCAGAACGGAGGGCCTGAACAAGGACAGCTGTCTTGTTGTTCGGATGGGAAAAAAAACGAGGTCTTGTGTACACATTGGCGTGTCTGTGAAAAAGTAGGCCGTAGTTGCTGCCCGGGCAAAATTTACCACATAGCACACTGTATGGCGTATGCCCGTCTTCCATTAGCCCAGGTTAGATGCATAACAGTAGGACGTTAAACCCCATTACATTTCAGGAGAGGAAGATAAAAAATGTAGCAAACAACACTTTTTGAGACATTTTAAGGGACTGCTTTTCTCCACGCTACCCCTTAATAACCAAATAATATAATCTCTAACACACTACATTTGAAATACAGAATTTTTTTATGAGCAAATGAAAAGTGTGTTCACAAAAAATTGTAGCTAATCAAGTGACAACAATATGCGTCCACATTAACTGTGGCTATATAATATCAACAGTTCTATTTGTTATAATTTACAGCTGTTTACTTCAAGTCCCATTGGTCGAAATGATCAACCGACCAATCAACTGTGATACGAAGAAATTCTGCTAAATCTTTTGAAAGACCTTTTTTTTTAGATATTTAATTGGTCAAAGAGAGAGAGAGAGAGAAATGGGGTTTAACATCCACTCGACACAAAATATGTCATTTTGGGACTAACATATGGTTAAATATCATTTCAATAATTCGCTTGCGAGTAGGTGTCTTTCAACCAGAGAAAACCAACAAGGTTGGACGGGCGACTCTTCTCCTTGTCACGTACAGCCGGGGATTCGAAAACACGCCAGTTGACTCAATGACAGGCTTTATATTTCAGCAAAGGTATTATTATACTGGCGTTACAGAATATATGGAACAAAAATAATGTCAAAGTTTATACTAGATTGTGAGTAAGGCGCTGACTTGCCAGCCTGGAGGTCGATCCCTGCATTGGCCGAGAAAGTTCATCTTGATTTTCCGTCGTGGTTTTCCCTTGTCAGTGATGTAGAACGGAGGGCCTGACAAGGACAGCTACCTAGTCGTTTAGATGTGTCGAAAAACCGAGGTCCCGTGTACAGATTTGATATAAGAGTAGGTCATAGCGCCGCTGCCCAGGCGAAAGATTCCCCCTTATAGCACACTGTATCTCGTATGCCCGTCTTCAATTTGCCCAGATTAGGTGCAGAAGAGTAGGACGTTAAACCCCATTTCATTTCATAGATACTAGATTGACAAATGCTGTCATTTCTGTGTCTTGGATAAAATTAACAATAATATACATTCCTCACCTTGATCCACTTATTAAACCTTTCTGACCTAAAATAAAATATTACAGTTGTTTTACAATATGATACGAAATTGGAAATGTCCACAACCTTGATATACCATATATTTAAACTATTTGCGTTCGAGCCTCAAACATCAATCAACTGTCTATAAATAGGGTATTAAACGTTTTTTTAAAACAGATAAAAATTGTGACCTCTAAAGGAACCACAAGTCAAAAACGTGATTTTTTGTACAATCAGCGGCCATAATTCGAGAAGTTAAGGTGTATCGAGAGGAACCATGTATTTTTAATTTCATCAAAATAAGATGAAAATTGTGACCTCCAGAGTGTTCACAAGCTAATAACTTGATTTTTAGTACAATCAGGGGCCATAATCCATTAAATTTCGATCCAATACATGCCAATATCAAAAAGGAACCAATATCTTTTGTTTTTCAAATTTCATCGAAAATCGGATAAGAATAATGACCTGTAGAGCGTCTACAAACAGTTTGTGGAAGGACAGGGGGGCAAGAATATACTTCCACATGAAAAATGTTGGCGTATAAAAACATTCATCTATCAGTTTTAAACAAGTAAACAGTCTGAGTACCATACTTACCACCATAATTAGGATTTCCATATTTCACATAATATTTACTTTTATTCTCAGCACCAATAATTTTCTTGTCGGCTGAAATAGAAAAGATCAGTTATTACAACAATGGCTTTTAGATTTCAATTGATAAATCATGTTACAAAATGTGACTGTTTACCGCAGGGATTGTTATGCTTTCAAGATAGTTAGTGTATTTTGGGGGGGGGGGGCTCCTTTAATCAACACTACAGATTAGTTGAGCCATTATTACATCAGACAATCAAACATACCTTTAGTTGCATATCTTAGAAAGATAAGTTTTGCTTTCGGATGTGGATTACCAAACCGCCATTTTCCAGGTGGCCATCTTATTTTATTTCTGTTTCTGTGATTTTTCTCCTCTTTTTTTATTTCTTCCTCTTTTGTATTTTCCTATTTAAAACAATTCCAACATACATGTATTAATTTATTGTCTTAATTGATGGCAAGTATTTCTGGACTGAATTAAATAAAGTTAAATGAGATTGGGTTCAATGTCTTACATTTCTGCATAAACTGGACTTATGGTGGCACTATGGCTGACTAGTAAATTACTTCATTATTATAGCATACTTCATTATTATAGCATACTTCATTATTATAGCATACTTCATTATTATAGCATACTTCATTATTAAATTACATATCTTACTTCATTATTACATTACATATCTTACTTCATTATTAAATTACATATCTTAATTTATTATTATAGCACTTCATTATTAAATTACATATCTTAATTTAATTATTATATTACAACATATATTACTTCATTTGATGATGAACCATGATCCATAGATACAGACTTTGTTTCCTCATCATTTTTGTCGTGTTTGATTTCAGTATCTTTATCTTCTTTATCTTTCTGGGTTGTTGGTGACTCGTCATCGCTAGCAGCATTCAAATCTAAATCATCGTCGTCAACTTCCATTTTCTCGTCTTTTTTTACATCAGTAGGGACTGTTTCACATTCCTTCTCAACCATTTCAGTATCTGTTTTATCTTTATCTAGTAGTATGAATAAGTATAATGAAAAATCCAACATTATTTAGCTGATGTGAAGAATTATATTTTAACCAATGGGTAGACGAGGGCTCCTTGGATAACCTTTAACAAAAATGTCTAAGTGTGCTAATGAAATCATCCACAATTTCCGATCTTTCATTGTGTTATCCCCAAGTTATCTTTTACTTAACGGGACAATAACACTCTGGCTGGCTTGACAAGTCCAGAAATTTATTTAGCATTATTATAACTACTAAATGTTTAAGTGTCCTACCTGTTGAGTAAATTATCCATTAAATCCTATTTTACTTATCCAGAGGGTTCAGAAATATGTTTAAATCCAAGTAACATTTGAAAGTGCTTAAGCGAGGCTTTTCAAATCATGCAGTTAAATTTTTCCAATTTTTTAACTTAGGTGTGTTAAGATGAAATTTGTATCACCAATTAATTGGAATATTGTAAAATAGTAAAATTTGTTGACCAGAATAAAGATTGGGACATATTATTCAGTTACAACAAGAGTAGTATCAGGGTTTTAAGTTTCTACTCTTTCTAATGTCAAATGGTAGGGACATTGCAAACGCGATCTTCAATTTAGTGTGACATTTAAATGGAGGCAACTAAAAAGGTGTTTAGGTCCTTTGTGCCTTTTCATACTTTACAAAATGGAAAATGTAAAACTAATTTAATACCAAAATTATGAATGACTTGACATTCCACAGTTTCCATAACATTTGGGGATTTAAATATATTGATATGCCACAGAAATGTATTTATGTGAATATCTATGTAATGTAGCCAGATATTGATCAACATCACTGATGAAGTTTACACATATTATATTAATCCATTAGAATTTAGTGCTGATAACGAACAAAATTGTAGCCAGAACATACAGGTTAAGGGCATTCTTTTGTCAATAACAGACTAAACACTACAACAGACTAAACACTACAACTTCCAATTCAATCTGATTAAAACACAGATCCTATATCGTTTGTTTTTATGGATCAAAATTTCGTTTTACTTGACTTGACTACACTAGGAACTGTAAGAGTTGTTATATACATGTAACCTGCGTTCTGGATAGCGTTGGGGATTAGCCATTGAAAAAGTCTATTACGGAGAGCTTTTGAATTGTGGGTAAACCACTAGAAACATCAATGCTAATTGATTAATCAATGTCTGACATCATAGGCTCAAAAGCCGATTATTTTACCCCTAAATTGAACTCACACTATTACTTGTCAGATCTTCATGTTGTGTAGGCCATTGAAAGTATAAAACATAGGTTGCCAGGCAACGAAACATACGCCCACAGCAGCTATTTCGTCCGGGCAGTCAACAAGAGTTGTCGCATATTTACTTTTTTCGGTAATGAAACATATAATACACTAAAATCTGATTAAAAGTAACAACTCATTATGTAATTATCAGAAAATCATTGGAATTTGTTTGGCTTTGATAAAGTTCTCCTCCATGCTGTTCAAGTTATCTAAATTCATTGAAACTCAATATACTTGTTCGTCTCATGACCTTCAACACTGTGTATAAATTTAAAGTCAATCGGATATTAACTTTGGCCTATAGAGCATCCACAAAATATTGAAAGTGATCAAGGGCCATAACTCAGTCAGTAATTATCGGAAACGCTGAAAATCAATAGGCTTCTTCATCTCATGACTTTAAACACTGCGTATAAATTTAAAGTCAATCGGGTATTAACTTTGGCCTCTAGAGCGTCCACAAGATTTTTTTAAGTGATCAAGGGCCACAACTCCGACAGTAATTATCGAAAATTGCTGAAAATAAATAGGCTTCTTCATTTTATGACCTTAAACACTGTGTATAAATTTAAAGTCAATCAGTTATTAACTTTAGCCTCTAGAGCGCTCACAAGATTTTTTGAAGTGATCAAGGGCCATAACTCTGACAGTTATTATCGGAAATCGATAAAAATCGATAGGCTTCTTCGTCTCATGGCCTTAAACACTGCGTACAAATTTAAAGTCAATCGGGTATTAACTTTGGCCTCTACAGCGTCCACAAGATTTTTTAAAGTGACCAAGGGCCATAATTCTGACAATTATTATCGGAAATCGCTGAAAATCAATAGGCTTCTTGGTCTCATGACCTTAAACACTGTGTATAAATTTTAAGTCAATCGGATATTAACTTTGGCCTCTAGAGCGTCCACAAGCAATTGTGGACGCCGGACCGACGGACGGACCGACGGCAATATACGACCACATTTTAATGTGGGCATATAAAAAGTGAAATGAAATATAGATCTGTATTTTAACCAGATAGCCTCAAATACAGTTCTGTATTCATCCATTTTTGGGTAATCAGTAAAAAAATAAATGATGCAAGAGGAAAACAAAACTTTTTATTTCTAAATTTCTGAAGACCATTTGTCAATCCTCCACCCTTACAAAATCATGTTTCACCTTATGTGACTTTTTGTATTTTAAATAAAATAAATTACCTTCAACATTTGAATTTATTTTCTTTTCTTTTTCATTAATTTTTTCTTCTTCTTCAGCCATGACAGTATCATAATCTCGACTTAACAATAACATGGCTCTAGCAGCCGTCACAGGATCAAACCAAACAACGTTACCTAGTAATTATTAACAGAAAATAAATAAACAAAAATAAAATGGTTGGAGTGCCCAAGTTTAGATTTGTCGTTGATTCCATGAAGTACCGGTAGTTGGGTTTTGGACATTAAATACTGTGTGATTCAACATGGCGCCCGAGGGGTTTAATATGATAAGGTACGAAACAGTACTAAATGGTTTATTTGTGAGTGTCAAGGTTGACTATAATGCCTTTTATTTATGAGCTTTGGCCACACATATCAGAGAAAGAGAGAGGGAAGGCTTAACACTCAATACAAACTAGGTCATTTTTGGACTACTTATCTAAAAGTTAATCTATGTATAGCTGAAGTCATTATTATATGCTAGATATTATGGTATCTTCCTGAATATTAATGCTCTTTTGGATTAATGTTACTACATTAAAATATAGAAAAAGATTGACCATTCACTTAAAAAAGTGTCAATTACTGTTTTAGGTTGACACAGTAAAATTATTATTTGGTTGATTTTCATTTGTAGCTTGAAATATAAAACAAAAGGTTGAATGTTAAAATCTTACAGGATGAATCATCTATCCATTCTATTCTCCCTGGAGCAAATTCACCAAAATATTTAAACAGATCCTGGGTGCTCATTTCGTCCGTTCCTCGGATGTGTATAGCTTCAAGTCGTATTCCTCTTTCACCTTTATCAACATCTTCTTGTTTCAAACCAAGGCTTAAAAATAACAATTGTAACACACATAATTAGAGAGAGGGAGAGACAGAGAGAGAGAGAGAGAAATGGGGTTTAACTTCCACTCGACTCAAACTAGGTCATTTTGGGACTAACATATGGTTTCAATAATTTGCTTGCGCGTAGGGGTCTTTAGCAGTGGGAGGAAACTGAAGGACCCGGAGAAAACCCACAAGGTTGTTCAGG
The DNA here is from genome assembly GCA_917208275.1 of Patella pellucida. Classification (NCBI taxonomy): domain Eukaryota; kingdom Metazoa; phylum Mollusca; class Gastropoda; family Patellidae; genus Patella; species Patella pellucida. The sequence continues at coordinate 18,520,828 of OU795041.1, forward strand.
TGACCCTACTCCTTGTCACCTACAACCAGGTATTTGACACCACGCCAGTTGACTCAATGATAGGCTTTATGATACAGCGAGCGCAGGTGCTAACCGTTCAGCCATGCACCCCCCAAACTGGTGTACAAGTACAAGAACCCTTGACAGTTGGAATTTGAAACAACAGTAGACCTTGATGCCGCTGTCAAGACAAAATTTCCCTCATAGTCATACATGTAGCACATTGCATGAAGAAATGAAAGAAGTGATATGGAGTTTAACGCCCTACTGTTCTGCTCTGAGCTGGGCTAATGAAGACAGACATATGCCATACAGTGTGCAATGAGGGACATTTTGCCTGCATCACTGACAAGAGGGAACCAAGCCGGAAAAGCTGGATGAACTAACCCCCCCCCCCAGGTCACATTAATTTCAATGGTCAAATTACTTTCATTATGTCAAGTTGGTATTTACGATGTGTGTCCCCTGGTACATGTTTTTACCTTTTCAGAAGAGCTGACTGATCTAAAGGTTTATTTTCAACAACAGGCAAACCAAACCTCTTAGCTCTTTCATCTTTCTTCTCTACAGCTTCCTATAAAGTACAAACACATTATGATAATTTTCATGCAATAAGAAAGTTTCTAAAAACCAACATCTATCTACGGTCGACATTTCTACAAACTACATATTCTATAATCATTAATTATAAATAATAATTTTAATGTTGCACCAAGATTGGCTCGATACTTTACTGTTTTTAGCTACAAATAAAATGACAGGCCTACATGTACAAACTATATAATAGAGAAGGGTCTAGTCTGTAAACCCAATTAAATATCAGGGCCGGCGGAAGCAATTCTTGATTTGGGGGGGGGGGGGCTTCCCAACCTAAGTCCCTATAGGCGAGGGTCCAGGGGACGCAATAACCTGAAGAAAAGAGTACTTGCGGCCAAATTATTTGGGGGGCTACTCTGCCTGGCCTGAATATTAATCCAAAAGGAAAACACTGAATCAATTAACTAATACCTAGTTTTGTTCAATCTGATTAAAACACAGATTCTTTCTCGTTTTTATAGTTCATTATTTCGTTTTTCTTGTCTTTACTACTACATTAGGTTCTGAAAGAGTTGGTATGTACACGTAAGCTGCTTCTTGTTTGATGTGAGGGATTACCAAATGAAATAGTCTATTACGGTGAATTCTCTGTGTGCTGTTTTGGATAGAATTGTTGATATTCCACTAGAAACATCAATGCTGATGGTTAATGAAATGTCTGACATCATAGGTTCAAAAGCTGCTCGCATGCCACCCTGATGGAACCTTCCACTACAAACGGTCCACTATTCATGTAGTAGAGGCAATCAAAAGTATAGAAAAGACCCAACGAAATATAGATCTGTATTTTAACTTGATTGAGTTTAGTTTGGATCGGATTGAGTTTAGTTTGGATCGAATTGAATAAGCCGATCATCATTCGATTAAAAAATCACATTTCATATAAAGGTGGGAATTATAACTATTAGCCATTACCTTAGATGTTAAATCAAGTCCTGTTACAAAATTACCAGTTTTATTTTCATATCTTTTGGAAGCCTGAAAAAATAGATAAAAGACTATTGTAATTGTCAATGTAATAATGCAGAATACTGGTTCTAGCGGGGTAAGCACGGTCTATTTCTCACTCAGATGTTCAGGCGCTCAGTAAAATTGACTGGGCCCGATTTTAGTTTCGGCAAGGATTCAATAGAAGAGTCCCTGAACGTACAGGGTGAGTTCAATGAGACTTACATTCAACTTGGAATTCACGTGAAACCATGGACCAGGATGTATTATTATTAATACACGCAGCAGTATACATGATTTATACAGTACATGGGGGGTCCGGTATACATGTACGGTACCTAATATTATTAGATCCCTAGTGAGACCTCAACGTTATACTTTTTATTTTCTACACCCTAATATTACAAGCACTGAGCACGATCTACATCAATTAAGCAAAGTCGAATTGTTTCTAAAAAAAAAAATAAATGCAAGGAATCAACTAAAACAAGCGGAATTTGGACGAAAATTTTAATTAATCCTGTCCTCTAGGATTTAGAATAACACATATTATAATTATTGACCTCGAGTTTTTTAGATTTACTGTTTTTCTTTGTTATCCCAGTAATTTTGACATTAAATTCTACACTTTCTGTGTCACTTCTTTCGCTTTCTTGTTCACCATCACTCGACGATTCGCTGTCGCTTCCACTACTGCTGCTGGATGACGAAGACACCACTTCTCTTGTGACGATAATTTTTTCACATATCGTTTCTCTGGTTGCCGACACTTCATCTTCTTCTGATATGTCGTCTTCACTTTCTAAATCTTCCGTGTTGTCCACACAAATTTTAAGATTTGGAAGTTTTCCATCTTTTCCTCTTGACGCCATCTTTCTTTTATTTATAAAACGCGACGCAACTGGTAGTCCAAGCATAAACTTTGGACAAGAATTGTTAAATAGAGTAGTCTCCCGTGTATCAGAGCTGGCAGTGGCAATCGGCACACACGGTTCACCATACATAAATGTGTATTCCACCCAAATTATTTCCATAAAAAGAGCTTAAATACAAGATAAAGAACCTTCCTACATTGATTTCTATGCATAACAATGTTTAACAAAATGGAAGTTATAAACGCGTGAATGGGAATTAAACAAGAAATGAAATTGATTCCGACCGATAAACGCCGTAGCCGAAGATTTCTGAATGTTTTTTTTTTTCGAATTTTCCAATTTTCGAATACTTGCGTATCTGGACAACCACGACTATTTTCATTGTTTACAATATGGCTGACCAAAGACAATGTTATTTTATATAATATTTTCAAATCAAAACTCCATTCGCCAAGGCTACTTTAAAAGCCAATTCTAAAGTATAAAAGGTCAGAATTATTTTATTATTGCTACATAAATATTAAAATAGTAATAAACTAGAAGAGTAGAGTATTAGATAGTCTAATAGATGTCGATATTAAACAAATAATTACGGTAATTAATACGCAGTGGATATTTTGCCGGATCCGGTTTCACATTTTTATGACTATTTTACCGTGAATTCTCTTGCACATGCGCAGTTCTCTGATCCGTTTTCAGCAGTTTTCGCTTTGGTAATGATGCCTAACCCTAACCCTAACCCATGACCCTACTCCTACCCCAAAACCTAACCCAAACCCTAACCCTAACCCTAACCACCATTTGTTCTAACATTACTACTTTCTCCGTTTCTTATAAAGGAACGAAATAGCCATACTTGGATTTCTACTGTAGAACCCAGAGAATTAGTTTTTAAAAAAAATAAAATAATAAATGTAAATTGTAGAAAAGCATTTAGAATATTATTCTATTTCAGTCAAGGGCTCATTTCTGTGGATTTTGGTTTTTAATTTAAGTACTAAGACTGTCAGTGGTTTACGTTTTTTTCCGTAAAACCGTGCTTCTGCGCCAAACTTGAAAGACGGAAGTTACCGTTCTTGTGGAATATATCAAGAATCGCACAACTGCGCATGTCGAACGGATCAGAGAACTGCGCATGTGCAAGAGAATTCACGGTAAAATAGTCATAAAAATGTGAAACCGGATCCGGCAAAATATCCACTTCGTAATTAATATTAATTAATAAATAGGCCTAAATAAGAATTATTTTATATATTTTTTATTTAGGTCTGCGTAGTCCTTATGATCGTCATATTGATTGGGATGATCATAGAAAGGAGAGAGTGGTTCCTTTTGCATATATTGAATGAAATCTCCATCCTTGTGGGTTTTCTCCGGGTCCTCAGGTTTCCCCCCACTGCTATATACCCCTACGCTCAAGCGATTTATTGAAATAAAATTAAACCATATGTTAGTACTGAAATGACCTAGTTTGTAGCACAAGGTACAATTTTATGGATACATAATGGTCATAGTGGCTAAGTAAAAAGTGGATAAGACACTAGCTCGATCACTAGCCTGGAAGTTGGGTGTTCAATTCCTGCATTGGATGAAAAAGTTCATCTTTGTCAGTGATGAAAAACCAAGGTCCCATACACATTGGTGTGCACGTAACAGATCCCTTGACAATTGAAATTTGATAAAATTTGATAAAAGAGTAGGCTGTAGTGCCGCTGTCCGGGAAAAAATTTCCCTTATAGCACACTGTATTCCTTATGCCCGTCTTCATCAGCCAGTTGGGGATCACGGTGGCTTAGTGGATAAGGCGCTGGTTCGTTAGCCTGGAGGTCGGGTGTTCGATCCCTGCATTGGCCGAGAAAGTTCATCTCGATTTTCCGACGTGATTTCCCCTTGTCAGTGATGCAGAAGGAGGGCCTGACAAGGACAGCTGCCTAGTCGTTTGGATGGGACGAAAAACCGAGGTCCCGTGTACACATTGGAGTGCACGTAAAAGATCCCTTGGCAGTTGGAATTCGATAAAAGAGTAGGCCGTAGTGCCGCTGCCCGGGCAAAATTTCCCTCATAGCACACTGTATGGCGTATGCCCGTCTTCAATTAGCTCAGGTTAAGTGCATAACAGTAGGACGTTAAACCCAATTTCATTCATTCATTAGCCAGTTAATTAGGAGCAGAACAGTAGCATGTTAAACCTCTTTTCATTTCAATTTGCAGTGTAAATTTAATGTTGTTTCTGTTTGTTTCATAATATTCAACCCTTAAAAAATGTTGGTTTTTTTTCTTCTTTTAGAACAATGGATTGCCTAATGAACATACTTCACTTCTCAATTTTTGAAGATTTCATGACTTGCACTAAAATATTCATTTGGAAATATCCTCGAGCTATAGCTGTCATCACAATCATTGCAAGTATTGGTGTTTTACTAAAGACCAGATCAAGAAAGCAGCCTCCAGGTCCTTGGGGGTGGCCATTTATTGGTCATCTCAAATATTTTAAAGATAAATATTATATCGGATTGTTCCGTTTAAAAGATAAATATGGTGATGTTTATAAATTAAGACTGGGTAGTCAAGAGTTTATAGTAGTATGTTCATTAGAAGGTATATTAGAGGCATTAGTTGGGAGCGGTAAGGCATACTGTGGAAGACCTGATATTCCATCGTATGATATATTATACAAAGGTGGACGACAGAGAGGTAAGCTTTGTTTAGGACTATTCAACTATTCCATTTAAAATTACCTTAGTGGTATAAAGTAAATTAATTGGATTCTATGGGTAGAAAGTAGAGACAAAGAGAGTTCTTTCTTCAATGGTTGAACATTAGACTATTAATATGCATATTTAAATATTTCTCAGGGAACTGTGGTGGCTAAGTGAGTAAGGCAACGACTCGCTAACCTGTCTACATGTAGCTGGTTCCAGGTCTGATCCCAGGTCTGGTCCCAGGATTGGGTGGTTTAATGCGTGTGCGTAAGGTCACAAGGTCTTTCATTGAGTCAAGTGGCTTAGTTCCAGTTCCCCATTTGTATGTGACAAGGAGATGGATCACTTGTTCAACAAGTGTTTTTTCTTTGGATACTCCGGTTTACTCCCACGACTACTTGCAATCAAATTATTGAAGTAAAAATTGACCATATGTTAGCCCTGAAATGTCCTAGTTTGTATAGAGTGGACATTAAACCTCATTTCTCTCTCTGTCTACTGCTGTCAGAGCAAAATTTCATTCATCGCATACTGCATATATTCTTCATTAGTCTAGATGGAGCAAAGAAGTAGGACATTTAACCTCAGATCATTCTATTTCTTACATTTTCGATAGAAAAAAATTGATTCTATGTTGTTAAATAATCTTAAAAGAAAATTGGTTCCATTTTTTTTAGGGGTGGACACTGCAGATTTCCATGAAATGTTGAAAATCAAGAGAAGTTTCATTGACGCCAGTTTTGATGCCTATTGCTCGAACATAGAAACCATCGAAGATAAAATAACCATCGAAGTTCTTGAGGTTATGGATTGCTTTTTGGAGAAGAACGAGCCCATTGATCCATTTTTCATGCTGGAAGCTAGTTGTCTCAATATCACCATGATGTTAGTCTTTGGTGAAAGGTTGGATCCTCGGAAGAAGGTCACAAGCGATTTATTAACAATATTTCATGAGAGATCGTTGTTGAAAGCCTTCACGCCAGATGATTATATTCCGCTCTTGAAAGCTTTCAAAACCGATGATCATCTAGATTACATTAAAGCAATCACTGCTAAACAAATAGAAAACCAAAGTAAATTAATTAATTTGCATAAAGACACTTACGATCCATCCAAATTACGCGATATGGTGGATCATTTGTTATTATTTATTGAATGCGGACAAGATTTGTCGTTATTAAATAAAGATGACATGGATTATTTATTGTTGGACTTGGTCAACTATGGCTACGAGGCCATTTCGGTGCTAGTCACATGGTTAATTGGTTATATGGCAGCAAATCCTAACATACAGGTCAAAGTTCAGGAAGAAATTGATTCAGTCGTTGAGAGGGATCGGCCACCATCTTTAAGAGATCATCCATTTCTACCATACACTACAGCTGTTATACTAGAAACACAAAGAATGGCGTCCGTCTTTCCATTTCTCATTCCACACGTGGTTACAGAAAATAGAATTCTACAAGGTAATTGTTTCTAAATGTTATAAGTTCTCTGCAATATATTATGTAGAAGGGAGCTGGTGGTACTATGTTCGATCCTGTTCGAGGAAGTCCATTGTAATTTTCCAATGTGGTTCCTTTTGTGAGTTGTACTAGGACGCAGGGTCTGGCAAGGGACAACATACTGTATAATCATTTGAATGAGTTGAATAACCGAAACCACATTCGCATGCAGCTATGCACGTAAAAGAACCCTTGAGGATATTTCTCATTCAAAGTTACTGTCTGTACTGTTATGGCTGTCAAGGAAATGAATCTGATTAATCAGAAGGGATAGAAAACTAAAATCCTGCATCTGGGGCTGATAAACTTGTTTTGATGTTGTTTGTTGGTTGTTTTTTTCTTCAGGCTATCCAATTAAAACTGGTACAACTGTTTTATTCCATATATGGAGTTTACATCACGATACAAGATATTGGAAAAATCCCATGAAATTTAATCCTAATAGGTAAATAAAACATTTTGACAAGCAGTTGCTATGCAAGATACGCTCACATTTTGCAAGAGATGGATGGAGAGCAGGGAAATCAATAGGGCTCATCCTCTCATTGTGGCAAAAGGGGCAACAACATATTGTGGTTGTATGATACTGAAAATTCCACTGATTATTTATTACATTGTCACTGGTTTTAATGCAAATGTTGAGGCATATTTTACCTTGACTTGCAAACTATCTTTAAAAATAGTATGACTGTGGTACAGAAGGGTTGCATTTATTCTTTTAAAAATACCTACCACTTTTCCATTTTATGTTCAATTCCATGAAATCCAAATACAGGATATGATTTTTTAAAACTCAGTGGGAGTGTTTCTTAATATTTTACATAATTTATTTTGGATCGAAAATGTCATTTGGTAAAGCTTTTGTTCATTTTTATACACCCATATTGGAATATGTTGGTATATTGAAATTTCCCCTAACCGTCAGTCCTTACATCCATCATCCACACATTCTTCTGAATGTTTTACAGTCAATCAAATTGAAACAATTTTAGATAATTAGTGGAGTTATTGCCCTTCTACAGAAGTAAAATTTAGAAAAATGAAATGGCGATTAACATTCTACTGTTCAGCCCTCACAGGGCTAATGAAGACAGACATACACATATACTGTGTACTACTATGACAAGTTAAAATCACGTCAGAAAATCCCAGTTAAAAATACCCAACAACAAGACTGCTTGGCGAACCATTCGCCCAATCAATCGCTCGTATCTAGCATGTTAGATATTTTCGGCTGAATATTATTCGACGGCTATTTAATTCACTGGTGTACCCTTTTTATAAGCCAATCATCAACATCGTTGATAACACATGATCTCAAAATGACGTGCCTGACATAATTACTCACAGAGTGGTGTACGCTCTCGAGATAATCGCTACCTGTGCCCGTTCGTTTGAGGCCATAAAAAATCTCTGACGAATTTCAATGGCTGCCATTGGCGAAAAAATTCGCATTAGCTACTGTGGCTCCCCAAAATTTAGCTTTTTATTTACTAAAAATATCACAATGTGAAAATTTGGAAGTCTTTTAACTGCTTTTGGAGTATGTTTTACAACCTGTCTTTTATATTAAATTTGTGTCTTTCAGGTTTCTAAATGAAGACAAGGATTTAGAGATTCCAGATTATTATATGCCTTATGGTGCTGGTTTACGACAATGTGCTGGTGAAAGTTTAGCAGAGATTGAACTCTTCTTATTCTTCACCACAATCATGCAACAGTTGACCTTCACAGCAGAACAGTCACCTCTTATTCTGGAACCAGAATTCGATTTTCTTATCCGTCCCAAACCATTCCGAGTTAGTGTGACTGAAAGATAATTCACATTGTGTGATCTCTTTTCAACTTGATGACACGGGTCAATAAAATCAATAATTTGTCATATCATATATTCAGATCTTTGACATGTTAGTAATATTTGTACTAAGTCACTATGTGTTAACAGATTTAAATATCAAGCTAATCAAATACATGTTAGAGTTTATAGAATCAAGAATACTCAGCGATTTTTTGGTCCAGTTCTGGAAGTCCCTAGATGGCGTACAGTACCTTACCTCGGTATCTAGAAACAGAAGATAGTATACTGTGATGTTCCAACCTCCCTATAGATGCGATTTCTCTAGGCGGTGCTAATTGACGAACATTGTACCACTCGGCAAATCTCGACAGATTCTGGTACCCTACATCTAGACTGGATGTATGACGAATTCCGCCATTTTGAAACTATTTTAAAGGACCCAGATAAAAAATGGCTGCCCCCATGGAGATTATGTCAACAAACTAAAAAATGGCTGGCATTTTGGGACTTTTTTGTAAAAGCGGCATGTTTTCCTGTTAAAGTAAGTCGGTAGTCGACTAGCCGCATCGCAAATGTATGGTCATAGGTACATATCACTTACTGTCATATATCCGAGTCTAGATGTATGGTTACGGCGGGTATGGAGGGTCCCGGAATCTGTCGAGGTTTGCCAAATGACATTGTACAGTACTATACCCATATTTCAAGGCACAGCTTGCGTCACAACGTTTCTTATGAATGCTCTACACACTACAGTTCTTGTAATTTTTTCAAATTTACAGGAACTGTTTATTTAATCTTATCATCGCATTTCACAAAGTTATTATATATATATTACTAGATTTGATCTGATTGTCACAGTAGCACCACACAGTATAGAATTTAAAGCTTTACTTTTTTATCTTTCCTTGATATAGGGCATTGTACTGGAGGATATCTTTCTTGATCAATATTTATTCAGCCGATTTCAAGGCAATCTGATTTAAACACAGATCGTATTTCGCTTCGTTCAAAATTTAGTTTTACTTGTTTTTACTACACTATGATCTGAAAGAGTTGTTATATAACCAGCTTTTTAGTTGATATGAGGGATTAGCCACTGAAACTGTCTGTTACATCAAGTTTTTGGCATGAAATTTTAATCAAATAATGTCTGACATTATAGGGTCAAAAGCTACTCGCATGACCCTTGCCGTGACCTCTAACTACAACTGGTCAGATCTTTATGTAATAGAAGCCATCAAAAGTATAACATGAAATGAAATTTAGATCTGTATTTTAATCAGATTGATTTGAAGGTTTTTTAGTTTCTCAAAGTTTACTATGTTATTTATATGTAACCAAAAAATATTTATTATCGTTTTTCATGGATAAAATATTGTTTTACACCTAATATCTTGTGCAATATAACTGTTGTTTTTTTATTTATTTTCGATATATTGTGCAATTTTTTGTTGTTTGTAATTTATATTTTGAATTGTTTTATTTTACACCAGTGACATATTTTATTTATTTTACATTTATTACTTATTATATTTAATTTAGAACAACTTCATGTTTTATTTAAGATAAGCAAAGTTTCATTTAAGATCAACGACAATTTTGTATTTAAGATCAATGACAACTTTTATTTAAGAACAATGACAATTTTCGAAATTCCCATAGCCAGACCTAAGTTATTTGATCTTTTGGATTTTCAACATATCTTTCTAGTTATTTTGCATTAAATTTTGAAATTTTACAAAAACTTTTATTTATGGATATTTTTGTACGACATTTTATTTTAGATTTTGGGGTGGCCTGAGTTTGGAATATATCAATAGATTTGTTTATCGATCAACTGTAACTTGTAAAGAGTTGGAGCCTTTAGCTACATTATTTATTATCTTGTTTTTCTAAAATGAATTTTTTATGTTCCGTGGTGCAAAGGTCAAAAAAAAAAATTATTACAAAAAATGTTTTCAGTCAGCACCGAAAGAAACATAATTTTATGTCAATGTAATTGATATATTTTTAGAAGTACATTTAATTGTGCATAGAATGCAGAAGATCTCTTTTCTTTTTCCAGTAATTTGATTTAAAGTTCCAATATGCAATTTTCAAGTTATATTTTTAATATGCATTAAAATAGATGGTACCTATAAACAGTCCTACCTTGTTACAGAATAATATTTTCAACTTCATTTTCAAACATTGAGAAAATCAGTGTTCAAACAGAGGAAAAAAATACATTGTAGGTAATTGCATTATTAATTCCAGTGTCAGGTCTCGGTCAACCAGGCATGATTATATCGTTAACTGGCTAACCACAGACCTTGACGATTGAGACAACACCCGCTTAGCGCATAGACGTTGTTTTCCAGTGAAATGAAATGTTACTATTTCCAAGAAGCTCAGGGCGAGTAGAAAATAATTCAAATTTATATGTGAATAATTTTTAAATGTTAGAAGGATGCCTATGATCATATAACAGTGAGTTGACAACCTTTTAAGTAAAAGACATTAAAATAATTATGTTTGATTTTCTTAGAAAAAATTTAATTTTCACTTTAAATATGTAAAAAATCACACAAGTTTGACTTTTTCAATGTTTTTTTATATTTTATTCTTACTATTCATAAACATTAGCATTTATAAACAAGACCTGAAGTAAATCAAAAATTTGTTTCTTATTTCAGCCATATCGAAACAAGCTAGAGACACTATGAACTCTGCCTGAAGCTTTAAAAGTAAAAATCAATTTGGCCACATCAATTTGTTATAATAGTTTGAAAATAGATAATGCAAAATGAATTACTCGCATCTAGAGGTGATTTGGCGATTTGAACTTATCGATTCGGAAATCGGTGTCGTTACTTAGAGTAATTGATTTGAATTTGATGTATGTAGAGGATGAAAATTTGATTTAATTCAAATCACTGGCTACTCAGTGGTCGATAAAACGCCTTAAATTAGACTGGCCTTATGCTTTGATAAAAAAACAAAAGTAGTAAATACAGTCTTTAATGAATTGTATACACATTTTTACACTGTATTTTAACAGTGATCTGTAAATAACGAAGAGTTGTTTTACAATTATTGTGATATTTATATGTCTGTCATTATCTGGCAGACATTTTTTCATGGCAAATTTATGTTAACATATCGTCAGTTGTTATTGCATATTTTTTTCTACTTAAGAAATATATTTAAGATATTAATTAATTAATGAATTACCATAGTGATATTGTGAGAAGATTGATAAATAAGGAGTTGTGTGTTTTGTATTAAACGACACTACTACAATATCTCTTGATTCTTCACTCAGATTTCAGTGTGTTATTTTTTTTTTCTAAAATAGCACTCTCCTTGACTTAGGTCGTAAATAAAAATGTTGATTTCACTAAATTTTGATTTGTTGATTTTGTTGCCATGACAATGAAAACCTAGCTCCATATAAAATGCCAGAATGCAGATATGATCCAAAATGAAACAAAGTTAAATATCTGAGAAAAATTGTTTGAAAAGTATAAATCTAAATTGAATCCTTTTGAACCCTTTGTTTTGGGCAAACTGTGGCCATGCTTGCCATTTAATTACCTGTCTATAAGCTTAATAGACCCTATTACGATTGAGACAATAATTTGTTAGACTTAATTATGGCCCTGGGTATGCCTGGTTTGGATGGTCTGTAAAACTGATATCCAGTCATTTCAGCTTAAACCTCACCAATTCTAACCCTATACTTTATTTATTTAATAATTCTATTAAGGTTATTGTCCTTATTATCGTTAAAATATAACCCTCTCACTCACCTGGAGTGGCAGATTATTACAAATCAGAAGAAGACCACTGTCAAGACTGTTTGCATTTTATCTTTGAGTGAAGCCTGTATTATTACAGGCCCAGGACTGTACAGAGCAATAGACATTTACGGCTGGACCCTGGATCCATTCACTTGAATTTTTTGCATAGTTTTGTCTTATCCACAGGTGTGTTTTATTTGGAGCAGTGCAGTTCTCCTGCGCATAATATTCAAATATGTTATTTTTGGTACCTGTTGCAATAAATTGTGAATAACAACTAATAGAGGACAAAACCGTAAAATTTGGATGGGGACAGGATTGAAATATGGCCTCTGAAATAAAATTTAATGTCCTACTGTTCTGTTCCTTAACTGGGCTAATGAAGCCGGGCACAAGCCATACAGTGGGCTATGAGGGAAATTTTGCCCAGGCAGCGGTGTTACGGCCTACTCATGTATCAAATTCCAACTTTCAAGGAATCTTTTACATGTTTACCAATTTGACACAGGACATCGCTTTTTTGTCCCATTCGAATGACTAGACAGCTCTCCTTGTCAGGCCCTCCATTCTGCATCAATGACAAGAGAAAACCAGGCCGGAAAATCTGGATTACATTTCTCGGCCAATACAGGGATCGAATACCCTACCTCTAGGCTAGCGAGCCAGCGTCCATTCAGTTAGCCACTGTGATCCCCCAAAATATAGCCTCTGTAATACTTCACAATTACATTGCTAAAATAACACCCATCATTGTATCAATTAAGTTTCTGTTTGTTTCGTGTACTTAAATGTTTTCATGTAAAAAAAATATTCTGCTTACATATAAAGCTTTATTTACAAAGCAAGCTGACCGACATATTTAAACTTAATTCTCTTTCAATCATATATCGTATTTTAACCCAGTCAACAATAAAAATACAAATGAATTATAAATAGACACATATTTCCTATAAATTTCATTATTTACATCTTTGTGTTTTTATTTCATTGACAAACATAATATAATACTAAAAAGCATAACTTAACCACAATGACATGTCCATGGGGAAGAAATTTGAGGCCTGGGGGATCCTACTTTTCTGAAGTTTTTTTCTGGTAGTTTGTCCAAAAAATGACATGAAAACTAAAGGGGGTTGGATTGTTTATCTACAAATTGTGTTACCAGTTGACAAAATCTGAAGATAAACTATTAGATTAATCTTTATAATCCTTGATTCTAATTGTGACTTTATTTAATTCATTCTTTGTCTAATACATTTAAGAGGTCTATTACAAAAAACGTTAAATAATTTACAGAAAACAACCATCCTCTACAGTCAATTAGATTTTGATGTAGCTTTTATTTTGGAGAATTCTGGGATTTATTCAGACCTGTAAAAAAGTAAACTAAATTTCTTAAATATTGTGAACCATCCCAAAATATTCCATAATTTTACACCAGCCCCAGGGACTCCAGGCTGGCCATGCCATTCCATGACAAGAGCCTCTTTGACAAAGCCCACCTTCTAGACTTGGGACATAAATGTCATAAGCAAACATTTTATTATACCACTTCAAAGTACTTATTGTATGGAAATTTAATATACACTCAATGAAATAGGCCCTAGTATTTTTAAATTACCAACCAATTTTGTCCATATAAGAGCCCCTTGTACAAACCAATTTGTATAGTAACTAATAGCGCTCACGCTGTTGATCGCCATTTCCGCCAATTGCGATAAAAATATAATGTGGTTTAACTAGCAGATATTGAACCAAAAGGTTTCTAAATAATGATAAAATAATTATTCTGAGAATTGCACAGTCATTGATTGATCCACTGAAAAAAAGAATATAAATGACTATTCTAAATCTATTTTATTTACAAGTGATGTGATGGGTTCCATTTTTTATTATTAGTTCCATATATGAGTTGTAAAAAATAAAACATGTATATATTTACAAATAAATTGTTGACTAAATTATAAACGCCATACTAGTAATGATAAATTCAAGTTCCTTTAAAAACTGTATATTAAAAACTGTTAAAACTACAAAAATATGGAATGATTAGTCAACACAAGCAACATTGTATTTTTTAGATAAGAAGACTTCTAATTAGCGGAGGATGGCGATTGTTGGAAAATGTCTTTATAATACAGAATTTGTAGCTAGCAAAGCAAGGCATTCAAAATCCTACAGATGATGAACCATTGTTTTAAATGACATATGAACAAGATATAGTATATAAATGATATAATGGCACAACAACTGGTTATATATATAGCATACTGAATGATACTACCGGTACTTCATATATACAAATGTATTTTTGGTACATTATGACAAGACTATTTATTCTCACCCATCTTCTAAGTCTACATATAAAATTCAATGTATTCATTTATCAATTTAAAATTCAATGCATTCATTTATCAATTTAAAGTTCAACTTTCATTACTCTGTATTAATCCATGCACCCAGGGATCACAGAGGTAAATGGAACATTTTTTGTCATTTTTTTTTTCAAAATCAATAAAACAATACCGATTAAAGTTCTCAAGAATTAAAAATGAGAGAAGCTCCATTCACAATGTGGCCATTGATGTCCTGGTGGACTGGTATCGTAGAAAGTCACATTACGTCATTTTGCTCAGACCAAAATATACTAATCTACCCGGTTATTCGGGTTAAACCCTATTATTTACAAAATACATTTTGAAAGCTGATGTGCTTATTTTCAACCATTTCATAACAGGAAACTTTTATGCGTGTCAATCTGTCATTGACATTGTTGTATAAATATCCAAAATAAACATTTATATGACCTTTAAACTGTATCGAAATGCCATTCTACGCAGTATATTTATCAAACATAACCCTGAATATTGCATTAAATGTTTATAAAGTAGGTGTGTCTGGCGGTGAAGCTGTGTCGTCGGATTCACGGCGTATTTTATTTGGAGATTCTTCATTTATGTCTAATGCTCTCTTCTTACCAGGCTGAAAATATATTAAAATAATATCAAGAATTGTTTCTATTATTGTCCAACTGATATCTCAAGATGGCCATAAAAGGTTTAACGTCCGCTTGACAAAAACTAGGTTATTTTTGAACTAACATATGGTTCAATTTTGTTTTAATAATTCGCGTGTAGGGTTCTTTAGCAGTGGGAGGAAACCAGAGGACCCGGAGAAAATCCACAAGGTTGGAGTTGGACAGGCAACCCTACTCCTTGCCACATCAAGATGGCCATAAAACCGCACACAAATATTTCTGGCAAGAGTAGTAAAGTTTGACATTGTTATATAACGGACAATTTTCATCTGTTTCATATGAGGAACACAAGACAATAAATGCAGGCAATCTTTGTGGAATTTGTAAAAAAAATAAGTTGTGTTTTAGATATTGTCATCTAAAGATACAGGAATAATTTTTGAAAGAAAACATAAACAAGACGTCATGTAAATGACCATAATTCTGAAGCAATTAGTTCCCATGACTACATATGTGACCTGTTCCCACAAAACCATGAGCTTGTCGCACAACTTCATTTTGTACTACAGACACAAAAGCATAAACTGTATGCCTTCTTGTTCCTGTGAATGAGCTTAACTCCAGATGATACCACAGGTTTAGAAGAATTTCATTTTTGGAAAGCTTAAGACTAAAATATGCCGCCAGCTCTATTTTTATAGAAATGACCAAGAGCCTGGCTTTGTGGGTGCCGCTCACATATGGTAACAATTTGCACAATTTTATATCAATAATGCACTTTCATGTAGGTTGTAGGACTATTTTTCTGTTGGAGGAAACCAGAATACCTGGAGAAAACCCACAAGGTTGGACAGGTGATCTTACTCCATGTCACGTTTAAGTGCAGTATCAAAACTGCTCCACTTGAAACAATGACAGACTTTATGATTCGGCCACGTATCCCACCTCCATTGCCATGAAAATTCAGATCGTTTAGACCTCATTGTGATTATTAGAAAGTTTGGGTAAAAAAAAAGACTTCATCAGTGTTCAATACTAACAACAATTACATTACGAAGTTATGTTAATGACCTGTGAGAGCCCCGATTTGTGTTCGAAATTTAACAAGGTGAATGAATGTGCTGAATGAATGCAACAATAAGTGAAATACTTTAAGTATTTTGGGAATAAAAACAATTTGTGAAAAAATACAAAATAAACATTCATGAAATATAAATTCTATATATTGTCACCTTTTTGGTTGGAGAACTTCCAATCTAGGAAAATAAATTGTTGAAATATTTAAAAAAAAAGAAGTAATGGTAGTCACAGTATGGTACAAAAAATATTGCAGTACAAAATATCTGAAGGAGATATCATGCCAGTCTCTTCAATGAATCACTGATTCATAAATTTGAATTTTTATTCTTTAAGATTCCGAGGGACTGAGTGTGTTAATAGATCACCTTTGTGCGAGAGAGAGAGAGAGAGATCTGGACACAAACTAGGTCATTTCGGGACTAACACATGGGTTAATTTTATTTCAATAAGTTGCTTGAGCGTAGGGGTCTTTAGCAGTGGGAGGAAACTGGAGGACCCAGAGAAAACCCACTAGGTTGGACAGGCAACCCTACTCCTTGCCACGTACAACCCGGGATTGATCACCTTTGTGAAACAATAAAAGTTAACTTACTACATGAGACAAACTTGGTGGTACCATGCCATCTGCTTGTGGGTACATTAATTTATTCGCTTTAGTCTTCATCTCATCATCCTGGAAGATATATAATTGATTAAAGTAACTCAATAAATAAACAGTACAGACAAATTCTAAATGCATCCTGATCATTCACAGATTGATTAATTTTCTTATAGAATCTTAATAAACAGTAAACATAGGTCTAAACAGACGGACGTAACATTTAATAAGAGAGGGAGAGAGAAATGAGATTCAACATCCACTCGACACAAACTAGGTCATATGGTTTAATTTTATTTCAATAATTTGTTTGCGCGTAGGGGTCTTTAGCAGTGGTAGGAAACCTGAGAAAACCCATGAGGTTGGACAGACGACCCTACATGTACTCCTTGCCACATACAACCAGGGATTTGAAACCACGCCATTTGACTCAATGACAGACTTTATGATACAGTGCACAAACACAAACCATTCACCCATCCACCCCCCCGGAAAAGGAAGAGAATTTTTAGTTTCATTTATTGATTTTAGCCTCCAAAAAGAATAAATTTTAGTGCCAATATTTAGAATTTTTCGATACTCAAATTAATTACCTTAAACCAGGGATGTAGTAGAGCGTCACCAATAGATATACGTTTCTTAGGATCAACTGTCATTAATTTCTTTATTAAGTCAATAGCTGAAATAAATAACATGAACAGCATGCAAAATAAGTTTCATTTCAGGCATTTTATCATAGTTTTATACAATAAGGCCAAGTAATATTAAATTAATTTGGTGGTAAAGAGTCTGTTGTATACATTTATGTAATTTGGAGTAACTTGATGGAAAAGGTATATTGCTTTTTTTACTTCTACAAAGCAGATTCATTCATAAAGCAGTAACAAGCGACATATTTATGCTCAAATGGAAAATCTTCTGATAACAAATGTAAACATTTTTCTTCTGATTCTATTAATCTCAATATCTCAAATGGAAAATGTTGTGATATTAATTTCAAAATGAATTGTCTTCCAAGAAATTTAATTACCATGTTCGGAGATATTATCCCAATATTTTTTAGGGAAACTGTAATGACCACCCATAATTTGTTTAGGTAAATCAATATCTTTTATTTCATCAGAAAATGGTGGGTAACCAGAAAGACTGAAATATATAATATATAAAATATATGAATGTTTCCATGAATACATTAAAGAAGAGGGCACTTATTAGTAATCATTTCATAAAATGTCTGGAAATGAAATGAGGTTTAACATCTTACTTATCTGAAGTGATATACAATTTTGTCTGTACAGTAGGGCTATGGCCTACTCTTATTCCAAATTTCAACTGTCAAGGGTTTTTTTACAAGCAAGATTGCACACCAATGTGTACATGAGACCTCAGTTTTTCGTCACATCAGAAAACTGTAAACCATTCCTGACCTCATAAAAATGAAATATTTACCAGATAAATAAAATAACCCCTAAACTCCAGCAATCTATAGCTTTAGTGTATGTTCCACTGCCAGCAGTCACCAAAATTTCTGGAGCTAAGTAAGTTGGTGTTCCACAAAATGTCTTCATTAAAGTTCCACCATCGACAAACTTTGACAAACCAAAATCTGTCACCTAAAAATTATTTGGAATGAATGAAATTGGGTTTAACGTCAGTATTATAATGGCAGTGTATATAATCTTTTATAACAAAACTGTCATCTTTACAGAAATACAAATATGCACAAATAATACTGTAATGATTTTTCTCCCTTGAAGCTTCTTGAATCAAGTTAACATTGATCATATCGGGTTCTAAAAAATTTAAGAGTAAAACTTTGTGAACAGTATTCCATCTTCTATTGTAGATTTTCTGATATTGACAGAAACACTAACATATGGTTTATTTTTATCTCAATAATTTGCATGCGCGTAGGGGTCTTTACCAGTGGGGGGAAACCAGAGGACCCAGAGAAAACCCACAAGGCTGGACAGGCGACCCTACTCCTTGCCACATACAGCCAGGGATTCGAAACCATGCCAGTTTATTCAATGACGGGCTTTACGATACAGCGCGCACATGCTAACCATTTGGTCATCCAACACCCCCCAGTTATAAATAACCTTTTGTACTAAATTAAATACAGCAACTGTCTTGAGTATAGACACAACCTTACCGATACATAATAAGAAATGATATAATACACTTACTTTGATCAAAGTTTCGTTATTTTCTCCACTCAGAAGAATATTTTCTGGCTGTGGAAAAAGAAGTACAATTAAACTTTATTTGAAATGTATAACTAGATGTGATCAATTTGACATTTACATCAATCCTGTGTTGATAATGCATTAATATATATAAGTCGAACATGTAACGACATATTTCAAATACGATTAATACGAGACAACATTTTTCATTATTTAAAGGTAGTTTTTCAAAAAAAATGTTTATAAATCTTACTTTTAAATCTCTGTGTGTGATTCCTTGATCATGTAAATACTGAAATAAGAAAATGGTGTAAAGTATAAAACTTGTGATTAATTCTCTATATCCATTTATAACTATATCTCATAATTTTGTTTGCGGTTTTAATGTCAATTTATTTTCTGAAATCAAATGAAATTTAACCATTTAATTTCTAATATATGTGATTGTTTACTTTAATACATATATTTTATTCCTTTGCTTTTTATTTAAATTAATTGTCATACCCATCATCATCATCATTATTGTTCCTTGCATCAGCATCATCATAATAATACTATGTAATTATGCGTAGTTCCTTGTATATAAGAAGATAAACTTTACCTTGATAGCCACAACCATCTGATAAAATAATAATTTAGCTACAGGTTCACTAAACTGACTAACACTGACAACCCGATCAAATAATTCCCCTCCTTCAACACTGTAAAATAATATAATATCATATACTATATCTCTTATCATTGAAAACTGTATATGAATATATATGCCTTATTTACAAACATAATATATAACATATGTATGAACCCACAGTAAACGAAATTCAACTATTAAAGTATGTAACTCTCTTTGAAAAGAATTGTAGGGCAACGGTCTGCCATTTTGATTACTTCCCTTTGTTTTAATCACGCAACATCAGTCACCGTTAATCTATTTGTTAAGGTTAATTAATATGATGAGTACTGCTTAGATATCGGCAATTATCAATCAGTTGAAACCATTATTCCCAGACAATTGTTTAGTTTTACTTATGACACGTTCGGGATTATCAGCAAGTTGATTGATTTATAGTATGCCGCTATAGTCAATCAAGGATAAATACGATTAGAATTTTAAGGATTTTTTTTCGCCAAGTCTAAAACAGAATCGCCAGTACCCTAAAACTTTATCGCCAAAGTTATCGCCAATTAGAAAATTTAATCGCCACTTCCATAATTTTATCGCAAATTGCGACTTTGGCGACCGACAGTGTGAGCCCTGCAAGAGGTCATGTAAATGACCAGCATTCGGACGCAATTCGTTCCAATGACTACATATTATGGTAACAAACAAATTATCTCCTTGGATGCAATATTTTAATACAACTGTAGTTAATTATTATATATTTTAAGATATCAAGGTATTATTGCCCTGAGTTATTTTTAGAATTTTACTAATTTTAACTTAGTAAATTTAAGTGTTGATAAAAATAGATTTATATTGTGAAGTGTTATTGTTAACTAGTCGACTTTTGAGAGAATTTTATCAATCAATTTGCACAATTTTATATCAATAATGCACTTGCATGTAGGACTATTTTTCTGTTGGAGGAAACCAGAATATCTGGAGAAAACCCACGAGGTTGGACAGGTGATCTTACTCCATGTCACGTTTAAGTGCAGTATCAAAACCGCGCCACTTGAAACAATGACAGACTTTATGATTCGGCCACGTATCCCACCTCCATTGCCACGAAAATACAAATCGCTTAGACCTCATTGTAATCATTAGAAAGTTTGGGTAAAAAAAAGACTTCATCAGTGTTCAATACTAACAACAATTACATTATGAAATTATGTTAACAACCTGCGAGAGCCCCGAATTTGTGTTAGAAGAAATTTAACATGGTGAATGAATGTGCTGATTGAATGCAACACTGACTAACACTGACAACCCGATCAAATAATTCCCCTCCTTCAACACTGTAAAATAATGTAATCATATACTATATCTCTAATTATTGAAATCTGTATTAACATATATATTAAAACACTAGCTGAAATGATGACACTGGATCCTTAAAGATACTTTAGTTTTTAAAAATATGAACAAATAGGGGCCTAGAGCTCTAACATCTAAATTTGTTAAAATATTAGATTTGTTAACTGGACATTTTACATTACAAACATTGATTGGCAAAATAATCCAAGGGTTCAAAGGGTCAGGGTTCAAAGGGTTAAACATTTATTGCATTACACAATCAAAGTTTGAAAGAAGAACTTCCAGTTTCTGGTATGAGACACATAAAGAAATGAAATGAAATGGGGGTTTAACTATCTGCTGTTATATGTCATGCAGTGGTATGGATAAAATTTTGCCTGGGTAGCCCCTTTTATCCAATTCTAAGTGCTAAGGGATCTTTTACGTGTACACCAATGTATAAACGGCTAGACAGCTGTCCTTGTCATCCCCCCCCCCCCCGGGCACTACTGACAAGGTATAGCCAAGTTGGAAAAAGACACATAACGAGTTGTTGATAATGTTCTTTAAGTTGCCAACTATTCCATACATAGGCTGTTAACAGAAAGTATACAAGGTATATATTTTACTTACAGTTCTAATACTATATATAATACATCTGGTGTATCTATAACATCTTCTATTCTTATAATACATGGCTGCAACAAAAATAGTTTATTGGGTGTAAGTGGCATATAGATTGGGGTATATGCTATCGAAATATACAAGGTCTTAGTAATCTTTTATCTTTGTGTTTTGCCCCAAAAAATACCTGTGCATAACAAAAATTCCATTACATAAATAAAATCTGATTACACATAGTATACTTACATGTTTTAATGCCTTAAGAATCTTGACTTCTGTCATTACTTGGGATGCTAAACTCTGAAAAATACATTTTAACCTATATAAATTGTTCACACTTTTATGGAACCACATGAGCAATAACATGATCTTGGGAGTAATGATTTAAATATTTCTCAAAACGGGTTCCACTATTGGAATTCATCTAATAATATGCAATAAGAACAACTGAAAAGTTTAGAATAAAACAACACCAAAATTAATTTACTTACAATCTGTGAATTTCCTCCCACTGAAAACTTCTTTTTCGAGATAATTTTACAGGCATACTTTTCACATGAACCTTTTGTAAATGCCAACCTGACTTCTCCACAAGCACCTCTATAAAAAAAAATCAAAGTAGGAATAGCCATGGAAATGTTTTAGGACTATCTATCTACTAATATAAATCTGGGAGGTTTTTCAAGGATTGTACCTCTGTGTATAGACATTAGTCATTTTTAAAACCTTATCCTTCTAATCATGTACCTATAAAAATCTATTATTAAAACCAATTGTATCTTTTATGGACATTATTTCCCATTTCACAACACCATCTTTAATTTCTTGCTAATGTCTGGCCCAACTAATTTATTTCAATTAAGGCCAAACCACTCTTTTTGGTTTTTTCTTCAAAAAAAACCACCAAAAAAACACTTTTCAGTCCCAATTTTCGTTATAATTAAAAATGTGGAAAACGTCCAATTTAGTCTCCTACTTAATTGCATCTTTTATGACATGTACCATTATATATATATTCATTTTACATTATATAACTGTTGCCTCGTACCTGCCTAAAACTTTAGTTAGTGTATATTTTTCCGTTAGCTCTGAAGGTAAATCTTTATCTTCATTACAGTCTAAATCCATATAAACATAAGCTGAAAAAAAATAATATCAAAATAATTATCTATTTGTAATATGTAAATACATTAGAAAATCTGTGAGAGTGAAAAAGAGAACTGAAAGAGAAATTTTAAACACATACAAATTAATTCAAAATTTATCTGAAATACATTATGCTAGATGTTTAATACTGTATGGAAAAAATACTGTGCATGTGAAAGTTGCTAATTTAATCAGAATGCTTCGCCTCAAGTTACAAATATAAACTTTTAAAAAAAGGATATAAAATATGCTCCAGAAACAAAATCAGGACGGAAGGTTAGATTTCAGAAAATAAAATAATGGGTTGATGAATGTAAAATTATTTTAAACACATAAAATGATCAAATCTGAGAAATTCAAAATAAGTGCCAAGAAGATATCTTGAAAGATTTATGAGATATGACCCGGAAACAAAATTATACACCAAAAACTAAGTCAAATTTGTTTCCATGGAAACACAAAAAATATAAATCCCAGAAATTTCCAAATAGCAAAAGGCACAGCTACTGTAATAGGTTGATGTGTGTGCAAAGTTTCAGAAAGATATCTTTCAATATCCCTCCCTAACTCCATTCAGCGTGGGATAACAATACTAGGATCATAATCCGTTATATAAACAATTGCATTTCGTTTTGGTGAGGTACAAAAAATTTTCACTAGGATTTAAGCGTACATATTTTTATAAGGCGTAGGACCAGAATATTTTTTGAGTCTATACAATGATGGTGATTTAAATTTGGAAACAAAATCGGCGAACTTTGCTATGACTCTAATAATAGTATAAATTTGTTGTTCAATTTACAGGGTATTTTGTACTTCGATACATTGTTATAATTCTAAATATATCCATACCTTTATTTTTTTTCATGGCCAGTGCTATTTCATCATTATTACTCAATACTTGTTTATTACCTTTACCTACAGAGAAAGTATATATAATTAATTACACAATATTTAAAGATACATTACCTCAAAAGTATTTACCAGATAGTTTTTCACACAAAAGTACAGTCATTTTAGTATATATGTAAAGCAGAGACACCTAATGGCAATACAGCCACTGAAATAGGCAAATGACAATGCAAAAGTTCAAATGTGCTCTAGTTGTTTGGATTATACAAAAAAACAAAACAAGGTCCTACATGTACATATTGTGAGTGCACATAAACAAACCCATGACAGGAGGAATTCAATATAAGAGTAGGCTGTAGCACTGCTGACTGGGCAAAATATACCTTTTTGCACACTGCATGGCATATGCCTGTCTTAAATTAGCCTGGTCTGAGCAGAACAGTAGGGCATTAAACCCATTTCATCACAAGGGTGCTAAATCTTATGATATTATCATCCTTTATTTAAACAACTTCTTTAAACAAATGCAAATTTTCAGGTTATCATTTCTTGCTTCAAAATAGGAAAACATCATACCAACTTTTTCACCATTAACAAATGTACCATTACTACTGGTATCTTCTATAAATACATGAACTCCTGATGTTGTCGTTTGCTGGCAAGTTAAAAAAACAAGGAACAGTTTAATATTAAAAATATACTGGTACCGAAGATCTGGGAAAAATTGCACAGATACAAAAGTTATATTCCCATCATTTCATTAGCGATAGGGCACAGTGATCATAATATAACTTGCAGTCTAATCAAATTAGAAACAAAAATGGAAATTAACATTCCTTCTAGATATTAGAATTGTATACATAAAGTAGTCTAGTGAGAGAGAGAGAGAGAGAGAGAGAAATGGGGTTTAATGTCCACTGGATGCAAACTAGGTCATTTCATTTACTAACATATGGTTCAATTTTATTTCAATAATTCGCTTGCACTTCAGGGTCTTTTAGCAGTGAGAGGTAACCGGATGACTGGGAGAAAACCCAATGAGGTTTGTGAAGCACAACCGGGAAATAGAAATCATGCCAGTTGACTCAATGACAGACCTTATGATAATGCGTTCATGTGCTAACCATTCGGCCATCCAACCACCCTCTAGTGTCACTTAGTTTTGTTGTGCTTAGTTAAGAATGGTTTACTTTAAGATAAATGATGTAAGATTTAGATAAAGAACTAGCCATTCTTGCGATAACAGTTTGAAAGAAGATGATGTAAAATGAAAAATTTGCAAATTTCATTTAAATTACTTTATTGCAAGCGAAGATATTAGCCTTTGAAAGTTTGACAGACGTGTGCAATAATTTCAACAATAATTTCCTCCATATTAGATTAAATCAAAGTATCGCTGAACCATTCTTATCTATTTAATATCGGAGTAATCTGGTGCCATCGAGAGTTGATTAAGTCCTGGGTCAGTTGAATAATGTCGAACTAATACTTTAGAAAACATTTCAGGCCTAAAGAAAGACCTGCAATAGGCAGATTTAGCTCTTGCATAATGTATGTTTAACTTCTTGCCAGATTTAGTATCAAATATGCAATTAAACTTACTCTAATTAGTTTAAAATGAACTTTACTGTAGGCTTGGAAACATTGATTTTTCTTTGCAGCATTTCCATTAAATATAATATCACAGTTATCTCCCCTTCCAAACGTATATTCATCTTTTTCTAAATCTGTAATAACATAGTCAGAATACTATTAAACAATATGTTTCTGCTACATGCCAGAATAGAAGTCATGACATGCCACTGGCAGTATTGGTATTAGTATTACCTAAGAAGGATAGACTATCAGAGTTCAATCTTGCACAATCCTAACAAAGTTAGTAAAAGACATACCGACTCAAAAATAGTCATAATTTATATAAGTTTAAACTGGTTTATTTGAATCATTTTTGGCTCAAAATGTTTTAATAATAAATGTTATGTAGTACTAATAGTAGGCCTATAGGCCTACTGGTAGACTTAGTAAGTTATAAAGTATGGCTACGGTATGGTCTTTCAATTAGTTTGCTTGCAATCATGTTAGGGCTATTATAATAAGTTGTACAAGTTTAAAGAGTTTATAATTGCCATATACAATCTGTATATATTGTACAAACATAGCTAGGTCTTGTTTATGTATCTATGTTAATATCAAACAGTGTTTCCACTACTTGATCGGTTCATGAAAAACTCCCCACCCCACCATATCTAATAAACGACCGACATCCTCCAATCAAAATATTGCTGTGGAGGCCATTTTCTTCAGAAACTATTTCATTCACATACAGACATATTTCGCAATGACAATAAGTATGTCAATTAAAATTAGTAGGTTAAAGTTTGGGACAAGTATGGACAAGTTGAGTGGCCATTTATACACTGCACGAACTGTCACATCGTGATCAATTCATCAATCAATTTCGGGTCATCAAAGAGTTGCATACCAAATGTCATAAAACTGGAACCAAGGGGGAACAGTCTCCCCCATGCGTTACTATCGACATCCTCCTCGCTTAATTCTCCGTCGACTAGGTCTTGTGTAGGTAGAGTCTCCATGCTGCTGATCTGCGAACCACTATTACCTAAAGGTATACTATTGCACACTGTTAAATCGCCTAGGTTAATGAGCTTATCACAAACACCGGTGCTCATGTCGATAAGATAACAAGGGGTGTCTACGCATGCGTGAACTTCACGATCCATGTGATCTTCAAAATACACCCGCGGTTTATGAATTCTTGATAAAGTACAATGCCAATGAATGAAGGCAACTCTGTTTGGGAGATTGATAAGTTCCATAGTCATATAAATCAGTTCGCTATTTTCCGGCGTGATTTCCCTAGTCAGTGATGCAGAACGGAGAGCCTGACAAGGACATCTGTCTAGTCGTTCGGATGGGACAAAAAATCGATGTCCCGTGTAAACATTGGCGTGCACGTAAAATATTCCTTGGCAGTTGGAATTCGATATAAGAGTAGGCTGTAGCGCCGCTGCCCGGGGCAAAATTTGCCTCATAGCCTATAGCACACAGCTGTATGCCGGTCTTCCATTAACCCAGATTAGGTGCATCACAGTACTCAGTAGGACATTAAACCCCATTTCGTTTTCATTATTTCATGATGAAAAAGTCATAATCGGAAAAAAAAAAATTCCTAGATTTTTGGGGTATTCTATTGAATAGTCTGCTAACTACAGGCATGGGCGTGGATTTAGGGGGGGGGCGAATATGCCCCCCCCCCCCCATGATTTTGATCGCCAGGACAAATTTTTATTTAATCTACTTGGCAAAATAAAGTGCCCGAAATCTAATAAAGATTCTGACCTGTAAATAGGTGGGCTAGTTTGCTAATTGTAAGCATATAGGTTCAGTACTTGAGTTGTTTTTCGAGTTTATATAACTTCCTACAGAATTTTATAGAATAGATAGCCTAACAAACAAAAAAACACATAAATTTTATAGGCCAAGCCTACAAAGAGTCATTATCGCGGTTGTGCAGAAAAGTAAGACGTTAAACCTCATTTGACTTGAATTGGGTCTGTTGGGTTTTTTTTATTATATCAAATATAAGTATTCATTTAATTGAAATTGAACTATAATTTTATTAGATCTAGATCATGCGCTGTATAATAAATTGAAAAACTTTTATTTGACGGGAAATACTTACAAATTATGTTTCCGGACATCCGGTGAAATAGCTTCACCAAGGAAAGCGAGAATCATTAAAACTACCAGAGAATACCTGAAACACATCTTGACAGCTTGAAAACCCTGTCTCGATTAATAAAAAGACAATAAGTAACCATAGATATAACGTAGAAGTGAATAACGCACTCTTATTATGACGTCACAATCGACTTCTTGAAATAATATTGAAGGCGAGAATCCGTATAATTAATGAAGTGATCAGGAAGCATCTGAACACATCTTGACAGCTTAAAATATCTGTCACGATGTACAGAAATATGGCATTTTTATACTGTTATATTAAAATATGTCGTCACATTGGTCGTCCTGCAAAGTAGGCCTAGAAAAATATAAAAATGTTAATCAATTTCGGTGAAATATGTTCTGGAGGACATAATGTAGCACCACGAGCCTTTCTGTCTGCCATGGAGAGCGAGGTCACATCCTACATACAACCCATGCAACTTTTATTACTACATGTACACATTTCTGAATCCTTG
Organism: Patella pellucida; assembly: GCA_917208275.1. Classification (NCBI taxonomy): domain Eukaryota; kingdom Metazoa; phylum Mollusca; class Gastropoda; family Patellidae; genus Patella; species Patella pellucida. The sequence goes on from OU795041.1 coordinate 18,548,684, forward strand.
TGATTGTGATCGTCTAGAATTTGTCTCTATATAGCTGTCTTTGCTTCTCCTCCACGTTGTGTTTGCTTCTTACTGGTTTCTTAAGAAGTTTTTCTTCTCAGTTATAACAATGCAACAGTTCGTTTTTACATTTAATATAGCATAGCTGCCTTAGCTGGATACATACAAGCATAGTACAGATTACAATATAGACTGACCCAGTCTCTTCTATTTATTTTACATTTCGATTTATATGAAAGTATTAATTTTTAGTAAACCAACACTTTCGTTTCCATTTGTATAAAAAAAACTTCGAGTAAACCTGTAACCAGCATCAAAGACTGGACAATTTGCGAATTCCACAATAAAATGGGCGTTCTTGCCATGTTTTTCGTCCTACCTTATTTGGAATGATTGACAGTTATCAAGCACGCCCCGAGTCACGTGACATGAATCATGCGTCACGACTGAAGTGCAAAGCAGTCATGCTGAGACCGTCTGAGGGTTGATGTCACGTAGTCGTTAGATATGTCGTGATCACGTGCACGACGTCACACGACCTACATAATGCAGATTGACCTACTAGATGAGATTGAAGCTCTATTTGCCCAGTCTCTAGAGATTCCTTTTTTTTTCGTTTTTTTTTTTTTGGAGAGGACTGGCCAATTTTTGGTGTGTGGAGAAGACTGGCCACCAGTCTAATTACAATACAGTCAATACTAAAGTCATTTCTCCACCCTTATCAGCCCCGTGGCTATCTAGGAACTCAGATGGAACATATCTAGAATCTATTCGAAGTCTTCTTAACAATGAATAATATAATTGGTTAAATTAAACCAAATAGTAATTTTCCTTGAACACCTAATCTCGTGATTTATAGACACATGTTTTGGCTAAATAACACTTTTTATACGCCCACATCTTAAAAATGGTATATCATGATTGTGGACCCTGTATAGGTCACAATTTTGATTCTTTTTTGATGGAACTTGAAATGCGTGGTTATAACCCAAAGATCTTAGTTCCTTTCGTTATTTGCACTTATCGGATCATAACTTCCTGAATTATGGCCTCTGATTGGCCAAAAAATCCCCTATGGTCCCTCTGGAGGTAACAATTATTATCTGATTTTAAACAAACGTTTGACTCTATCACCGTTGCACCCTACGAAAGGCTGAGTTAGAATTTCTAAAAAATCGGACTATAATTGCCAGACAAAATGGCCGCCGTTTTTACGCGAATAGTGTAAAAATATGGTATATTAAAGTTGTGGACCCTGTAGAGGTCACAATTTTAATTTGATTTGGATGAAACTTGAAATGCATGTTTGTAACCTAAAAATCTTGATTCTTTTCAATATTAGCGCATATCAAATTGTAACTTAATAATTATGGCCTTTGATTGTAGGAAAAAACACTTTCGGTGTTGCTTGTTAACTATCCATCTAGAGCTCGAAAATGTGGGCGTATCCTGTCTGGCAGTGCCAGCTTACTATCTTTTTATATAACAATATGTCATTCATATGCTAGTTTGATTTAAAGATGCATTCCCGGGTACAAACTTTGTGATTTGACGATATATTTGGACTAAACACATATTTAATGTAACCAAACTATCAACAATTTGCCTCAATTCCCCTTCAAAACTCTGTTTTCGCCGGGGATACCTATAGCTGTAAGTAAGCTGTTGTTAAACGCAATGTCTGCCAACTTAACTTCATTGTGGGAGGGTCCATATTTCAAAATGTATCTATCATTACTTACTTTACATTTACCGTATTATTGAGGCCTAAATAAATTCTTAATTATTTCTGTCAACTTCTTTTAAAACCTTTTAATTGCAGAATATTTTGTACCCTGACAACCCGCAATGTTCCCAAAACCGCCTAACCATTTGAGCAAGAAATAACAACTGCTCTCTGACCTAAGCTAGCAGACAATAAGACAGCAAATCCTGTTGGGTTGACAGTTAGTGATTTCCTGACAATATTGCCCAGTCCTTGACCCATGGGCGATTTTCGCGTAATCTAGTATTTTTCTAGTAAGATTGGGTGTCTATACTTTTCATAATTACCAAGTTTGCCATACTTTTTTCGGAAATAACCAGCCGATAAATATTTTGCTGGGAACCCATCTTTAAGTATTTTAAAAGTACATAATCATGAATATGTTTGAGACTACTAACTTTCCAAATCATTAATTAATACAATATAATGCCACCATTAATTTCACGATCAAAAATTCTACTAAAAGTGTTACACTGTCTAGACGATTTTATTCAACTTTTTTACCAACATTATTAATTCTTGTACATCATCCACTACTACTCACAACGTTTTCAAACACGCTTATGTTACCCCTTTAATTAAAAAATCTACACTGGATCCTAATATTTTTAAAAATTACAGATCTGTCTCTTACTTAAGTTTTATTTCTAATATATTGGAGAAATGTTTTGCTTCGCAGATAAAGGCCCATCTAGATGATAAATGTTTGTGTGAACCAAGTGCTTATAAACAATTGCACAGTACCGAAGCAGCTTTAACCCGGGTTTTGAATGAAATAAAACCAAGTACGAACAATCCAAACCATAAGACAAAATTCGAAGTCCTAAAAAAATGCTGTAGGCAAAATAGTGTAATCTGGCAAAATAGTGTAATCAGCATAATAATATGATATTTTAATGTAAATTAATAATGGAAAATGTACATTTTTTATTTTATTAGATGTATCTGCTGCTTTCGACAAGGTAGAAACCTTCCCTTCTTCTACGTAGACTTCAATTTAAATTCGGTATTTGTGGCTCTGCATTAAATCTTTTAGAAAGCTATCTTGTTAGTAGAAAACAGTGTATTTTAGTTAATTGTAAACCGTCGTGTGAATCTGTTTTGTCATCTTGGGTTCCTCGGGGTTCTGTTCTTCGTTCGATTGTATTTACCCTCTATACGTCACCATTTGGTGATATTGTCAGAAAATATGGTCACAGCTTTCATTTGTATGCCGATTTGCAACTTCATATTTGTTATTAGGTTCGCGGCATCAATTCAGTAAATTTTGACATGATCCCCCCCCCCCCCATGTTGTAACTGGTAATTGTGATATATTTTCATCTTATTATGCTCGTAATATTGGTGCAATCTTTGATAGTTTTATGCTTTTGGAAACTCAAGTCAATAATATTTGTAAATTGTGCTATTTTAAAGGAGCCAAATCGCTAGTTTATCGTCGGTCTAGACCGATAATCACCAAAAAAACCCCTCATAACCTGAAATTCGTGCCGAAATGAGTCAAATTGTCCAAAATCCAAAATGGTTACATGTTTTGGCTAGTAAATTCCAATTTTCATCCAGTTATCATAAGATGATCGCGTAAAATATAGCCTACGTTTTCAGCGTAAATGAATTAATTCCCATAACGGAGTCAAAATTGGGGGTTATTGAAGATGGCGGTCAGTTTTGGCGGGAAAATTCGACTTTTACATAATATATATCAAGTTTGGTGTCAAAATATACGTTTGCAAGGTAGCAAAACCCATTTTTGACATAGTTTCGTGATATATAGTATAGGAGAACTTCCAATTCGAGATTTAGATTCCCTATAAGGGATTAGAGATTAATGATATTCCTACCTTAAACCTAATACAATGCCTTTCATCCAGTAAGCTGAATTCCATTCGGAGTTTCTTCCAACTCACTGCGGTATCGGCGTATGTGTATGTCGAGCGAGGCAACCCCCAGTCCAAGCTCACTGCTGATCATGCCTATCGAAGCACATTGCGAATTTAATTCACAAAATGATTCAAATGTTAGACACAGGACACAGTTGGATGCAGTATCGCCTGTTTATCAGATCAGTAGCGTTTTATCATTGAGGCGCTGGAGGCGCCAGCCTCCTCGCGAAAAAAATCAAAGAAGTTGAAAAAAAAACCGGGAGAAAAATGCTAAAACCGATGAGAAAAATGAAATGTACCCTAGTTAGGGAGGGCCCTAATAGCAGACAGAAGGGCCCCACGTTGAAAAAAAGGTCCCGACGTCTGACAAAAGGCCCCCCCTGACCATGGGAAAGGGCCCCGAGTCCGAGTCAATCATTTTATACACTGTTACTGTTGAATCCAGTACTGAATGAGAATGCAGTCATTGCATTGGCATGCAAATCATCAATCAAGAAATCACCTTTTCTGAAAACCTACTAATGAGCTATTCGGGAAAGAGATGGCTAGGTCGCCCAGTGTGGCCTGGCCTTTTAACTAAAACATATTTTAATTCAAAAATATTCTTTACAAAATAGTATGGCGAACTTATTTTTTATTCAACAAACATAAACATACGTACATCTATTTACAAAACTTCCTTGTAAATTATATTAGCTAATGAATACGAATACGTTTACTTATTGTTACATTATTATAGTATTTGTTTATAATTATATGTAAAACGTTTCGAGTCTTTGATATACCTTTGAATAAGTAAAACTAACATTGTATTTAATGTTTTTGGTAGTAGCGACGAACCATGTAGAAATATTTCGTGTAATTCAGTGAAAGGAATATATCCCAGCCATGTCAATTTACTGAAAAGGGCATTCAAAAAAATAGTGATACGAATTTTCGACAGATATAGCATTACAACTACAGTTTCGATTTTCAATTATATTTGAACGAAATAGATAAAAATTGAAACTACTACATCCACGTCGAATACGATTGTGGTATATCGTCGGTGAAGTTGCAAAAGGTCGTATCTTGGGTTTTTGATGAAAAATGATTTTTTGCATTTCTGATTTCCTCATCGTATGGCGCATCTTTTTATCTAATAATCGCATCTCTAGTCCAATCGAATAATTTTGTATGATCATGTGTCAAATCGTCGTATGATCATTTCAGAACATTTTTTTAAATGTAAAATGTCGTATCTGCAGAAAATTCTCATAAAAGTCTGCTTAAAGAGAGATACGACATTTTGTTTTGAACGTCTAAATTGTTTTTAATAATTGTAGTTTATAGTCTCTCCTGTAAAATTAGGAAAAAAGGAGATACAACCTTTTGCCACTTCACCGACAATATAGAGAATGGCCTAGAACCAATACTTCTGAATTTTGGTGGCTTTCTTTTAGGTTTTGGAGATTGTTTAAATTATTTAACGTTTGCAGTGCCTTCCAAATCTTTTGATAAATTATTATATTCACGAATATTTTTCGGAAAGAATGATTTGTCTGATACTAACACGACAACGGGATTCCCGAATATTGGAGTTTCGTAAATTGTAAGGTGCTTGGGATTCGTTTACAAAATGTATAGTATTAGTAAAATACACGGGCCAGATTCCATGGATTATTTTATGTAACTGATTCAAACGTCTAATCTTTCTTCTTTCACGTAATTTTGACCATGCAGTTTCAAAATATAAAGATTTTCTGGAGGTGTAAATTATATCTCCTGTAACAACGCGAGCTGCTTTCATCTGAAAAATTTATAATTTATCTGACAAAAAGGCAAAATGCTTATTCAGTTCCAAGCCAAAGGTTTGGATTTCTCGGTAAACTCGGGAATCTAAACCGAGATGAACTGACGGAACCAGCATCTACATTGTTGGCCATCTACACAGACGATCTAGACGAACATTTCGAGAACGAACTGCAGCAATTCGTAAACGTCATCAAGGACAACATTTTTATTAAGGATATAATTTTCGAGCTCCAGATTCTAGAAATGTTCGATTCAGAGACAAATGCTGGAACAGCGTTAATTTCGACATTTCCGAACATGTATACGACATTGCGTATTTATTTGTCGAACATGGTCACCAATTGCTCGGGTGAGCGTTCTTTTTCCGCTTTAGCGCGGATAAAAAAATCACTTGCGTTCAACTATGGGGCATATAGGTGCACTAGCTTTATTGTGCATTGAAGCTAATCTTCTGGATTCGATTAATTTGGATGAGTTCACCAAAACTTTCGCGAGCCGCAAGGCTAGAAAGGAGGATGTCGTGTAACTGGAAGATGTAACGTCCTTGAACTTTGGTTAAATATTATTTGAAATCCACCATATTCCATTAATTATTATTTGATTGAGCTCCTGGTACGGTACGAACAAGGGATTTGTTTCGCATTCAGACTTTAGACAAGTATCGGATTGGGCACCGGACCTTAGAATAAACAGGCCTCGAGGATATGTAAGAATGCACCAAAATGTTCCTCGACCTCCGGTGGCCGGGGGCAGACCCCCCCCCCCGCGAAAGAGGGCCCTCAAAATAGTATAGCCTCCGCCATGATAAACCTTAAAACGCCCCTGTATCAGATCGAGATTTTTATAATATTATGCTTTACAGCAGAAAAATGAATACTGAGATTTGGTGATTTCTTTCTTTTTTTTAATAGAAGGAATCATTGAATTTAGCTATCATTTCATGAAATCTAGATCTATGCGCTATAGAATAAAATGAGAATCCTTTAATTTGACCGGGAATATACTTACAAATTATGTTTCCATACATCCAGAGAAATGGGTTCGCAAAGGAAAACGAGAGTCAGTAAAAATATCAGAGTATATCTGAAACACATATTGACAGCTTGAAAACTCTGTCTCGATTGATAAAAAGACAATAAGTAACCATAGATATAACGTAGAAGTGAATAAGTATAAATTAACGTACTTTTATTATGACGTCACAATCGACTTCTCAACCCGTAGAAAAACATACAAATAAAATTGAGTGTTTTTTATGGTTCTTTTTGGGGAGTTGTTTTATTTATTATTTTATGAATAATAATTGAGAATGTTGCGTGTGTGTTTTAGGGGGCAATGGGATCTAAACAGGGGCGCGCGTCTTCTCCGTCATGATTGAAGGGATCTCGGGGTCGTCCACTGAGAATCTGATGTCTTTGGACCAGTTAAGTTAACATTTAAACTCCGTCAGAGTAGAATGCAAAGAGAAACCATTTGGTGTACTTTGACGTATATACTGGCCAATTGAACCATCTCAGCTCTCAAGCTCGATAAGATATTTGAACAAAATATCGGAAAAAATGTTTATTTTTGATTTTTTACTCGAATTGGATTGTCGAACTTCTACGATTGCATTCTTTTCCACTAAACCGATTGAACATTATATCTGATCATGTTTTCCTTCTGCAGTGGATAAGGCGCTGGTTCGCTAGCCTGGAGGTCGGGTGTTCGATCCCTACATTGGCCGAGAAAGTTCATCTCGATTTTCCGAAGTGATTCCCCTTGTCAGTGATGCAGAAGGAGGGCCTGACAAGGACAGCTGCCTAATCGTTCGGATGGGACGAAAAACCGAGGTCCCGTGTACACATTGGAGTGCACGTAAAAGATCCCTTGGCAGTTGGAATTCGATATAAGAGTAGGGAGTAGGCCGTAGCGCCGCTGCCCGGGCAAGATTTCCTAGTCGTTCGGATGGGACGAAAAACCGAGGTCCCATGTACACATTGGAGTGCACGTAAAAGATCCCTTGGCAGTTGGAATTCGATATAAGAGTAGGCCGTAGCGCCGCTGCCCGGGCAAAATATTCCTCATAGCACACTCAGGTTAAGTGCAAATTTCAGATAAACCCTAACCTACTCATAAATGATACCCCCCCCCCCCTGTGAATCCGCGCATTGTATGCCACTCGGAACTGAATAGATTTCGTTTTTGATCAGAATACTATGTAATTATTCTTGTACTATGACAGACCGTTTAAAGGGACTATCCCGATTTAAACAGGGTCTAAAAAATAAAGTTCGAGTACGTGTGAAATTTAAACGCCCAAATAAAGAGGAGCGGTGTATATACTGTGGCTCAAAATTTCAGCTCGGAATATTGGGTCGTTTGGATGTGAACGTCAAAATTGCTTATCCAGACACGTAACCCTTTTAAGATTTCTGTTCAATTTATGGGTTGGGTGAGCTTATAATCCACTCCCGTCCGTTTAGAAGTCTATGCAGTGAATGACCTGTGTGCTGTACTTGTTTACAAAAGGAAAATTTCACCTACACTTTATTTTTATAAAATGAAGTCTGGTTTTATCAAGACACCGCATGATACAGCTTAGGACACCGGTCTCCATTTCCAGATGAAGAATGACGGGTTTAAGTTGTTTGAAAACGTGTCACATAGGCTATATTGAGTTAGTTGCTTGGCCCTGAGGTAGAGGATATTAAGTGATTTTAACACAAAATTAAGCAGTTTTATTCCCAAAAATATTATCAGGATTGGCCCTTTAATTGTGTGTTACGCATGTGTGCCATTTAAGCTGGGCTTTGCCTGTCTTCCCTTGTTATCAGAGAGTTACAGCATCTATTTACCATCAATCTGTTTTATAGAGAATTACTTACGAATTATCTCTGTCACAGATGACTGTCTTCAACACGTGCATTGACTTCACGTGGCGTCAGCCATTAGAGACTTTTGGCAAGCGGGATTTTTACCATCCGTATCACGTGTCTTATCGTATACGTGATACGTTGCGTCAGTGTAGTTTTAGAGTTTTGGCAGATATTTGCGTCGCGTACGTATGCGCCGATGAGCTGAGCTTCGTTCTATTAAAGTAATGGCAGATATTACCAAGATCACCATCAGTACTAGTCACGTGCCTATTATAGTGTACAGCTTCCAGGAGGGGGGGGGGGGATTGAAGTCGCTCGACAGTCGCTGAGCTATTAAAAAAAATAATTATCGAATCAAATTAAAAAATCTACGACTTCGACTCGACAGAAATTTATCACAGAATAAAATCCTTTTCAGATTTGCATGGTTCTGCCTCCCTTAATTTAGAATGTAGATCAACCATTACAGTTAAAATGACAACATTTCACCATCTAAAAGTAGCAAAAAGACGGTAAAAAGACAGGAAATTGTTATACGAACCTTTTCCGTATAAAAGCTGTTCGATACGTGCTGTCGTATCCTTGTGTCGTATCACGTATGCTAAATACCCACACATTGGTGACGTCAAACGCAAAATTTATACGGATACGCGATACGGAGCAGACATTTACACTTGCCAAAAGTCTTTATTGTTTACGTAGCACCTAACTGCTTCAGGAAAAATGATGCCTTTTACTCATTTTAATACCCATTTACACTAAATAGGAAATATTTTTTAACTACAGATTGTCGGAGGAAAAAGTTAATATTTTGCCGAATTAAGACGCATAGATATGTCATCTAGCGAATATTCACTGCGGGATCAGTTGCTATACAAAACGTTATGTTGTTTCCCACATATTCTGGATGACTTTTGCTAGATTTTGAGAAAATTTGATAAATCAGCTCCGGTTGATTTTACAGGTCACCAGTTTATTTTAAAATAAATTGACAGGATTTGTATTCAAGGAACATGTTTAGTGCGATGGGAAATGGCGGTAGAAATGTAGTTCAACACTCACCGGCACTTGTGTAGGTCTACTGAAAATCGGCGTTTCGGCCCAAAATATACCGACACGTGCAAGCTGTGTCAGGGCACTTAGTCATTTGAAGAAATTGAATCTATTTCAACTTTTGCCAACACAATGACCCTAAGAGTATGTAATAGGGGTGGGTGTAGATTATATAGAGAAATTAACTAAAGTTATAAGAATGTTTTTATTCCATAAAACAGACAACTAATAAACAAGTATTATCAGTAATATCACAAATAGACAATTATATCACATACAAATAAACAATTTTATCTTGATAATGCTGCGTTGGTATAGTAAGTTTTTATTGACAAATACTTTAAATAAACAAATACTTAACACAGCATGAACAAATACTTAATACAATAAACAAATACTTAATTAATACAATAATCAAATACTTAATACAATAATCAAATACTTAATAAAATAAACAAATAAACACAGCATGAACAAATACTTAATACAATAACAAATACTTAATAAAATAAATAAATACTTAAAACAGCATGAACAAATACTTAATATAATAAAAACAAATACTTACAATATAAACGAATCTATGATATTGATAAAGTCATATTTTATAACTTACATTGATATTGTAAGATATTAAATTGTTTTGTAAGTGGTAGATTAAACTGTGTCATGAAATTTAAGGTACATACAAGTACTCTAATAATTATATAATAGAAAATAAAATAGAAAACATAGGCCATTAAAAGAGAGAGAGAAATGGGGTTTATAACGTTCACTCAACACAAACTAGATTTTTTGGGACTAAAATGGTTCAGTTTGTTTTCTATATAATTCACTTGTGCGTGGGGGTCTTTAGCAGTGGGAGGAATCTGTTGGACCCAGAGAAAACCCACAGATTTGGACTCTACTCCTTGTCATATACAAAACAGGAATCAAACAACACCAGTTAGCTCAGTGACAGACCTTATGATAGAGCACACACGCACTAACCATTCAGCCATCCACTCCTCTAAGTCCAACAGCCTTTAAAGAAATGTTAATAAGTTCTACACACCATCACACCGAAGGCGCCCTTTCCATTGAACACAATACGAGGCCATCGATTTACATGCCCATATCAGTATGGGCGCCCCATAAAGCCGAGTGACAGGGCGCCCAACCAATGTCACTTGGTTTTATGGGAGCGTCATCAATCATGTCGTTATATATGAGGCGCCCCTCAAATGGTGTGGTGCCTCACAATGAGTCACATGATGAACATCACAACTTGATGGGGCGTCAAAACGGTGTGATCTGCGTGCAACTTATCCCAGAGGACCTTCCATAATGACATGATTGGTGGGGCGCCTTATTATGACAATATATGATTGTTTTGCCGCACATAATGCATAATGCCTTTATCCATTGCGAGAAAAATGTTAAGGGGCGCCCTTTCTATTGGACGCAATACGAAGCCAGCGACTAACGAGTCCATATTCAGTATTGGCGCCCTTTAAAGCCGAGTGACTTTGCTTAGGCGCCTACTACTAGATTGATGGGACCCTTAACCAATGTCACTTCTATTCATGTCGTTATATATGAGGCGCCCCACCACCCAAATGATGAGGCGCCTCATAATAAATCAAACGATTAACACCTAATTTGAGGGGTCGTCTAAAACTGCGAGCTGTGGTGTTACTTATCCCGGAGGGGCGCTAATAATGATATGATTGGTGGGGCGCATTATAATGACAATGTATGTTTGTCGGTTCGCACATAATAAAAAATGTCGAGCGAGAATGGTTGGGCGCTCACGACTTGGTCAATGGGGCGCCCAATACAGCATGATTTGGCGCCCCTTGAAGGTGTCAGATGTTATATGCGCCCGTTATACAGCGCACCTTATGGGGAAACAATTCATTTTATCTTGTGTTTATAGACTTAAAGTCGCTTCGTATTGCTCAGCTAGTATCACAGGTGAGCAGGGGCTGTTTATGGTCTGCCACTCGAATATCGAATCTCACCAGTTATTAATATTTCACTGGCATCCTTCGTATATTAGTGAATTTATTACAAAAGTTATTCTAGATATTAAACTCGTTCAAGGTACACACCGTACTTGTTGCCGTTTATAGCGCATTAGACAATAGATCTGGCAGGGTTGCACTCGATCTTTTTCAAAAGTGTCAGATACTGCCGCAAACCTGGGCGCATTGTTTCAAGTATAGATTCAGCGCGCCCCCTTTTCCGGATTTGAAGCGTCCCTTTCCTATTAGTATTTCAAATATTATAAAACTTACTTTAGACTAGAACCCAAGGAGTCCTTATCCGTTCTCCGCAGTATTTTAGGGAATTTTTAGTATTCGCGTTTATTTTTCTGCCCAGAATCTATCGTTAAGTGTAAAGTAGCAGGAATTAAACTTTTTATTACTGTCAAGTATATAACAGTTCTCGATACATACAGCATCGATATTGTATAACGTGCGATACTAAACAGTGTGAAAACATGCCCCGTGTGGCGTCAGATATCTACAATGACGGAAACGCAACTAAACGACCACACACCGACGCCCGAAGAAATCCACTATAAGAAAGCCAACTGGAGATTGTGGGAAATGTTCAGGTTAAATTCCCGATGGTGATGAGATTGATGCAAGCCCGCGCCAGGAGTGATAATCTTCGGGGGGGGGGCTAGACCCTTCTCCGTGGACCGTCAACTGTAGGTACACCGGCGCCCCCAGAAGCCCCATCGGCGCCCCCAGCAGCCCTTGCCCCCCTTACATTTTTGGGCTAGATACGGGCCTGGAAGCCTATAGACACCCTCTCCATTTCATGAAATGTCTCTTTAATACAGTTATGAAACATGTTAGTGAATAATCTACATGCTAACCATTTATTTTTCCTACCTGTATTAAAGTATAAATATATCACAGATTGAATTGATGTAATTATAAAAGTTTAATATGATTTTATGTAGTAATAGGTCTCATACTGCTTATCACCATATTCATTTGTCTTTCTTTCTCCTGGAAATCTGTATGACCTATTACTAACTCACTGTAATATAAAAAAACCACAGCAATGAATCCAGGAAATGGGGTTTAATACCTACTTTTCTACACTGACTGGGATAATGAAGACGTGCATACACCATATTGTCTGCTATGAGAAAAGCTTTGCCCAGATAGCGGCACTATTGTCATTCAAGGGTTCTTTTATGTGCACAGCAACGGAAATAGGTTAATAATTACATCTAAGCATTTGTTAAAATGGAGGAACATTTGTCCCAGCTTGGATATATGCTAGATTTGAATGAAAAGTATTTGTAGGGAGGGGAGGTGAGAGCATGTGCCACTGCCTATCTCAGATGCCAGCAAATTATCAGATAATGTATTTTGGTATTAATGATAATGTAAGTATTTAGTACGAACCTATAGTTTATTTCACCATCTCCATCTCGATCTAATTCTTCTAATAATTGTTGTGTTTCTTCTTCTGTTAAATTAATTCCAGTTTCCTTTAAAAATTTATATAAAATTTCAAAATACTAGTATATTATTTACTTTGCATAAAACAAAATTTATTTAACCTCGATAATTGTCATGCTACAATTGATTAATGGGGTGATATCATCAAACCTCGATAATTGTCCTGCTACAATTGATTAATGGGGTGATATCGTCAAACCTCGATAATTGTCATGCTACAATTGATTAATGGGGTGATATCTTCAAATACATGTATACTGCTATGAAGAAAACCAAAGAACAAGTTGTTACGCTAATTCAAGAGGCCATGAGTACCAGAGTCATTGCTTGAGTACAAAATTAACTGAATAGATTTTCTTGCTAGGTAATTATGTGTCACTTATTTATTAAACATTTCCTTTTTTTAATAATTGCATTAGAAGTGCTGGTTGTGTATTCTCAAAAAGCATTAGTTTTCTAATTAACCATTACCTGATATTTAAAGCAATAATATAACACACAAGCTTTATTATAAACTTTGAACACAAGCTATATTATAAACTCATGAACACAAGCTATATTTTTAACTCATTAACACAAGTTATATTTTATAGTCATGAACACAAGCTATATTATAAACTCATGAACACAAGTTAAATTTTAAAGTCATTACCACAAGCTATATTAAAAACTCATGAACACAAGCTATATTTTAAACTCATGAACACAAGTTATATTTTAAACTCATTAACACAAGCTACATTATAAACTCATTAACACAAGTTATATTTTAAACTCATGAACACAACCTACATCATGAACCCAGGAACACAATTTTGCAAACATATTAAAATATCATTTTTATGATAAAACAATCCAACATAATATTATAATATTTTGCAGGCACATAAAAAGGATTCTATAGGGTTACTAACTTTTTCTATAAGGGATTAAAGGTCAATGTTAAGGAAATGGATCAAATTTCATGCATCAAATAAGGTATATAACCATGTACCTTCATACTCCCTGGCCTACATATTGTTTTGTCTGAAAAATCTGCACTCAACACTGCAGTATTAATGTATGAGTTTTAATATCAACTATGTATGGGATAGCTAACATTATGTGGTATTGGCATTTTCTGGCATATAAATGTTGGATAGCTAATATGTGGCATCACTTGCAATTTGATTAAAATACAGATTTATATTTCGTTCCGTTTTTTATACTTTCGATGGCCTACACTACATAAAGATCTGACCAGATGTACTGGAAGGTCACATTAGGGGTTGTTTGAGTGGCTTTTGATGCTATGACATCAGTGTTGATATTTCTAGTGGAATACCAACAGTTTCATGCCCAGAAGTCCCCATCACAGATGGTTTCATTGGCTAATCCCTCACGCCATCTAGAACAAGTGTAGTGCAGACAAATAAATACGAATTTTTAAACTATAAAAAATGAAACGAATTAGGATCTGTGTTTTAATCAGATTGCATCAATTATGGCAGGCATATAAATGTTGGATAGCTAATGTGGTATATATCTGGCATTAGCAGCGGCTGGCATATAAAGGTTATAAATATGGGATAATACATAAAAACTTACTTTTTTAATCCTCTAATATAAACAAATAAAACAAAGTTGACAGAATATAAATCACTGACTGAGAATTGACAGTCTCTACTCAGAGGTGATAGATTTCCTTAACTTGATAGCAAATGAAGTTCCAAGAAGTTGAACAATTAAGTCAGATTTCTTTAACTTGATCACTAATGAAGTTTCAAAAATGTTGAACAATCAAGTCAGATTTCCTTAACTTGATCACTAATGAAGTTCCAAAAACATGAACAATCAAGTCAGATTTCTTTAACTTGATTGCTAATGAAGCTCCAAAAGGTTGAACAATCAAGAAGGATTTCCATTAATTGATCACTAATGAAGTTCCAAAAAGTTGATCAATCATGTCCAATTTCCTTAAAGTTGCAAGAAGTAGAACAATCCAGTCAGAAAAACTATTTTGTATAATTCATATTGATTCATAGTAGTCAATAAATGAGTGCGTGGACATGGATATCTCTTATCGATTGAGTGATTACACACATGTATGCCTCCTTTGTCCTATATTTGGAAGCATATGCAAAAAAATATTACATTTATTTAGGGGTAATCTTAAAATTCAGTACCAGTATGTTTTGCAATAAAGCCTAGTCCCCTTGGTCCGAATTTGGGTTATTAAGCACAATTTTTATTCTCTGCCAAACCCAGTACTTATTCCTAGTATCAAACCATTGGAGTAATATTTGTTTCTCCATCTTTGAAAATCAAACATCTTTGACCACAACCCTAAAGAGATACTTTTTTTCAATTTTAAAAACAAAATTCACTCTTTTCAGTAAAAATCTATGATCAATACATTTTTAACTTACCACTAAACCAGTTAAGAATTCTTCATGTGTGACACTCATACTCTTATCTTTGTCAAATTTATTAAAGAAATCAACAAGTCGTAAGTTATTTTTCTGGATATAGCTGTGTAGTTTAACCATGGGATGGACTCGAGCTTTAGGGTTAAGTGGCGGTTCCATGCCACCATGTCTCATCATTAAATCTGGGAATTGTTCCTGTACTTTGTTGAATATCTCATTAAAATCTTGATTCACTAATATATCCTGAAAATACACAAAAGTAAGAAAAATCAACGGATGAAATTGGCATATAGAAATGAGAGCAATAATATAGAAATTCATTCTGCCAGCGGTCACAACTCATACTGGGTTTACATTTAATTTTTCCAAATAATTCCTAATTCCAGAAAAAAATTTTTCTTGCACCTGTATTCAAAGTCTGATAATCATAAGCAGGGGCGAGGTGTCCCATGATTTTGCAAGAGGAACAAGATCATGTCTGGACCCCCAAAAAACAATATATATGTGTATGCAGGTGAGGGGTAGGAGGGCCATCTCAGTGCCGCCAACTGTCGCCAAGTAATATTGGGCTGTGTGACAAATGATTATACTGCTAAAAACTACATTGACACTGTGCCATTTCTAAAGGGGCCCCAAAACTACCGGGGGCGCAAAAACTTAAAATTATGACGCAAAGCTTGTCATTGTGTCCCTGAGATAGCCCAAGTTAACTTTTAACATAATTTGGGGATCACGGTGGCTAAGTGGATAAGGCGCTGGTTCGCTAGCCTGGAAGTCGGGTGTTCAATCCCTGCATTGGCCGAGAAAGTTCATCTCTATTTCCCAGGGTGATTTCCCCTTGTCAGTGATGCAGAAGGAGGGCCTGACAAGGACAGCTGCCTAGTTGTTCAGATGGGTCGAAAAACCGAGGTCCCGTGTACACATTGGAGTGCACGTAAAAGATCCCTTCGCAGTTAGAATTCGATATAAGAGTAGGCCATAGTGCCGCTGCCCGGGCAAAATTTCCATCTGTATGGCGTATGCCCGTCTTCCAAAAGCCCAGGTAGGGTGCATAATAGTAGGGCATTAAACCCCCATTTCATTTTAACATAATTCAAAGTAAAACTGACGATGAAAGGACCTCCTAAGGAGAATGAAACATTTATATTCTAATCTAATATTTTCAATCCCATCATTTATACTGCATATTAGTACAGGATGAATAATACATAAACTACTACTTACTGAGAAATCTAACGTCTTCAATATACAGTTAGGATTCTTTAATATAGCAGCACAGATTCCCCAACAACCAGCACTCTGCAACGGATTCTTGCCAATCTTAAATTAAATGTAGTACAGAACATAAATTTATGAGTTTTTTAAAATCTAATACCAAAATAGGAGAGCAGGGACAGACTCCATTCATTTTTAACATATTATCTCATTTAATGAACAAATCAAGACTTACTTAATCCAGAGAGAGAGGGAAAGAGAGAGAGAGAGAGAGAGAAAGATGGTGTTTAAGGGCCACTCACATAAACTAGGTCATTCAGGACTAACATATGGTTCAATTTTATTTCAATAATTCGTGGTGTGTAAGGGTCTTTAATTAATAGTGAGAGGAAATCAGGGATCTTGGTTTCGGGGAGGCTACATAGGGCAATAAAATTAAAATGATTTAAGTCTATGTGGCAGAATAACGGTTAAAAATCAAAAGTACTTTCTTTAAAAAATTGTTTTAAATTGGTCAATTTTGACTTGTTATTGCCATTCACACTATTTAAAAGCTTGACATTACTGGTAAAAAAATATCATCAATATATACCTTAAGCACTTTTAAAGTTTCATTAACAGCAAGACCTTTACCAATAATTACTGATCCCTCGGTATTAATTCGGTTGTTTCTTAAATGACAATATAATAAACATAGATTAAAGAGGCATTATCACTCTCACAAAATAAATGTAATTACCTTTGAATAATCTAATATTCAAAATAACTGTAGCATCACCTTATTATGGAAATTCTATGCAACAACCTACTTAAAGTAAGGTATTTTTTTTCACAATCATTGGTTAAAATACTTGCAAATCATTAAAAAAATAACAGGATTCATTGATTAACAACTGAAGTCAGCCTCGTCTAAAAAATTGTGTACAATCTAATTTGAATAAATGAAATGAAATGAAGTGGGGTTTAATGTCCTATACTGTTTTTTCGAGTGGACGTTTAACCCCATTTCTATCTCTCTCCTCTATACTGTTCTGACGACCGGGCAAATGAAGACACCTAATTCTAATTTGAACAGTCATTAAAGTGTTAATGCCTCTTTAAGGTTTGTTACAAAAGAAATTTTTTTGCTGTTAACCTTATCAGATGTCATACATATTATGTTATTACACTTGCTGTCTTATCGACCTCTTATATTCATTTGTGATGCATGTAATAAGAGAAGATTAATTATTAACTAGAAGATCAACCAGAGTTAACAAGCATGGATATAATTTCAGTTAAAAATCAATACACTCCATATTTATACTTTTTATACTTTCGATATCCTATACTACTGTAGTAAAAAGAAATTTTGAACTGTAAAAATGAAATGGAATAGGATCTGTGTTTTAATCAGGTTGAAATCGATACGAAATATGTAACAAGACTTACGAAATATCAAGATCCTCGAGAACAGAATTCCCTCTTAAAGCATCTCCTACAGCCATAGCACCTTCAACACCAAAACCATTCCATGATAAATTAATCTTCTTCATAAATACATTTGTCTGTAATGGAGTAGGTATAAAATTACTTCAAGGATATTACTTAATTTCAGGAGTTTTTCACAAATTAGAATCCAACATAAAACTCAAAATCAAATTCCCTCCATGAACAAGCAATTGGTATTGGAAATTCTGTGCATTAAGGGGGAATAACCCATCATCTAAAAATATAAACCCCTTACACACTTTAACTTCTTCTTGACCAGAAGTTCATCTCTGGATAGAGTGTCAGAATAAAATCTTTGATTACTACACGAAAATATGTCTTGTTTGCCATAAACACCTATCTTTAAAGGGAGATGCTAATTGCAGGCTGGTTGGGGAGGTGTCAGGAATTTCACAGTCCAAAATGGCAGCTGTATATAAATGAGTATTTTTGGGGAATACTAACCGGAACCCTTACCCTAACCCTTTTAAGAGGTGTAAAAGGTAAATTAGATCTAAGTTCAGTCTACTAAAAAGGGTAAGGGTTAGTATTCCCAAAAATTCTCATATATATAAAGCAACCATTTTGAACTTCGAAAACACGCAAACCTCCCCAACTGGCCTACAATTAGCATCTCCCATCTTTAATCCCCTTTAGCTCCCCTCAACTGACTGCCTCATACCACTCATACGCCTTACAATAAAAGCAAAATACTTCTCAATGGTCCAAACCATGCTTATAATCATCTTGGTATTTAATAAGAGTATTATTATTATAATTATTACCTTAACCCCTTGAGCAACACTGACAGCACCTCTTCTTCTGATATGATTCCAACTGAGATCTAATTCTTTAATACAACTATTCTCTGATATAGCTGGTCCAAATACCACTCCAGCAGCCTCACAAAAATTATTCTTACTCAGATTCAAATATTCCAAAGTTTTAGTTAACTGTAAAAAAATAAATAAGTTATCTGTCTGAATTTACATGAAACTACAGACCCTTTCCCTCAAAGTTAATTAGGTCACCTAGTGCCAACTGAAAACTTTTAATTTAAAAATAAAATTATAGACTAAAAGTGATTAACAAACCCACAATAAAATAAAATGAGAGGAAGTCCTAAATTGTTAAAACACAAGCTCTACCTTACACATGCAGTTCACCTTCTGCTAAGTGACGACTGTAATCGTAATGGCGGCATATTTAGATTTAAAAGTGAATAGGCTTTCTCCATCATGCTTTTGGTAACAAATATATATGTTTTTTTTCTGCAGATTGAATATGGTAACATATTTAGGATCTTGACAGTCAAGGGAATGTAGTTAGGGAGAGGGGTTTAATATAGGCTATGCCTGTTCCCCAATCCATATTCAGATACAAATCTGAATAAAAATATTGCTTATAAAAAAAAAAAAGGAAATGTATTTTAAGAACAGAATGTCTTGGTTTTAACTGAGTAAAATAAATATTGTATGGGACGGGGCACAGTGAAGATGATCCAAGGTATCCATCCCTCCCATTTCACTTCCTGTCTCTAGTCTCCACCCACATTTCCCCTATCCCTCCTATTTCACTCCTTGTCTCCACCCACATTCCCCCCATCCCTCCTATTTCACTCCCTATCTCCACCCTCCTATTTCACTTCCTGTTCCATCCACATTTCCCCCATCCCTCCCATTTTACTACCTGTCTCACCCAGATTTGCCATTTCAATCCCTGTCTCTGCCAACATTTCTCCGCATCCCTCTTATTTCACTTTCTGTCCCCACCCACATTTTCTCCCATCCCTCCCTTTTCACTCCCTGTCTCCACCAACATTACCCACAACCCCTCCCATTTCACTCCTTGTCTCCACCCACATTCCACCCCTATCCCTCGCATTTTTACTCCCTGTCTCCATCCACATTTCCCCACCATCCCTCGCATTTGACTCTCTGTCTCCACCCATATTTCCTGCCCATCTCTCCCATTTCACTTCCTGTCTCCACCCACATTCCAGCCCATCTCTCCCATTTCACCCCCTGTCTCCACCCACATCCCCACTCCGCAATTCCTCCCATTTCACTCCGTCTCCACCAACATTTCCTCCAAAAATTCAAACAAACATAATACATATGTACATGGACGTTAAGCTAATGAATGTTATAAAAATTACCATTATAGTGTTAGCGAAATGTACAGCCGATTTATCATCAAAGTCATTACCTGAAGTAAAAGTGATTAAAACAAAACAACAGTGAATTAGTGCTATTAATGTAATAAATAATAAAATTAATTAATGTGATGATAAAACAAACTTGTTACAGACTAGCCAATTCTTTTTAACTATATTTAATTTTGATTAACATTTGTATTAGATTGTTATAGCTACCTTTTCTAAACGTTTAGTGATTTTGAGGTTTTCATTGATTAGAAACAGTTATAATTGGCATTAGCAAATTAGATTGTATACATTCATTGAGAAAATTCTACCATGCACCCCAAATTTTTTTTGTAGAATTGTAGGTAGAATAAATATTTCTTTCTATGAAAACAAGTCTGGATTAAAGAAGAGAATTTAGCTAGTCTGGGCTTCAGAAAAAATTAAATCTGTGAATAGTTTAAAATTGAATTAGTAAGAAATGCATATTTATTTTTCAGATGAATTTATAAAGTGAGTGTGATTATTTCAAAAACAAAATCTTTTTTTAAAATAAAGGAGATCCTTTGCTGCCTATTTCTGTATTTAGAATCACCGTGGCTTGGTGAGAACGCATGAGATCACAAACGGGAGATCCCAGTGTTGGCCGAGACATTTTCTCCGTTTGGCTGGATGGAGTGCCAGGCATGGAAAAACATCTAATCATCTGGACTGGATTTAAAAAATAAGGTATGGTGGTATTTTCAAGATATCCTGACATGTTAAAATCGAAGTAGGAGTAGTCTTTTTCCATTCAAAATTTCCCTCAAAGCACACTAGATGGTGTATGCCTGTCTTAATTAGCCCATTCAGTGCAGAAAGTAAAACAAAATTACAATACAGAAACATCAGAACCATGCCCTCTAAGAAAACCCATGCTTTTAGTTACCCAAACTTTTATTGTGCTTGGTATTCAATGTGAAATAATTGAATATGGTGACAATGTATAACTTATCTGTGATAATAACAGATGAAGAAATCGAAAATGATAATTATGTATAACTTATATATAAGAATAACAGGTGAACAAATTGAATAAGATAAAATGTATAGCTTACCTGAGAGAATAACATGTCTTAATGTATCATTCTGTAATAATATTTCACACAAACTTTCTGCACATTGATAACTTAATTTATTATCAGATAAATCCTGTAAAAAAAAAACAAATAAATATACTCTGAATAGGTGAACTATACAAAAAAAATCAAATGTTATGCTAAAGAGTCAAATACAACTACCTGAACAGGGCCCTGCACCTATCAAGAACAGAAAACTGAAGAGGTTGGACAGGGGACCCTACTATCACGCCAGTTGACTCAATGACAGACCATTATTAAAAAAACTTAGAATTGTAAGCCAATTATTATTATGTGAGGCCCTGTGTCCTGTCACTTAAACTTTCTGTGTCCTGTCTTTTTATTAGGTTTAGCCAATTGTAGAAATTGGTACAGGAATCTAGTGGCTACTAATTATGAAAGAGTTACAAAATAAAACCTACCAGATGAGATATAAAACAATTTTCTTTTAACATTTGACATACTGCCATACCACCATGAAATCCTAGCCAATTATCAGCTAAATTTAACTCTGTTATTTCTGTATTAGACTGAAATACAAATACATCAAAACGAAATGAAATAGGGTACCAACGTCCTACTGTTCTGCAACTACTGGGTGAATGAAGACAGTCACGCCATACAGCATGCTATGAGGGAAATTTTTCCTAGACAGTGGTGCTACGTCCTACATTTACATCAAATTCCAACTGTACAGTCAAAGTTATTTTATAAGAAAAGCTGAATGCCAGTGTGTAAAAGGGAAATGTATTCCTATCTGGCAACACTAACAATGGGGAACCAGGCCTGAAAATCCTGATTAACTTCTATGCCAACACAGGGATCGAACACAGGACCTCCAGATAATGCAGTGAGCCACAACAGCACCCAATATGAATATACATTGAAATTCCCTTTAAACCATCACATAATTTTAGAACTGGAGTGGAATGGATACGTCCTACTTATCAGTGAGGCGATTATCTTTAAGTCAATTATAACAGAATCCTGATTATAACAGAATCCTGTCTGGCAGACGACATGTTAAGCTGTCTTCTGTACTAAGTATCATGGATTCCCCATATATATAAACTACGGGGGGGGGGGGGGGGGGGGGGGTAATAAAAATGAAAGGAATGGGGTGTATTTTGAGACCAATAATACATGATAATTTGTTTTCTATGTTTTTGTCTGTAATGCTAGGGAGAACAATGCCTACTGTTCTTAGAATTCTTAATGTCAATGGATTTTCTGTGAGCATTGTTGCAATTATTTTTATTACGCACGCCATCAAAATGATAAGAAAACCTTTTCTAGTCAATCATACAGCACAGGAATCTGACCTTCTATCCGTTTATATATGCATACACCATGTCTTACCAGCCAATATATAATAAAAAAAGATTATTATATATTGTCTGGCACGACATGGTGTATGCATATATATAGATAGAAGGTCAGATTTCTGTGCATACAGACTTTACCAATGACATATGTGATCCTGACTTGAAAAATCCAGTGACATTTTAGTTGTGTGTCCAATATCTTAAACATGCATTATGTAGCTAGGAATCTGCCTAATGCAGATCATTCTTTTGGCCTCAAATGTTATATAAATAAGATATTTATTCACATAGCAAGTCAATAATCAATTCTCTACATCACCAGATGGTCGTGGTTTTTTATGGATTGAAATGCCATTTAATAATTTAATTTGAAAATGTATGATCAAGACTTTGTTTATTATCTACCGAGTTTATGTTATTCTTATCAAAACTTTAAACTGTATTAACTTTTAACAGAATAAAGTAGTTTGACTGAAATTTTCAAAAGATTCCTTTCTCATTATCTATTTGTATTCTATTATCATGAGAGCTGTTAGCTCTGTATCCAAATTTTACATTTTGCCTCTTTAACCAAATGACTTTCATAGCCACCCAAGAATATGTAAATAAATCTTACCACTAAAGACATGGCTATAGCTTTCATTCCATTGGCACCTAGTCCATGATGACTTAAATTAACTTTACTATCCTGCATGTGACGTTGAAAGTAAGAAACAGGAATTACACCAACAAGTTTACATGCTTCGATATAAGCTGTTTTACCACTGTGATCATAAGTAGGTGTATTATCTACAAAATCAATTAAAACAAAGTTTATTAAAGAGCACATAAAGTGACCATAACAAAATTAATTACATATACTTATGTACTTAAAGCCAGTGTTTATTATATACACTTACAGTAATATTATAAAGGCTAAGATCATTTAATAAGTAGGTGTATTATCTACAATATATCAATTTAGAAAAAAGTTTAAGCAGGCTATAATTTAAAATCATCCTATAAATGACCTGTGTAGCAGCACATACACAGAAATTAGAAAAACAGTATGGACAATGTCAACACGATAATCTTAAAGATTAAATTTCCGAACCCAAAATCTGTGCAACATGTAAATTTTAGATTTTTGTTGGCTGGGGCGATATAGCTGACATTATAGACACCCAAGTTTTTCAAACTTTTCACGAAGACTCTTGAAAAAAAAATTAAGACAGACGAATGAAGAGATACATCCTCCCCTACCCTGGGTAGTGGGTTGCCCATAACCAAATATCCTGCATTCACGTCTCTCTGCATGCCCAATCATGAAATGAGATTGAATAAACTCACCATCTCCTTCTAAATCAGTATCCCAGGCCTTATCATCAAATATATCCACTTTTTTAAAATCCAGATCAGATGTGACTTCACGACTAGTAAGTTCCACGTCTGATTCTGTATCTGATCCATGGTGTAAGTTTTTAGATTTAGAGGTAGCAGCACTAGCTGTTCCTGATTTTCTACTACTGCTGGTTCGACTTATAGTCTACAAGATAAAATAAATGATATCAATTTAAACTGGTGTTACGAAAGAGCTAAATCTGCCCATTACAGGTCTTTCTTTAGGCCTTAAATGTAATATAAACTATTACTTAGACATTTATTAACATGACAAGACCATAATGAACTCTTGATGCCATCTGATGGGTCCGATTTTAAAAAGATTTGAATCTGATCCATAGTTCAACGGCTGTTGATGATTACCCATAAACATGGACAATCAAGACTTTGTTTATTATTGCAACAACAATAACAATGTAATTCCAGGATACAGACTCTGTAGTACAGAGTTATTGAAATGTGCTTTTCTCGGTTCAAAGTTAAGTAATTTGACTGAAATTTCAGCATATTCCCTTTTCATTATATATTTTTAAACTTTAATACCGTGAACATTCAGGTCTTTACCTAATCTTCTAAAATTTTGGAGAGAACTTATATAGGCCTTTGCCTGTTGTTCAATCAATTTCAGTTTATTGAATAAAATATTGGTTAAACTAATTTTCTATAATGCCTCTTTAATTTTAGTAATCTTAAAGATCATACTCTTTAAGATCCTTTGTCCAACTCCTAAAATTTGCTCTGTGAGTAATGTCTTATCTTTTCATGAATTCGATAACAAATATAATTTATTCTTCCAATAGTCACTCTTTCCAATATACTTTAATACTATACATTGTCTCAATCTTTCTGATTTTATCAAATTCATTGGTTGTTCCCCTCCAGGCTAACGCCTGACTTGGCAATGTCTCCATTTTGGAGCCCTGCTTCTCGAATTCTTGGACACGCCCCTGCTAGGGCCCTTTTACTATCTATCTGTTTTTTTTTTAAATAAATGCATGTTGATATATGTCATATACTCCTTATGAAGACTAAAAAATTAAAGAAGTTTTATTATTATTATTGTTTGATTTATATAGCGCTTCATTACATTACACATGGATGTTTCTAAAAAAGTGCACTCACAACAAAACAGTTCAAAAACATTTTTTTTTAAATAAATATGTTTTTAAGTTAGTCTTAAAGGTCTGGATGGAAGAGAGAGAGAGGACTCTCGAAGAGTTTTTGGAAGATCATTCCACATTTTAGCTGCACTGACGGAGAAAGAATATTTACCAGAACGTTTATGATATTAAAGTGCGAATTTCATATTTTATAAGAAAGTCAAAACATAATTATCAACTCACTATTATACGACCATTGGCATTATTTCCCAGCCTTAAAAATCATTGACACAAGAAAAAATAACACAAGTACCTTCCTTGTTTTCCCATTCACTCCACTATATTCAAATGTTGGAATTTGAAGTTGAAAATGATATTTTGCCAATTTCTCAGCTGGCAATAGTGAATTATAGGATTAATAGGATTATTCCTTAACAAGGTAGGACTGTGTATAGATACCATCTATTTTAAGGTTTATTTTAAAACATTTTATAAAAATAACTTAACAATATGAAATTGTAGCTTTAAGGAATCGTCAATATGCTAACATCACTTGAAGAACGAAGGTTGGATCGTTTTAAATTAATATATACAATATTAATAATATATGGACATATACAATATTATAATTATAGACATATACAATATCAAATAAACATTATTATTATTCCATCAATAAACATATACTTGTCATCAATATATGCCTATCATTATCATTATTCCATCATCAAATACTTACACAATTGTCATTAATATGCTTACCTTGCGCACTGGCCTTAGAAACATTTTATCCATTATAAATTGATAGAATTAGAAACCTCAAATCTGACAGAAATATAGATTGGGTGGTTTGTTACATTTCTCAATCATAATACATGCTCAATAAAATAACAAACTATAATCTATTTGTCATATAATAATGGCATTCTCTGCATAGAAATCAACCAAATATCAAGGGACAATTTACCAACAGGAATAATTCATGATTTATGACAGTTTGCTGTAATCTAATGACAATACATACAAGTTATTTAGGAAGGTAATATTTATATTGTCTCTCTTGAAGAAGAAGAGACGAATGGGGTTTAATGTCCACAAACTAGGTCATTAATTAAGACTAACATACAGTTCAATTTTATTTCAATAATATGTTTATGGTGGGTGAAAACCCATGAGATTGGACAATGCCACTTTCGTGGACAATGCCACTTGACTCAATAACAGTCCTTACGATCTAAGACACAGACACATTTGACCCCTCCATCCCACCCTCACCGGTTCCCTTGAAACTTGGCATTATAACTAGTCGAGTGACAGCATATGTCTCCATGACATATTGCCTCATTAAACACATCTGTAATATCTGGCAATACCCCTTTAAATCTGTGCATGATAAATATTTTTGTTGAACTGTCCCTTTATGGCATGTTTATAATTTGATATATGCTATAAGAATACATATATTTGTATAAGTGTATAACAGTGTGAGATGAATAGACCTATATGTAATATTCTATTCACCAGGGTTAGACTATAGTTATACTGTATAGAAACCTAACTATTTCACTTATAGTGTATAGAACAGTGTCGCACCTATTTCAACAGTGCTTATAGAATAACAAAACTCTTTATTTACATCGTTACCTATTGTTCTCTTATCAAACAATGACAGGTTTATTGACACTATATCATTGTTTATATCTATACACATAACATAAACGTATATCGTATATCTTTAGAACAGCCTGTAACACTTCTTTATTTATTCTTGAAACTAACAAAGTTGACAATAACTTTTGTATTAAATAATAATATATAGTAATAATAATAATATGGCTAGTGTTTTACCCTTGTCAGTGGCGCAAGACAAATGGCCTGATAAGGAACTGTCTAGTCATTCAGATGGGACAAAAAACTTGATGTCCTATTAACAAGAGGAGGCTGTAGCACTACTATTCCTGGCAATATTTACCTCATAACCAACACTCCGTCTCCATTAGCACAGTGAACAGTCATATTACAGAAAAGTAAAATATTAAAACATCTATCATTTCATAATGTGACCAACTTTAATTGCAGGAAAATCTGCGATCCATTCTTAGGGAATCCAACCACGCCAGCTGACTCAATGATTGATAGACCTTATGATGCAACCATTCAGCCATCCACTCCACCTCCCTTCTAGATTTAAAACCCTAACCCTTAAAGTGCACATGAAATGGGCACAGAAAAATTCCCACACCCATTTCATGTGCACTTTAAGTTAACTCTTTATTACCATCAGTTAGCACCTTTTTTACACCTGTCACTACTTATAGATAAATGGAATAACAGTTTGGACTTAGGTGTCAGAAGTTATAAATCTAGTGATATAATAGGATAACCTTAAAGTCAAAAGAGTAAGGGAAATAAAGTCCAACCAACAACAAATACCTCATTCCAAGACTAACAGATGGAATATTTTAACTAAAGAAATCCCTTTTATCCAGGGTTCTTTATACAGGGATGTAACTCATGAAACTCATGACGTCTTGGCAAATAACTTAAGCAACTCATCCATTACTGACCTCATGAGGACCTGAAGTTTATCTGGTAGACCACATGGCTGCCCCAATGGTCACCCATAATTAATGCTTGTGCTCATATTAACTACAGTGAATTTATTTGGAAAGTTGAGAGCTGATTAAAAACTGCACACAAAAATACAGACAGCACAATAGATACAGCAGAGACAAGAGCCCACAATAATGCTAGGTTCCCACTGTCGTGCGATATATTACAATAAAATTGTCCCTTTTGAATATTGAGTCAACGATCTGAAAACATGCATGAAGATGTGTTTTCATAAGAACAACATAATTGCCACGATTGACCTCAATACATGTATATGTTTAACGTCCAGTCGACACAAACTAAGTCATTTTGGGACTAACATATGGTTTAATATTATTTCAAAAATTTGCTTGCGCGTAGGGATCTTTTAGCAGTGGGAGAAAACCTGAGGACCCGGGGAAACCCATGCCACAAGGTTGGAGATTTCAATCATTGAGCAAATCGTGATAGTGAGAACCTAGCATAAGATCCACATTTCTACAGATGATACATGGACAAAACTGTTCAAACAAAAAATTCTGGTAACTGATGACTACTTTTGTTATGATATTTCTAATAAATAAAACCCATTTTCAACAATAGATCCTACTTAAACGATTCCTACGATGACCCAAGAACAAAAATATTTATTTTTGTGTCATCATACATAGATCATATACATGTATAACACAATTCTATGATGCCATTTCCAATTAATATAAATCATTTTGAATAACTAAATTGACCCCTACCTACCTCCATCACGGAACTGATATGTTTCTAGGTTTCCATGTTACTCTTGTATATGATTTATAAAGTTTCTAGGATATTTTGTTGATAACCGTTGGTATATATATAATAGGAATGTAACAGTAGAGGTCAGCTATTGTATATCATTACTGGATAGTGAATACATAGAGTAATGGACTAATAATTGTAATACGAGAGATATCTACAAAGTTTGTAGACAAAAAAAATATACTGATAACAGTAAACTGTCCATTTTCAATCTCATTAGGTAAGTCTAGTTGTACACACACATAGTGATTTAATCGGCTAAAAAAACAAACATTGCAACATAACTAGACCACTTAGCCTAGATATCGAGCAGAAACAAAAAGAATCAAACCAGAAAAAATATTCACATAATATCTATCTATGGCCCATCGGAAATGAAAAGGGGTTAAAATGTTCATGTAATATCTGTTTGTGAGAGAAATGGGGTGTAACGTCCAGTTGAGACAGACTAGGTCATTGTGGGACTAACACAAGGTTCCATTTTATTTCAATAATTAACTTGCGCGTTCAGGTCTTTAGCAGGGGGGGGGGGGGACCCAGAAAACCCTGAGAAACCCCACTAGATTGAATACGACCAGGGAATATATCTGTTTGTGGCCCATTTGAAATGAAATGGGGTTAAAATATTCTTATAATATCTGTTTGAGGCCCATTTGAAATAAAATGGGGTTAAAATATTCATTTAATATGTGTTTGTGGCCCATTTGAAATGAAATGGGGTTAAAAAAATCATATATCTGTTTGTTGCCCATTTGAAATGAAATGGGGTTAAAATATTCTTGTTAAACCTGTTTATGGCCCATCTGAAATTAAATGAAATGAAAAGAGTAGCAGAGCTGGACAGGCCGGTAGTTCTGTGTAAGTACTGGAGCAAATGATAATGTTGCAGAAAGAGTAGATATTAATACATGATGTATATTAAAATATTCCAGCTCAACAGCAGTACAAAAACAGTTTAGGTTGAAATGAGATGAGGATATTCATCTTCATAATGTTTAGCATTAAAAGACCCAATATCAAATAATAAAATATCTATATTAACCATATATTATGTATTGCCTTTTAAAATATATTGTGATTTGAGAGCTATGACATTATGTCTGTTGGGGTTGAGGTATAAAAAATCACCTGTATGCTGTATATATGATATTATCTACATAAATCTTTGTTTATCTAAAATAGAATTATACAACACCAGCACATTGTTTAATAAACCACATACAAACAACCTGATCCATTGTCTCTCTGAATACAAGGGGTTTAAAGTTTCATGAACGTTAATACTTTAGTAATTTTGAGACAGACATTTTTTGGTTATGACATACATGCAGGGGCGGATTTGGGCCGGGAACCGGCCCGGGCTCCCGTGTCTGAGCGGCACCTTTTATTGACTGAGGAGCCCGTATGGGGGCGGGTAGCTCTTCCCCGGGAAATTTTTTTAAAATTTGGAAATTTAATCCCCGCTAACGCCTGTGTAAGCAGCTCCAAAAGTATCCAATGGTTTTGTAGCCGAAATAAAATAGAACCATAAGCAAAATTCTTAAAACAAAACTGTAAAGGCAAAATAGTTAATCATCCAAAATAGTGTAGTCAGCAAATGGACTGTTCACCACTCTAAATTCGAACCATCCAATCAGCTGCATTCAAAAAAAATAATCGATGCTAAGTATAAATTCGCGGTATTCAATTACTAAGGGGGAGAGAGAGAAATGGAATTTAACGTCCACTCAACACAAACTAGATCATTACGGGACTAACATATGGTTTAATTTTATTTCAATAATTCGCTTGCGCGTAGGGTCTTTAGCAGTGGGCGGAAACCGCAGTACCCGGAGAAAACCAACAAGGTTGGACAGGCGACCCTACTTCTTGCATCGTACAACCGGGGATTCGAAACCACACAGTTGACTCAATGACAGACTTTATGATACAGCGCACGCAGGCTAGCCATTCAGCTATCCAACCGCTAAATGACAGTTAGGGAAGCAAAACTAGAAATGCCCCCCCAAAAAAATTCAGGTTTACAGACACCGGCATCGGTTTTCTTCGAGAGGCGAAGAAGCGTAGCTGACCTTGTATGGACCCGCAAGAAAATTTTGGCATATTTGACGGTCGCAAACGCGTTTCACTGTTATTCAAGCCCGTAAAATTTGTTGTCCGACCGGCCCTTTTTATTTATATCCGACCGGGTCAATTCGCCCCTGCATACATGTACCATACAATCTTTATCTACCTATACAGTACTCTGTTGGGGGTTGGTAGAAGGACATTTCTATCAAATCAGCCATTTTGTGTGAACTGTGTCGAATTTTTTAAATTTGATTCTTTGCAGAAGATCATGCTGGAGCGGAATGAATGAATGAATGAAATGGGGTTTAACGTCCTACTGTTATGCACTTAACCTAAGCTAATTGAAGTCGGGCATACGCCATACAGTGTGCTATGAGGGAAATTTTGCCCGGGCAGCGGCGCTACGGCCTACTCTTATATCGAATTCCAAATGCCAAGGGATCTTTTAAGGCACTCCAATGTGTACACGGGACCTCGGTTTTTTGTCCCATCCGAACGACTAGGCAGCTGTCCTTGTCAGGCCCTCCTTCTGCATCACTGACAAGGGGAAATCACGTCGGAAAATCTAGATGAACTTTCTCGGCCAATGCAGGGATCGAACACCCGACCTCCAGGCTAGCGAACCAGCGCCTTATCCACTTAGCCACCGTGATCCCTGCTGGAGTGGAAACATAGGTCATGTTTATAAGTGTATGTTGAGTGAAAAACAGAGAAAAATCTAAAAATCTACATGACAAAAACTAGTTTATTACGATTATAACATATGATTCAATTTTATTTCAATAAATTGCTTGGACCCAGAGAAAACCCATGAGGTTGGACAGGCGACCCTACTCCTTGTCATGTACTACAAGTGGGGACTCTATGATTTAACACACCCAGGTTAAACCATTTGGCCCCCACCACATGCATGTAACATCTAAGCAGAAAAAAGGTGGATTAGATTAGGCACAAGGAGATAAAAGCATTATTGAATATCTGAAGTTTCGGTTGTTTTTTTAACACTTTACCGACAGAGTAGTGTAATTTATCACCGCACGATAATTCCATATTATGATTTAAGGTATCAAGAAAATAATTTATTTAATTTAGAACTTAAGAGAGAGAGAGGGAGGGATAGGGGTCTAATGCCCACTTGACACAAATTTGGTCATTTCGGGACTAACATATGGTTGGTTTTTTTTGTAAACAATATTTTTATTCATTAAATCTGAATTCGGATTGGGGAACAGGCTATGCCTATGTGTAACACCTTTCTCTGGTTCAATTTTATTTCAATAATTTGCTTTAGCAGTGGGAGAAACAGGAGGACCAGCAGAAAACCCACAAGGTTTGACAGGTGACTCTATTTCTTGTCATGTACAACCAGGAAATCGAAACAATGCCAGCTGACTCAATGACAGACTTTATGATACACCGTCCATGCGCTAACAATTCGGCCATCCAAACCCCCAATTTAGAACTTAGGTCGTCAAAATATACCCTAACTACGGCTCCCTAAACCACACTGTCAGAAGCACAGCAATATGTTCCTATAATACAGAAAACTATTCACATCACGGACAGTTTGATGTTATCTAACACACCACAGTTTCAGGCTGTTTCTGCCTTTTCAATGATATTTTTAGGGGAGTCAATATTTACCAAGTGTCCTACTATAAATGGTTGAGCTGATTGGTTTTACTGAGTGACTTAATTTCCCATTTACAGTTGGTTTGGGAAGAACAGGAAAATAAATATTTGACAATTAGACATACATCATGCAACAGACCTGAATGTTATATAAACTATTAATTGGATTTATTATCATGAAAAGCCCTTGATCAACTCTCAATGCCATCTTATGTGTTCAGTTTTCACTGGATTTTAACACGATCTGCTGCTCAATGCTCAATGATGATTAAATGCAAAAATGGATAATCGAGACTATGTTTTTATCTTACCAACCTAAATGACGATGGATTATAGGCGTTAAATTCAATTACTAATATCTCTGTTCAGAGTTGAGGATTTTGTCTGAAATTTTCACAATTATAGTGAGAACTGCCAGCTCTTTATCTAATCACCTATAAAGCCCCTTTAAAATGTCTTTTAGTTTTAAAAAAGTTTGATATCCATACCTTCCTTTTCTTAATTAACAATTCTCCTGTCAATAATCGTATCTTAACTCTACCATTAACCATCGCATAAAGTGGATTCCCTTATTCTGTGACACAAAGTCTTTCCATAATAATGTCAGATAAGATTTACCTCTTATTAGGCTACATTATTTTCATCAAATTTATTTTAAATATTGTAATAAGAATCCTATGATCTTGGTAAATTCTGATTCAACTTAAATATAGCAGAATCAACATTTAGCACAGACAATTCCTCCAAGCAGCTTGTCGTTGAAAATTTTTCAATCGATTCATAGTCATCTTCAGGCTAATGCTTCCTGTTTAAGACACACCTGAATAATAATTTAATCAAGTCTTTGGAAATATAATCCTTGGAAATATTCCAACGAAATTAATAATCTTCTGCAGCTTAAATATTTTCTCTTAAAGTCTTCAAGACACAATAGAATAAATAATACTTAATTCCAACTATCAATATAGCAAAATCTATAAGTCAGCCATGTTGTCTTTGAGCCTTAATGACATCAGGATGTTGTAAACATTCTATACCTATTGTTAATCTTTCATTGCCACTACACTGATCTAAATAAATGAGGAATCAATTCTCTGACTTTCTACAGTTCCACAGATAATTATATCTAGGTTTCATCTACTATCAGGAACAAAGAAAGTCGGTATTGACTGGAATTGATTTTATAAAATTTTATACTTTACCAGATTTATTATGTTTTATGATAAAAGATCAGTGGAGAGAGAGAGAGAGAGAGAGAGAGAGAGAGAGATTGGGTTTAATGTCCACTTGTCACAAACTAGGTCATTTCAGGGCTAACATATGGTTTAATTTTATTTCAATAATTTGCTTGCGCTTAGGGGTCTTTAGCAGTGGTGGGAAGGTTGCACATATCAGTATATATAATGTATATTTATTTTGGGTATAGTCTGATGTTAAATTTGCTCAAATTGATTAGTTCACACAAATAATTATCTTATACATCCATATTTACTGCCCATCTGTTTTAAAGATGCCTTCCCGTGTACAAACTGTGTGATTTGATGATATATTTGGTCAAAAAACATATTCAAACTAATTGATCTATCTTCCAAAAGTTTGCAGCGAATTCCACTCAAAACATCTTAATTGCAACTACCTAATGCCACAAGAATCCCTTTTAATCAGATTTATTTATCACAAGTGAGAGAGAGAGAAATGGGGTTTATTGTCCACTCGACACAAACTAGGTCATTTCCGACTAACATATGGTTTAATTTTATTTCAATAGGGTCTTTAGCAGTGTGAGGAAACCGGAGGACCCAGAGAAAACCCACAAGGTTGGACAGGTGACCCTACTCCTTGCCACGTACAACCAGGGATTCGAAACCACGCCAGTTGACTCTATGATACAGATACAGCACATACGTGCAAACCATTCAGCCATCCAACCCCTGATATTCGCAGAATCTACCTACTGGATGTTTAAGTCTCTCAATGTTCTCAGTACTTCTTACAACCAGACATAAGATTAAATTAAACACACAATAACTGCATCTAAATGTCACTCAATTTGTTTCTATTGACATCCTATCCTTAAAGGTATGATGGTCGAATGTTTAGCACGTGCATGCTGTATCATAAAGCCTGTCCTGGCGTGGTTTCGAATCACTGTGGGACAACGAGTAGGGTCACCTGTCCATCCTCGTTGGTATTCTCCAGGTCCTCCGGTTTTCTCCCACCTCTATGCACAACTGAATTATTGGAATAAAATTAAACCATAAAATGGTCTGGAAATGACTTAGTATGGGTCGAGTGGACGTTAAACCCCATCTCTCTCCCTATCTCTCATCTTTATCTTTAATGGTACCTGTCCAGTTTGAACCTATTCAAAGTGATTGCATTTACTTTTTGCAGGCAGTGTCATAGATACCAGAGGAGCATGGCGTGGTTGAGACAGGGGGAAGGGGATACAAATTTCGTTCGAAGCCAGCCATATCCAAACTCTGTGAGTCAATAAGGCTAATCCTTGTCAAGCTCGGGATAACAGACATTAGGAAGTAAAGGACATGCATTATACCATGCATCATCCGATCCCCAGCAAATGATAGTGGAACATATTAAATTTGACAGAATTACTTGAAATTTATCAAACTCAATCACCCCCTGAATTTGAGAGAGTGAGAGAAATAGGGTTTATCGTCCACTCGACACAAACTAGGTTATTTTGGGACTAATATATAGTTTGATTGTATTTCAATAATTCACTTGCGCCTAGGGGTCTTTAGCAGTGGGAGGAAACAAGAGGACCCGGAGAAAAAAACCATGAGGTTAGGCAGGCGATCCTTCTCCTTGTCACGTACAACCAGGGATTCAAAACCATGCCAGTTGACTCAATGACAGGCTTTCTGATACAGCATGCATGTGTTAACCATTCGGCCATCCAACCACCCTCTGAATTTGAAGACATTAAAATTAAACTTACTTTTAACTCTGGTTGTGTTTTTGATAATCTATCTCTTACGATGACCAGACGGTCAGGCATCACAATAGTCTTACTGGTATACATGCTTCAAATTATTAACTCCTTATTTCAATGAAATCTTGTTATTTAATACCATTGATTAGGAAAAATAATCCTGTACACATTAAATCAAGATTAATTCATTTCTGTGTTCTGATCAATTTCTTAAAAGATTTCTTGTCACAATACACCGCCAATTAAAACCATTTATTAGAAGAAAAAATCCTGGTACACGTTAAATCAACATATAATTCATTTCTGTATTATAGTCAATTTTTTTTTGTCACATTAAACCACTAATTAAATCTTAAAAACATTCATCTATAATACATCTCTTAATTTCCCTCAATTTTCCTCAAAGCACAGATTTTTTTGATCATTTTAAAAACAATGATGAAATCAACAGTAAAACCCCAAAATATCTAATTTCAGATAAAAACCAGAAATATTCCATTCATAATTTCCATCAAATGTTTCAGATAACACAGAAAATAATCGATTTTGTTTTTTATCTTGTTGAATGAAATGACGTTAATCACTGTCAATAAATCTAATCCAGAATATCCGCATATGGCGCTGTCTAGATTTATACACACATAATTACATTTTTTTTATGATTCGATCAGGCAATAATATTATCAACTTAATAACGTAAAATTATAATAATGATCAGCCACGATCATAAGACACTTTCACATTTTCTATGGGTGTCTATTTCTCATTGAAGATTTTCTTTTATAAATGAGGGAGTAGTAATGGTGTCTAAAGGTTATTGAGACAGGCTCTTTAATCTATAGACAATGATAATATTTAATATTGGACACGTTCGTTCTTCATAACCTCTTCAAAATCTCTTAAGTTGCTTGTCTCAGATTGACAACACTTGCCCTGAAAACAACTTGAATATTTCTAAGGCATGAAAGATACGGGATTTATTCATAATATACCGAAGGTTATTAAACAGATTATGTTCGGTCAGAGTATAATAATACTATTTGCTTATTTTGATTAATTATTTCTTCTTTTAAAATGCTAGGTTTTTGATATTTATACAAAGTACTATCATACAGATTAACACAATTTTACTTGTGCTATTAAAATACTGATCAATTGTATTCCCCAAAGCTTGTACTTAATAAATTGAAAATCCATTTCGTTCTTGGGGCCTGACAAGGACAGCTGTCTAGTTGTTTGGATGGGACAAAAAACGAGGTGCCATGTACACATTGGCTTGCAGGTTAAAGATCCCTGGACAGTTGGAATTGGATGTAAGAGTAGGCCAAAGTACTGCTGACCGGGACAAAATTTCCCTCGTAGTGTACATGTACATGTACATGCCCACCTTCTTAGCCCAGCTCAGAGCAGAACAGCAGGAGGTTAAACCCCATTTCATTTCAGTTCATTCCGTTTTTGAGATTCTAGGGACTCTTTTTGACACAGTGCTCTTTTTGACAGAATCCTATAAATATTGTATTCAGCAAAGCTTCTATTTCTATATTCACTTCCAATCCACCATGTATAAATTTAAAGTTCATCCAGATTTTGAGATTTTAGTGGTATAACTTTTTTAAATTTTTTAATAGGTGTGCTTTTTTTGAAAGAACTTTTGGGTGAGAAAACGAAATACTGCCTCAACCTGACTTTATTTATTCTATGTCTTTTGATAGTTTCAACACTTTTTGCCCATAAGTTTGTTTTTTTTGAGATGACACTGTTTTGCTAGTGCCCTAAGTAAATGTGTAGTATGAATCATAGAAACAATGTGTAACAACAGTACATGTAAGTCAGTTGGGTGGGTGGGGGGTAGGGGTGGTTGTGCACATGTATTGGGGTTAACCCAACCCATCATTTTCTTATTAGACATAAGCTTATATGTTTTAGATTTATGTTATCCCCCCGTATCAATATGATCCTTTTTGATATCCACCATGTCATTGCAGTTTCTTCATTCACCTGTACATGTGTAGATATACAATAAAGGGCAGGTGTGGGGGTAAGATACATATAGAGAGGTTGTTATAGTTACCTATCAATATTGACATATGGTGTTTGTCATTTAATGTAAAGTGTTTGTTACCTGTAGATTATTGTGTTATAATTACTGTTTGTTTTATCATGGCTATCCCTAATGGCTCATCTTTACATTGTCAAGTGTGAAATGTACACAACATTGGCAAAGAAGGGAATGGAGTTTAAAGGACAATATTGGTGTCAGTCATTATCACATATGTGATAGAACTGATTTAACACGTTCCAAATATAATTTTAACACAGAGATCATTGCTATGATAGATGCGTAAGTTTCAACAATATCCTTCTATATACCTGACTGAAGTGACGAGTGATAATACATACACAGGCGACTTTTTGCTCACAAATAATTCCTTTGAAGTCCAAAAGTTGTTATATGAGACTGACAGAATATTTGACAATTCAAAACACCAATACTGTCCTTTAACTTCAAATTAATACACTACTTCGATCATATTGAACTTTGCATACAGTTATTTTTTGTTTCTATGACCACATGCGCAATTCTATAAAGGAGAATTCTGTCCAGACATCTACGCTTAGACCTACCAGTACTCTTCATTAAATTCCAACTGTCAATGGTTCTTTTATGCCAATTTAATTAAAACACAGATCCTATTTCGTTTTACTTGTCTTTACTACACTACGATCTCAAAGAGTTGTTATCACTGACATGTTCTGGATGATACATGTATGAGAGATTAGCCACTGAAAAGATCGGTTACGTCCAGTTCTTGACCTTTTGATGTACGGATCTGTGGGTAAACCAATAGAAACGTCATAGGGTTAAAAGTGATAGTCCCACGTATGACCTCTGATACGACCTTCTAAAACAACTGGTCAGACTTTCATGTAGTGTAGGCCATCGAAAGTATAAAAAAATGAAATGAAATA
Source organism: Patella pellucida (assembly GCA_917208275.1). Taxonomy (NCBI): domain Eukaryota; kingdom Metazoa; phylum Mollusca; class Gastropoda; family Patellidae; genus Patella; species Patella pellucida. The sequence goes on from OU795041.1 coordinate 18,586,681, forward strand.
TACATGTAGGTCTGTATTCCAATCAGATTGTTAATATGTATACCGACTGTCAATGGTTCTTTTACATGCATACCAGCATTTACACACGATTATCCAATCCGAATGCCTAGGCATTTGACAAATAGAAACAATGCCCAAATTTTTCTCGACCAAACCGAACCTAGACCAAAAGGGGCAAACTTTCGCCTTTTCAGATGGAAGCTGGGGTTAGTAATCATTGCCTAATAATGGTAATTTTATTTTCAGTGGTTACATGTGCAATGTAAGGGGGGGCAATTTTCTTCAGACAGCAGCAACTCTGATACTTTTTTACCCCTGTAGTCTTTATGTTTTAGGATGTGTATATAGTATCTGGTGTTTCAGAAAGTTTATACATACCCTGCCTCATGCCCATGTACCATGATTCATAGTTTAGGATGGATCTGTGCAATTTGTTAGAGAGAGAGAGAGAGAGAGAGAGAGAGATAGAGATAGATTGGGTTTTACATCCACTCGACACAAACTAGGTCATTTCCGGACTATGTAATATAGTTTAATTTTATTTCAATAATTCGCTTGCACATAGGGATTTTTAGTAGTGGGAATAAATAGGGTTTAACGTCCACTCGACACAAACTAGGTCTCATTTTGGGACTCACTAACACGTAGGGGTCTTTAGCAGTAGGAGGAAAAACTGGGGGACCCGGAGAATTTAAACCCACAAGGTTGGAGATTTTGTTAGAGAATCAGAGACAAAATGATAAATAACTTACCCTTGTGTTTTCCCAACAATTATGTACAGACGGCAAAGTTGTTTCTGCTAGAGAATCTACATCATCTACATCTAACACAATTGGAATACATGTACTGTTTCTACTGAATAATGATGATTCCCTGCCATTATTTCTCTTAGAAGAATCAAGTCCCAGGTAAATTATGTCTACATCATCTGACTCCTTCTCTAAATCATCCAGTTCTTGAACAATTCGTAGTAGTTTTTCTTCTGTAGCAGAACCAAATTTAGTTTTAACTTCAATTCCATTATTTCTTTTTTCGAAGTCATCACTAAAGCTCTGATTAGCAAAGCTAACATTTAAAATCGAATTTTCAAAGCCATTTTCATTCAGTTCCGTCTCTCCACTCACTAAAACTGTTGGATTACTGGCTGGAGGTACTTTTCTTGGCACTCTTTTTCGTTGATAGCGATTCCTAAACACTTTGAATTGTTGTTGTCTGGGTTCTGGAGCTGAATGGCATCCTCTTTTGTGGTTCCCTGATAATTTGTTGATCTCCATTTTCAAAATTATTAAAAGACTGGTAGACAAATATGTAGTCACATTGCAGAATTAAATTTTATGAGCACATTTTATTTATGCTAGCAATACATACAAATGTACTGACTTAGTCGTGCTGTTCTGTATGAAGATATATTTGATCTTAGATGATATGAATTCGTCCACTAATGGAAATATCATTATATTGCCTTCATGATTTTTCAAGGATTATTATGTTCTATTAACATGAACACAAAAGAAGTTTATATTTCTCAGTCCATCAACATGTAATTATGAATAGATTTGTGAGAGACTTATCCTTTGGTTTGAATAAAAGGCCCACTATATATAATAAGCTGTATGATATTCTAGATCTGAAGGCTGGGGCTTGATGATTACTGAACCTGAAACATATTATTATATTAAAGTTATAAGAATGGGGGGGGATTATTGTAATAAATAATTTAAAATAAACAGCTTATTGTAATATATGAAATCCTTAGGAAAATCATATAAATTGACAAATCTGTGAATTTTGTTTCGAAATTTAATTATTTGGAATAACCATACTTTTCTATATCAAAAACACAGAATTTATCAACACATCTAGAAATATCAGTTATTGATAAAATCACATAGTCCAAAGGGGCTATATTTTGTCTGGGTTTTTTTTTTTACTGACTGCATTAAATGCCCTGTGACTTTAATGAAAATACTGCTCTGATCTAATAAAATATGTTAGTTTGGCAATAGACCAAATATCCAAAAATATAAGCTATATAGAAACTGGTCATCTTCCAATATATATATATCCATCCTAATACCTTTTAAAATAACAATAGGAAAAAAACCCCGAAAGGTTCTTTTTTAATTTACACCAATTAATAATGAATTTGGCCATGATTTATATATACGATTGCCAATGCCATTTTTTTTATTATTCTACTTTTTTTTTGGGGGGGGGGGGGTATATATATATAATCTTTTAGGCCTATAACTAGATCATTAGATTAATAATAAAAATTCTGAGATATGGGCGGAGTAATTAGCATGAGCTGGCATTTTTTTGTTTTCTTGTTAATTCTGCAATGTCTCTTTAAATAGCGTATATAATTTGTGAAATCATGGCAATTTGGTTGAAAATGAAAAATAATGAGATAGATTAGATAGAGTAGAGAAATTGAATGCATTAATAAAAGAAATGATTGTTTCTTGTTAATAATATGTAACTTTGATATAGGCCTACTTCTAAGCCATACTTAAATTATAGTTTTACTCAAGCGTAAAATTAATTCTTTACAAAGTTATCATTACGGGCCTTACGGCCGATTTTTATCTCTTCAAAGTCACGTTTGGACATGCCTGAAAGAAAATCACTTTTATTTGTAAACAAAACCACGTGGTAAAAACTTATTTATAGTAACAATAATTTGATTGGATAGATTTTATCCCATCAAATGCAAAGAAATATTTTGCCCGAACCACTTGTGATATAACGGAAGTAGCGTGTTATAAAAGTAATTTTGTATTTTGGTTTTTTATTTTCGACATTCGCAAATTGAATTAAAAGTAACCATGCCACGAAGAGGAAGAGCCAGTACTCCAATGTCTAGGTAACCTAAATAAAAACACAAACCATATATAATTTGGAAATTAATTTGAAACAGTTGTGTGAGTTAAATTTCATGTGGTAGAATTTGTTCTGGACAAGGTCAAATCTTCCAGAAAAGATTTTATTTCGTCATATAAATGAATGAATGAAATGGGGTTTAACGTCCTACGCTTAAGCACCGTACCTGGGCTAATTGAAGACGGGCATATGCCACAGTGTGCAATGAGGGAAATTTTGCCCGGGCAGCGGCGCTACGGCCTACTCTTATATCGAATTCCAACTGCCAAGGGATCTTTTACGTGCACTCCAATTTGTACACGGGACCTCGGTTTTTCGTCCCATCCGAACGACTAGGCAGCTGTCCTTGTCAGGCCCTCCTGCATCACTGACAAGGGGAAATCACGCCGGAAAATCGAGATGAACTTTCTCAGCCAATGCAGGGATCGAACACTCAACCTCCAGGCTAGCGAACCAGCGCCTTATCCACTTAGCCACCGTGATCCCTTTCGTCATATAACTCAAAATCCTCCAAATCTTCGACATCGAAAACAAGAATTATTGGTCAACTTGAATCAACATTGATGATGTAAACTTACCGGGAAAAGATGAGTTTATGGTATCCAAATACCGAATCCAATATTTAAGTAAGATGTCATAATTTTTTTACCATTGGACATATTGGTCCACTCAACACAACTAGGTCATTTCGGGACTAACATGTGTTTTTTTTAAAAATTTATTTCAATATTCGCTTGTACGTAGGGGTCTTTAGCAGTGAGAGGAAACGCTCACACCAGGGCTCCAAACCACAGCCGCCACCAGAGGTGGCCGGCCAGCAAGAGGTCGAAACGCGGCACTCTAGACCACTAGGCCATCCCAACCACCGTAATACCGTATGTTTTCATACTGAAGTGTGCCATTCATATATATCGGGTATTTACTTTTTTAGGCCATCGCCTAGTCGAAATCTACCAGCTCGACCTCCACCATCTGCTCCTGCCCCAATGCAAGCACAGCCAAGACAACCTGGTTTAATGGCACAGATGGCTACAACTGCTGCTGGTGTTGCTGTAGGATCCGCTGTGGTTAGTATGTTACATGTATCTATTTAAATAAAACCAAAAATTAATGTCAAATTGAAGTGGTCTATTATCTTGATTTAGTTTATTAAGCCTTAAAGGGGAAGGCCAAAGACTTTCAACACGTGTCCATAAATATAAGATATTATATATTTAGAATATAAATAATCAGCCCAATAACATTATTACATTGGTTTAATTTTGAATCTATAATCTTAAATGTAGTCAGAGTTTTTAATCGAATTTGGGGGCTACTTACTTTATTGTCTTGCTAGATTGAATGAAATGCTAACACATGATTTCCATTTTATTTTCTAGTTAACAGTTAAAACTCTATTGACATTAATAAGTAAAATATATTGAAGAGTAGCCTATTGTTTATGCAGATTTAATCTGATTTGATCATTAGACTTAAAGACTGAACCTTATTATATTTTTTTAAAGGGTCACACAATTGGACATGCTATGACAGGTGGGGGAGGTGGTGGTGGAAACCAGGAGGTCCAGCAAGCACCTGCCCAGCAACAACAACTACAAAATGAGCAGCGTAACCCTTGTCAGATGGAATTTCAAAGCTTTGTGGATTGTGCCCAAAATAATCATGATATAACTTTATGCCAGGGATTTAACCATGCGCTTAAAGAGTGTAAACTACAATATGGTAAGAGTTTAATACTAGCCAGAAATCCTAATCTAGATTTTGCCACTCCAAGCATATTTTGGTTGTGCACCCCGACAGAGTGATTAATCAAGGAATAATCATTTCTAATAATATTTAAGGATAGCCTTAGTCACATTCTTTTGTATTGCCCTGCCAATACAGTACCTAAACCCAGACTTTATCCTACATCTTGTATTAAAGAAAATTGAATCACTGATCAATATTCGTTTATGAAGAAAAAACTGAAAATAAGTCCTATTCCACAAGATTTCACAGTTAGAAGTTGCATAACATTATAACTTTAACAAGAATATATGGATACAATATCTACTTCTGAAAGACGTAAGTCTCTTGACTGGGGTTCGATGATGTGCCTTTTCCGCTTAGGACTACCATATTGTCATTACTTGGGAACAAAAAAACTTCTAGTTGAGTTAGAATGTTCGGACATGGTGGGTGCAGGTGAATTCCTTGTTGAAAATCTACTTCTAATAAACGTAAGCTCTTGACTGGGGTTCGATGATGTGCCTTTTCCGCTTACGGCTTGCGCTAAGCATATTGTCATATCTTTGGAACAAAAAAACTTCTAATAGAGTTAGAATGCTGAACATGGTGGGTGTAGGTGAATTCCTTGTGGAATGTAGTATATTTGAAATAAGTTTACTCACCTACATTTAATTACAGAAAGTTGAAGCACCGTCATTCTTAAATTAAAGCATCCCCTCAACTTGGAAACACTCTATAGAGACTGTACTGTGTACATTTAGTATTAGTAATCAATCTTACAACATGTATATCTCGGCAATAAACTGGCAGATTTATCTCAAATTATGCATACATTTTAATCTGAGCTAACATTTCCTACATATTAATGAATTTGATACAATAACTTACTGTAGAAAATATATTTTTCAGGACTATGAGGGGAATTGTAGTTGAAATGGTAGTGAAAATGGAACAGAATTATACAAGGATATAATGAATGAATGTTGAAATGTTATTTATTGATCACCACTACAAGATATATACAATTTTAACTAGATGTTTGAGATTTCAATATTTTATAAAGTGATGTTTTGCTTTGTACAAATTAGTCTGAATAATTGTTTGTTATAGAACTTGTGCATATATTAGGGTTTTTCTAACATAATAACTTTTTTGATTGTCTAATTTCTGATAATACTTGTATTTCTTGAACCTGTAAATAGAACAATTAGCTACCACCTTCTCAGCCGATATGATCTATTGTCAGTAATTGTATTCTATCGACATTTTAGGACTGAGATTTTAAACTCTTGTTTCTCCCCAATATGTAGCTCAACCAAACATGAATAAATGATGTTCTTTTATAGATTGGAGATATTGAAAATTGTCTTGTTTTATTCAAATTGATGAAGATTATATTCTGATTAGATGTCCAAATACAAGACACAACCACCAGTCATTCAGATTTTGTGGTCTTATTATGATGTTCATGTAAAACAAAATTTCTCGCAGGGAACCAAGGTATGATTGATCATCTATGAAGAAAAATATTAAAGATACATTCCCGTGTACGAACCAGGTGATATAATTGGACTAAAAACATACTGAAACTAATCAATCAATTAAAATTTTGCTCTAAATCGCTCTCAAAACACTGCTGTCCACAGGAAACAGTAAAAAAATCTATTTTAAGAGTCCTTGTTTGTGACGTGTTGAAGGGAAGCAACTTCAGGGAGAATTCGTTGAATATATAAAAGACGATGTACCTGGACGTTACATTGAGCGTTCCCTTTTACAATGACCTCATACAACTTGCGCACACATCCCTTGACGTCACGCACGGGTGTTCCACTAATCGTCGGGTTGTCAATTTGGGATATCCTGACATTTTTGCCAAGTGCTTGCCCAATGGGTGTTTTTCAGGAGATCCAGTAGTTATCTCGTAAGATTGGATGTTTCTCCTTTCCATATATACCAAAATTGTCATACTTTTATTGGACATAACCGCCCGATAAATATTTATCTTGGAACCCATCTTTAAGTCAACTTTTTTTTCTTTAACCTCCTGTATCAATATCAAAGGTTGTACTACTGGGCAGAGACAATACTGTTAATCTTAAACATCTGAAACTCAGATGTGACAACGGAAAATTTTATAGGCATAAGAAGATTGTATTTAGAACAATTTATTACATAATGTACAGTATTCAGTTAAATTTGTTTAAAACAAATAAGAAATAAAATATGAGCAATTATACCATACAAGATATGTTGCCAGGCAACAAAATATGCCCATAGTCGTACAGGGAGTCCAGAAGGGTTGTCGTACATGTATATTGGAAATTGTTAAAAATCAATAGGATTCATTGTCTCATGACTTAATGAAACACTGTATCAATTAAAAGTGAATCGAATATTAACTAAAGCCTCTTAGGCATTACCAATTGCTATAGCAATGCAGGCATAAAATAAAACTTACATAATGGTAACATGCCACAAAACTATAATATACAGAGTTTAAGATTACACAATATAAAGTACATTTTGGTCCAAGAAAGCCTTTTCATACTCGACCGAATGGATTGACACACCAGCCGAATTCTTCGGTCTTGAAACATTCAGTGACTTCTCAATATGAGTGATGATTGGCTAATGAATTCTACATTCGGCCAAATGCTTCGCCGAAGCGGCCACACCAGGCGTATATAATTTGGCGGAATATATCAAACCTGTTTGATTCAGGCGAATCATTCGGCCGAATGACAGTAGACACACTAGGCGAATTTCGACACTGACTGATTCGGCTGCATCATTCAGCTAGTGTGTCCACCTCAATAAATATCGACAATTGTCCTTACATTAGAATAGTAAATATTTTTTTACTTATTTAACCTCGCCTTAAAAAGAAAAGTATTTAAAATGAAATAATAAAATAAAAATACTGATGTATTTAATTAAAATCTGATGTGGTCGAGATGTAAATTTTATAAAAGTATAATAATATCAACAACAATCTAATTCTAACAACTACACAAAAACTACATTCTTTTTTTTATATTTTGCTTTAAGAACTTCGTCAATACATGCTAATTTCATTAGTGAATATATTAAAAGATATATACATATATACAACAGATGATTCTGTACATTATGAATAAGCATGCAAAATGTTTTGAAATACAGATTTAATGTGATGGTTGACCGATAATCGCCATGAAATAGTAATAGGTATCTTTGACCATTATCCAATTAATTTTAGGGACATTCTATAATACAGAAATAAATGAGCTCAAGTTGAAAGGCCCTTGAACTGGGCAATAAATATGTTAATTTAAAGCTGGCCAAATGATACAATTGATATATGTACATGGATTTTTGCTAGCAATATGAACAGCTTTGAAATAACTTTAGAATAAAATTAAAACAATCTAATTTCACTCCTTCACTTATGAATACTTATCAACTATCAGGCAATGTTTAATTAAAAAAAAAGGTGGACAATATTGAACTGAAATGAAATGGGGTTAAACATCCTACCGTTCTGCACCTATTACCAGGGCTTATAAAGACAGGGTGAGTGAACAATATTGATTATATGAATAGCTATTGCTGTATAATTTTAAAACATTCAAAATTGTTCTTTTGTCATATGATAAAATTATGAATATATACAATGCCATTTGTGATTAAAAAACAGGATCTATGTTTTCACCATATTGCTCTGAAAAATAAAAAGATTATTACAGATTACCCTACATGTACCAACATGAACTCTGATCAGGATCTTTTAAAGGAGCTAAATTGCTAATATTTTGGACCTAGAAAGTGACAATAATTGGTCGCAACGCATAAAATACTGTAATATGAATGTATATAAACTGATTTACATGCAATGGTTTCAGTTTTTACCCCAATTTCAAACCAGTTATGTTCGGCGAAATAAGCCATGCAGAATCAATCGAGTGCAAATTTCTATCGTCTGGTTATTCCAGTCTACATATGCCGAGTCTCTTTATTACAACTGGAACTAAAGCGCAGTATGGAACAAGATTTGTGTACCGATGTTAAAAATTATTTTATTTTAAATATCGAATATCAGAAGCTCATCTTTTCCTGGTAAGTTTACACATAAAACTAGAATTCTATGGTTTACATCATCAATGTGGATTTAAATTGACCAATAATTTGTGTTTTCGATGTTGAATTATTTTGAGTTACGGACTTCAGTCCTTTAAATTATATCTCTATTGAAAAAAACTAATAGAAAACCTTTCACTACAATTTGTTTAAAAATAATTAACTTGGTCTTACAAAAGGCAATAAAACAAATTACTGAATATAGCTCAATCAATTGTAGTAAGAAATGACATTGGAAATTGCACTACGGTATCAAAATAATTTTTCATAAGGGCAACCAAATTTTCAAATTATTAATCATATCTAAATTGTTCTGTTTCTATGCATCTAAATTATTTAAAAGTAAAAGTGTATATTTGTTTGCATTATATGCAAATTCTAAATATTATCTTACCAAACGAGTTTTAAAATATATGGAGCCTACACCTGTTATCAATTTATTATTTTTAATAGATTGACTTAAATTAGCTACCATAAACAAATTATAAAACAGGTTATTTGTGGAGTCCAAATAGTAATGTCATAAATAAATTGAAATGGGGTTTAACATCTTACTGTTCTGCTCCGAACTGGGCTAATGAATACGAGCATACGCCATACAGGGAAATTTTGCATGGTCAGCGACACCACAGCCTACTCTTATATCGAATACCAACTGTCAAAGGTTCTTTTACATGCAAGCCAATGTCATCATAGCATGTTCAATAAAATGAAACTAGATTTGACCTCGTGGTCATGCTTTCTTTCAGACTGCCTATATCGATGTTCTTAACTTAAAAATCCTGACAGTTTGTTATTTTGATCTAGACTAGGAAAATAAAAAAATATATGTCATATGTACCAACTTACATGTAGTAAATTTTTGATGTATTTATCTGTTAACGTAGGTATATTCTTCAACCCATCAACCTGCAGTGTAAAGTCATAATCAATACTACTATTAAAGAAATGAAAAGGGGTTAGTTTAATATCCTACAGTACACGACTGGATTAATTAAGATGAACATACATTGTGCTAGGAGGGAAATTATCTATGGACAGCAGAGCTACATTGTACTCTTATACTATAGCAAAGTCCATCTGCCAATGGGTTCTTTTACATGCACACCAATGTGTACATGGGACCTTGGTTTTTGGTACCATCGAAACAACTATGTTGTCACTTGATAGGCCCTCCATCATGTACCACTGACACGGAGGGGCCACATGCAAAAGAGAAATACTAAGCCAATGAACACAAAATTTGATAGGATTAATTTGAAATCTTCAGCCTTTAGAGAATCCATTAGCAACTATATGGAGAGAGAGAAAGGGAGAGATATTGACACAATCTAGGTTATTTTGTAAATAAATTGTTCAATTTTATTTCAATAATTTGTTTGCGCGTAGGGGTCTTTAGCAGTCGGGGGAAACAAGGTTTTGTCACATACAGGAGCTGTGGAGACAGGGTTAACAACAACAGATAGTGAGGGTGTATAAACATATATTTTCTTGATAAAACTGACAAATATCTCAATTACTTTAGTTAATATTTTATGCTACCGGTATATATCTGTCTAAATAAAAGAAGATTACAGATTGCCATGACAACCAGCATTATTTGATCTGAAAGCTGATCTCTATTTGAATTTGATTATAAGAATATCACTTGAATCGAATTTCAAATATTGAAATGAAACCATGTATGTTGGGAGATTAAGCTTTCATCATGTTTAATTTACTTTGTTTCAATTTAGAATGTCATTAAAAAAAAACATTAAATGGCACAGTAGTTTTGAAGCGAGTTCTGTAATCAATCAATTCAATCTATACTATATACATGTAATGTAGGTGGTTTTCAAATCCTTGTAATTTGTATTCAAATTGTTATGGGTCTATAAACTAAACACAACGCTTGTTTGGGGCTATAAAACAACCTGATACAAAAACTATTGATGGTTGCATTGCCAGGGGCTGATCCAGAGTGGGGGTTTTGGGGGAGATATCACATTACATCTTCAAACACTCATAACTTTGCTCAGAATACAGTACATGTAATTTGAATTAAATTTTCAATACAGCTATATTTCATAAGCTTTTTTTGAACTATTGTAACAAGAACAGCCAGGGTCTTTATCCAGAGAGAGAAATTGGGTTTAACATCCACTTGACACAAACTAGGTCATTTCGGAACTAACATATGGTTTTAATTTATTTCAATAATTTGCTTGCACCTAGGGGTCTTTATCCAAATCTTACATAATGTAACTTTGCTGACTGTATCAGATTATTAAATTGAGAAATTCCTGCATAGGATAACCAGTGGGCAAGGCATTTCGAGCTCACGATTAAAAATAATTATTAAAGTAGCCCAGTCTTGATCATCCTAGTGATGACAAGATACAACCACATTTCAATGAAGAAATATAGAAATGTTTTAACAGACTGCTAGAAACCAATGCGGACAATAAACGACAAGTACACTCCAATTTTAAAACATTTTCGAAAATACACAAACCTAAATAAAAATCGTTATGATTTTGATTAGCAAATTAAAACGCCACCTACTAATATTTCATCTACTAGAACAAATATGTTTGGAAATAAAGTAAATGTTACTTTAAATTATTAATTTCATATCAAATTGCGTATATTCCATTGTATCAGGTTTCTTATTATGCATATAACATACATTTACAGTAGTTTATACTTACACTCTCAAATTCTCCATGAAGCTGCCTCCATTCAAATATAAGTCGAGCTCGTTTATTACCAACAGTGTGTAATTGCTGCAAGTCTTTAATGGATGAAGTGTTGAGAATATTTAGAAAATCAGCATCTAGTAAGATAAATAAAACAATGGCTAGTAACAACTATAAACAATCAGGGTATGTATATCTAGTTAGTTTACATTATATAGTGGGATAGGGTTTGTAACATAATTCCCATCCGTTGGCTTTTCGGGTAGAAATCATGGAATAAGCTTTATTTTGTAGGTTTTGATGTTTGATTACCAAAAAACAATGTTGACATTTTTTCTGAGTAGGTCTTCATAGTATGGGGGGCCATTATTTGACGGTGCCATTTTGCGATAATATTCCAACTTATGTTTGTATTTTCACCTTATTTATAATGTTATCGACATATAAACTGTGATTTGACAATGTATTAATATTGGCAGGGTTCATGACTATAGTTTAGATTGTTTTCAATCATTTCATGGTGATATTTCCAAGATGGCGACCATTTTTGTCGGGAAAATCGGTCAATGTGTTGATTTCGATTAAGTAGTAGTGTTTGGTGTCAATATATATGTTTTCGGGGTCACAGATTCCATTCCTGGCATTTACAACCTTGTAAAATGATCCCATGTTCATATATTTAGCATATTTCCAAGATGGCGGTCATGTTTGGCGGCAAAATAGGACGATGTGCTAATTTTGATTAAGTAGTCGTCGTTGGTATCAATATATTTGTTTTCAAGGGCACATCATCCATGTAGGTCGGTAACAACTGTGTAAAATGATTATAAGTTCACTTATTTTGAAAATGTACAATATGACGGCCATTTTGGGCGGTAAAATGGAACGATGAGCGGATATTGATTAAGTAGTCGTCTATAATAATAATGAGGTTTTATATAGCGTCTTCTCTATGTTGACACATGCTCAAAACGCTTTAAGTAATGCCTCTAGTGGTAGAACTGTCGAAACAGGAAAGTCTTTAGTGCAGATTTAAATTGATTAAAAGTTTGTTGATTCTTGATCTGTTGTGGAAGTTCGTTCCATAATCTAGGACCTGCTGAACTGAAAGACCTATACCCATATGACTTTAAATTATATCTTGGCACAACTAGTGTCTGTTTATTTTGAGAGCGAAGTGATCTAATAGGGTTATAGTCATATAAGAGTTCAGATAAGTATTGAGGAGCTGCATTATTGCAACATTTATACACTAATGTTAATATTTTGTATTTGACTCGCGCCTCAGCAGGTAACCAGTGTAATGAAGCTAGCACATTCTGGATGTGATCAAACTTATGTGTCCTTGTTATTACTCGAGCTGCTGTATTGAGAACTTTCTGGATCTTGGCTAGAGGTGCTTGTGGGATTCCATACAGTACACTGTTACAATAATCAATCCTTGATAAAATCAACGATCTCACAAGGAGTTTACAGGCGTCAGCTGTGAGGTAGTCTCTGATGTTGCGTATACAGCGTAGATGATAGTAGCATGTACGGCATACCATATCAACCTGAGTCTCCATTGTCAGGCAAGGGTCAAATATCACTCCAAGATTTCTAACATTTTTAGAGAAATTTATTTCTGAAATACCAATGGTGATTTTAAGATCAGGTAGTAACTTGAGTTGTTGTGATGAGCCTACTAAAAGGTACCAGGTCTATGGTACCAGGATATATTTTTCGGGGAGCAGATTCAATTTTTGCCGTTTATAACTGTGTAAAAAATATCACATGTTTGCATATTTAGCATATTTCCAATACGGTTTTCATGTCAGGGCGGAAAATCGGACGATGTGCTGATTTTAAGTACGTAGTCTCGTTTTTGTGTCAATATTTGTTTTTGTGTCAATATTTGGTATAAGAAACCTTTACAGCATGGGTTATGTTACCAACTGACCCCAAGATGCGTGTGGAAGGAATCGTTTAGAGCACCCAAAATGAAAACATCAAGTAAACTATGAAATATTCTTTGTTGCCGGACTTGGGTTGTTATCTGCTTTGAAAGTGACTGGGGACGGGTGAACATGGCACAGTCTCTATAGGCCTGGTAAGCACGTCACTGGAGTGCGGTGAGAACGTATCCCCGTCTGACTGGTAACCGCTAGATCATGGTGGGAACACTTTTCGCGCACAGCCAGATCTTGGCCATGAGCGTAGCATGATCGTGTAGTAAGCGCTTGGCGTGGTCGTGACAGGCACATGATGGGCACGTGACGTAAGCACCATGCAGCCGCAATACTCTCTTTGCCTTTGTGTCAGGAATAGGCTTTGCTTTCCCAGGAAAATCGATGATAAATAAATAATAATTATGTGTGCAGAAAACGTTCCACCATCTTGGAAATATGATAAATTGGTGAACATACGACCATTTTACGTAGTTGTATATGACAGAAATCGAATCTGCCTCCCCGAAAACATATATATTGTCACCAAAGACAACTACTTAATCGAAATCAACCCATCGTCCGATTTTCCCGCCACCAGTGGCAGCAATATTGGAAATGTACTAAATATGTAAAAATTGATTGTGCACCTTCGTTAACATATATATTGACACCAAACACTACCACTTGGCACTTAATCAAAATCTGCACATCGTCTCATTTTCCCGCCAAAAATACCCGCCATCTTGGTAATATGCTAAGTATATGAATATTTGATTATTTTACAAGGTTGTAAATGCTGGGAATGGAATCTGTGACCCCGAAAACATGTATGTTGACACCAAACACTACTACTTAATCGAAATCAGCACATCGATCGATTTTCCCGCTAAAAATGGTCGCCATCTTGGAAATATCATCAGGAAATGATGGAAAACAATCTGAAATATAGTCATAAACCCTGCCAATGTTAATGCATTGCCAAATCACAGTTGATATGTCGATAACATTATAAATAAGGTGAAAATATAAACATAATTTGGAATATTATCGCAAAATGGCTACCCTCAAATAATGGCCTCCCATACTATGAAGACCTACTCAGAAAAAATGTCAACATTGGTTTTTTGTGATCAAACATCAAAACTTACAAAATAAAGCCTATTCCATGATTTCTACCCAAAAAGCCGACGGATTTACATTAAACATCCCACTAATAGGGAATTTTTAATATGTTATATTGGTTGAGAGAGAGGAAGAGCGGGGAGAGTTTAACGCCAATCCGACACAAACTACATTGTAGATCATTACAGGACTATCATATGATTCAATATGTTTTCTATGTGAATTGAAAACCATAGTTTGCCAGGCAAGGTAACAATATTCCCATCAACAGCTTTATTGTCAACACTGATTATATATAATAAGCCTTTTAGTATTACGAAGAGCCTATAGTTTTGGAAATTGTCAATTTTGTTATCTAAAGAATCTAATTTTTCAATAAAATCTGGCTAGAGCACAGTGGATTTTAATTTTATATATATGTCTAAGAAGTGTTGTAATCTAGTTTATTAGTTTAACTTGAACAAAATGTGTAAAGTAATTATTAATTCTACAACAAGTGAAAACTAGACATAAAAAATATAATGAAGGCCCTATGAAACAAGGAACATATTTGAAAAGTGTGAATGAGTGTGAACGAAACATTTCTGTAGTAAAAAAAACACAGCACATTTTATGAAACAATCATTTGTACTTCATAAAGAATATTTGTCGAAACATCGTACTATATAAATTTAAACCAGTGATTGTTTTCCATATAATTTGTGTTGTGTTTTTTAATGTGCTCAAACACTAAATGCCACTCAAGTAGGGATCTTAATCGGCTGTTTTTTGTCGGCTTTAACCAATTGATTTTAATCTAGCCGATTTGTAAAACAATGAACCGGCCAGAATCAACTTTCTGCCGATAACAAAGAGTTAATTATTACTTGTCGATTAAGAAACCCATCAAAGAGTCAGTCAGTACAACATGAATACCTTCAGCTTCAATGCGTATCGGCTCATTTCCTAAATAAACAACTTAATTAGTAACTCATGCCAAGTAAAGAATGTATATAATCCAATGTTGGTTCATTAATTTCTATCTAACACAATGTTGAAGTACTTGAACACCTCACAGAATGACAATAGAAAACGTAAATGAGATTTAGCCGACGATGTAGTGATGGCGGCATTGACCTTGAACAATATCCAATTCTCAACAACTTTCAACTATATTGTTATTTTACTATCCAAATAATAAGATATGGACATCTAGTTGTAGCTTTAAGGGCAATATTAAATTTGATTAAAATATGCTTTGAACTTACTGTGTTGGTGTTGTACTTCACTGTTTAAAGGTGTTTCATTTTCTTGAAAATCATCAGCTTCATCATCTAAAATATAAAAAAAATAAAATGACTAAGAATGATTAGTGAAATGGTTTTGTTTACTCAGGCCGTGGTCTAAGGGGAGACAACTATTGCTGTCAGTCACACAATTCAAAAAAATAAATAAAATAAAATGATTAAGAATGATTAGCGAAATGGTTTTGTTTACTCAGGGCGTGGTCTAAGGGGAGACAACTATTCAAAAAATAAATAAAATAACTAAGGATGATTAGTGAAATGGTTTTGTTTACTCAGGCTGTGGTCTAAGGGGAGACAACTATTGCTGTCAGTTACACAATTCAACTTGCTTGTGCCTCTATCAAAAAGAATTGTACATGTGTGCACTTCAAAGTACACATTGTGGAATAATTTCTTGTTAGTGTTTTTTTTTAGCCATGCATGAAATAATGAATATATCAGAAAAATTGTGTATAAACACCGATGGCAATCAAACTAATTACTCTTAAGTCTGCAACAGAAATGATTTTACTTACCATCTTCAAATATCTTCTTACAAGCTGTAGAACGGAATCCTTTTTTAAATATTCTAGGAACTGAAGCAAATAAAGGACTAAAGGATACCTCCGCTAACTTCTCTTTCTTTTTGATTATTTTCTCTTTTTTTGTGTCAACAACTATATTTTGATTTGTTTTATCTGTTAAAAGAAAAATATTTAATTTGTTTTTGAAAATAATTCTAACAACCTAACCAAAATCAAGATCTTTTATCATCGGGAAATTATTTCAAATTAATCTGTGATAAATTACATGTACTGTACATTGTATGTGTGACCTCTTTCTATATCAAACGAAATATTTTTCACTTCAGCTGTATTTATTCTGTCACAAAAGCGTGGCGAGGAGTAGGGTCAAATGTCAAACTTCATGGGTTTTCTCTAGGTCCTTGAGTTTTCCCCCACTGCTTAAAGACCCCTACGCGCAAGCGAATTATTTAAATAAAATTAAACCATAGGCTTGTCCCGAAATGACCTAGTTTGTGTTGAGTGGACGTTAAACCATATTTCTCTATCTCTCGGTCACAAAAGACACGCCAGGAAAACAAGATGTCTGGTTGTCATATTTTACAATGACAGCACAGGATAAAATCCAAATCATACCTTGCAGACCTTTTCTTTCCTTTTCAACAACTTTCGGCTGTGATATGATCTTTTCACTTTTCTTTGGTTTTTGGCTCACTTTTACTACTTTATTCTCAATCTCTTCCGACACTGACTTCTTCAAATCTTTACTGCTAACGCTCTTAGAAATTTTTTTCCCCACTTTTCGATTGGTTTCTTTATTTGGTTTTTCCAGCAAATATTTTTCTTCTTTCATTTTTTGTAATTCTTCCCTACAGAGAATCAACTGGCGCTGTATTTCAGTCATGTCACTGTTATTAGATATGTTGTTATTTTGTGTTATTTTCTGTAGTATGTTTTGTTCCATTTCCTGTAGTCGAAGGTTAACTATGTTCTCTAGGTTATTCTGTCTTCTCATTAACGGACTGGAACACAAAGACAATGGAATTCACAGAGACGATATGAAATTTACAGAGACGATATGAAATTTACAGAGACGATATGAAATTTACTGAGACGATATGAAATTTACAGGGACGATATGAAATTTAAAATCAAAATAGAAATTAAAATCAAAATCATAATTGACAATATGCAGCTGAAGGACAACCAGGGTTATTTTTTTTAAATTTAACAAATAAAGGGATAAAAGATGTTTTTCAGATAGTAATTAAGAAATAGCAACAAATAAGTTAACGTTTGAATGATTATATGTACATCAATCTTAGGTAAAGTGAACCTTAGATGAACATAAATTACATAATAATTCATCTCAGAAAATCCAATATGGCGAAAATCCAATATGGCGTCCAAAATCAACAATTCTCATCTTAGTGTGCGAAAACACTCTCATTTTCCACTGTATGGCATTTTTTCTGCTATTTTTGGGGTCGGCAAATACAAGTTTCGATATTATGGACGCCATATTGGATTTTCTGAGATGAATTATTATTGCAGATATGATTTCTCTGACCCACAAAACCCTATAAAAGACACCCTACAGTAGATATTAGAATATCGATTTTGACGCCATTTTGGACTCCATATTGGATTTTCTGAGATGAATTATTATTGCAGATATGATTTCTCTGACCCCTAAAACCCTATAAACAAAACCCTACCCTATTAAGAGTGATTATGTACAGTATATGCAAAGAATACTGATTTTGACACACTTTTTCAGGCAAAATTCTTCAGGATTCGTGTTATTCGGTCAATTTCGACATAGAAACTCACGGGCGATTTTCATTTTTCAAAAATGATGCATATTGGCCCAACCCTACTTTAACAGTGGAAAGAAAACCCACAAGGTTGGACAGGCGACCCCACTTCTTGTCACGTACAACCCGGGAATCAAAAACATGCCATTTACTCAATGACATATACTTCAAGAAAATACAAGAGTAATTAGTAATAATTCAAAAACTGAATATAAATCACTTTAAATATTCATATTACATTGAAATGTGCTCTTACACTCCGGTTCCAAAGCAAAGATCCATGCACCCTTTAATTAAAGTTACGATGCACGATTGACATTTGTCGCTAAAATATTAATTTTTAACGGCTTAATCCAAACTGAACTATTACTGGACTGATATTCCCTTTTCATTTGACATTGAAAACAAGATGACAGGTGCCTGTGGGATATCGTGTCTGACATTCAAAGTTTATTGATCATTTCACTTATTCCTGATGGAAGTGATTTGTTGATTTTACTGACCTGAGCAATGGAGCTGGATCTGTAGATACAGGAGCTTCAGCAGATATTAAAGGACTGGGAGATAACCTGGGTTTTTTGTCGTTTTCATGTAATAATCTACTGGAATTGTTTCTCTTTAAGAAATTATGAGTTGTTGGAGCTGTTTCTTCACTGGTCCTTGTGCTTCCTGAAGAAGAAAAAATTAAAAGCAATGGTATTGAATGTCTGTTAAATCTTATTTTCGAGTAGCCAAAATTGTTCACAAATAATAAACATCAGTACTTATTTTGCCCCATATTTAGCATAAGAAACACTGATAGCAGTTCTGTGACAATAACAAAGAAATAATTTTTAAAATTGAAGTATTAAGAGTGTGACATATTCTATTTTTCACCCCTTAAAAGCCTGTCAGGTGTCAGTCTTCTGTCGTCTAAGATGGGAACCACGTCGGAAACTCCTGAGGTACTTTCTTGGTGAACGCAGGGATTGAATAAGTGATCTCCAGGTTAGCGAGCTAACATGTTACTCACTGAGTATTTAATAAATCTGGATTAGAAATAAAAATGAAATGTGAGTTTAACGTCCTACTGTTCTGCTCCTAAACTGGGATAATGAAGATGTCCTTGTCAGGCCCTCTGTCCTGAATCACTGACAATGGGGAACCACGCTGAAAAATTTGGATGAACTTTCTCGGTCAATGCAGAGATTAAGCATATGACTTTCAGACTAGAGAGCCAGAGTCTTACCCGCTTAGCAACCATGACACCATCTATATTGAGTCACACACTCACCTGATAATGATGATGTTGATGTTTGTTGTTTTAAACAAGTTGTATTGGTGTTGACTATCTTTTTACTTTTACTAGCAAAGTTTAATGTACAGTAAGTATCATAGTAATAATGTTCTTCAGGTGCTATATTAGTTATCATTATAGAATGACATGAACCGCCAATAGAATCCTAAAATAACAAAATAAAACATCATTAGTTAAAATCCTTGAGTGACATTTGGCGATGGAGCTCATTAAAAAAATACAACACAATTTGTATGGAAAAACAATAAGAGAATACTTGTCAAAATGTTGTGCAATATATCTCTAAACTAGTTATTGTTTTTCAATATAAATTGTGTTGTGATTTTTATCATCGTTGATTCAGGGATTTCAAATCAGAAATTAATACAATGGCAGACCTTATGATCTAAATTGCACGATTTAGATCCCCCTGCCCTCATGATGTTTAATCTTGCAAGAAAAAAACATGAAAAGTCAAGGTAAATTTTCATTAGCACAATGTCTTACCCAGAAAAATTAGGGTTGCCTGCTAATCTCATTGGTTATCTTCTTGGATACTCAAGTTTTGTAATTGGGAAAATATGAAAAAAAATGTTAGTCTTGAAATGATTGAGTCAGTGTTGTCCAGACTCGAAACCTTCTAGACATTTATTCACAAACTTACCTGTAAAAGTCTTGTTAATTTACTGTTTCTGTAAGGTATTCTTGGCTGCATCAAACAAAGCAGTAAAATCAATGTCATTCAAAATAAAAAAGCAGTAAAATCAATGTCATTCAAAATAAAAAAATCTGAACCGAAATAATAACCAAACACAAAAGGTTTTAATGGTTTTACAATGTAAACGGAAAAAATCTCTATCAACAACTTTTATTGGATTCTGTATCAGAAAAAAATATATTGTGTACGTTTTACAACATTTAAAAATCGTATTTGTTCTAAGGGAATAATTTGAGCATAAATTAATTGAAACTTTAAACATTTCCTTCGAATCAGCAAAAGTGATAAAATTTTCATAAATACTGATCTGCTCCAAAACTGAGCTAATAAAGACGGGCAAATGCACTATGGCCTACTCTTATATTATATCGAATTCCAACTGCCAAGGGTACTTTTACAAGCACGCCAATGTATACACCGGGGACCTTGGTTTTTCGTTCTCTCTGAACGACTAGATAGGAAACCACATTCAAATATCCTGATGAGCATTCTCAGCCAATGCAGAGATAGAACATGTGACCTCCCAACTAGCAAGCCAGCGTCTTACCCCCCCCTCCCTTAGTTCAAGAAACAGTTAAATACCCACCTGATTGTTATTAATAGCATCTACAACTTCTCCTAATACAAACAATGATTTATTAATAGCTCCACTCTCTTTTAATCTGATCAAAGACAAAGAAAATATATAATTAATTAATTTTAATTTTGTACACAGTAATAAAGACTCAAATTTTGAGACCTTCAAGACAGGAATAATTAAATACAAATCAGAATGAAGCATTGTAGTTAAATGTGGACAGAAGACATTTATGTTGGGACTTGGCATGAGACTTGTTGTGAATATTCCTAGTTTAGTTATGGTGTTTCATAGTATCTACTAGGCTTGTGAGAAACTGAAATAATGACAAGACGGAGGATATTGTTGACTCGGCTACAAATACTATGATTGTGGTTAATATTCAGCACTCCTGAAAACCCATAAAATGACAATGTACAAAAATGGTGATAACGCTGAAAATTGTGGTTTTCATCTATGGCAACTATTAAAATCTGTAGAATGAAATACTAAACAAGACAATAACAAATAAATTGTTTCTCTCAGATTTTGTTATGAAACATTTGGATGTTTTTTTTTATATTTGACATGCTTTTTCTCAAAAGTTGCTTTCCTGAACTGGTCAACTTCAAACGTAAATAGCTCAGTCATTTTGTTATTTGATTCAATTAATTCAATAAATAAACCATACCTCATTTTGAAGGAATGGATGTAGGGCATGTGAATATAACAATAACTCAATTTCCTCATTGTGACTCATTTAGCCAGCACAGAGTCACATATGAGCGGAAACATGTGAAGTGAATGAGAAATTTAACATCATTGATTGACTGTCTTCAAGACATTGACATGTATATAGACAAATGATTTTGATATCCAGTTAAAATGAGGCTGAAATATCAACACCTAAAAATAGGAAGAAAGTCTGGAATTACAAATCTAGAGAATGTTTCATTACCTTATTCCTTGATTACCAGTTCGCCGATTATCTTCAGAACCAGCTAAATCTATTAGATATATTTTACCCTGGAATTCTCTATTAGGTGGAAACATGGCATTCTTTTTTACTTTTAACATAAGAATACTATGACTTCTGCTTGATCTATCATTCAACTTAGTAGCAGCTACAGTTCTAAAAAAATAAACCATTACAATAGTTTAAAGGACATTATAGAAGATTAGATAAAGAGTTGATAGTTCTCACTATAATAGATAATGTAAAAAGAACATGCTGAAAATATAAGTCAAATTGCTCCACTCTGAAACAAGATATTAGCTTTGGAAATTTTACCTGGAAGCAATCATCGCTACTAAAGTCTAATTAATAATTCAAATAACATTTTAGTTCTAAATAAAGACCTGCAATATACAGATTTAGATCTTACATAATGCATGTTTAAATTTTATTTATTAATCATTGTAAAGATCAGCTACAATAACAGGAATGGCTGGGGGGGGGGGGGGTGTTACCAAAAGCTATAAAGACTAGAATCTGTGTACCAATAGATAATACCATCAGGCCATGCATGCTGGGTGGCAATCATATTGGAAAAATTCCCACGACACCTTTTTTCTCAACTTGCTCCCTACTGATGAAGCAATAATTACTGCTCCAGTAAGAATTATGCAAGCCTACCTATTGTTTGAAGCAGGACCAAAATAGTTTTTAAATTCTTCAAAGCTTTTGATCTCTTTTTCTGCTAAACCTGCTACAAATATATTATGATCACCATCTTCTCTGATAGGCAAGTCTACAGATGCTGGTTCTAATAAATCTTGCACCTACAATTACAGAAAGTCTAATAATTCATATGTACACAGAACAAAGCAACAGAGGTATCGGCTCAATGATTCTAATAACCAAAATAACCAGACTCGGACTGCTGTATAAAATATATAAAATAGTCAAGCCATGGCAGTGATCACCCTTTGAGGCTTTTGAATCCATTGAAAACTACAATATTGACAATGTTGAATCTCTAAAAGGAATATCTGTCCAAATATGGTTTATTTCTGTTCAGTAAGATATTTCGTGGCATCCTTTGTGCATGATATGAATTGGATATTGTCAAAACAAGTGATATAGATCGATCATCAATTACCATTGCTATGATAATAGACAATGTCTATTTTCTGTCTTGTCCGCAGGTTTATCTTGTACATTTTTGTTTTGTTTTGCGTGTAGTGCATTCCTCCTGCATTTACTATTAAAGGGACAATAACACTCTTGCTGGCTTGACAGGTCCAGAGGGTTGTGTAAATTATCCATTAAAACTACATCCTATTTTTCTTGTCCAGAGGGTTGAAAAATATTTTCAAATCTAAGTTACATTTGAAAAGGTTTACGTAAAGCTTTTCAAACCATGTAGTTGAATTTTTCCAATTTTTTAATTTGGTGTGTTAGGATTATGGAATTTGTATTATCAATTAATTGGAATATTGTAAAATAGTACAATTTGTTGACCAGAATAATGATTGGGACATATTATTCAGTTACAGCAAGAGTGTTATTGGGCCTTTAATCATCCATTTCAACATAATTATTAAACAGCAATGGTGTTTTATTTCATGTCTATATTCTAGACAGTTGATTATGAGTCTAAAGACAAAAAAAGACCTGGCAATAGGAAAATTTAGCTCTTATATATTTTAATTAGATCATTAAACTACTGGATGAGCAAGAAAATAACATTGCTACAAGAATTACCTACCTTTTCATTATAAATTTCAAGATAGGAGAAAGTAACTGTATATTGCCATCTATCTTTCTGTGGTTTATCATTAACTGTGTTTTGTTCATTGTCTATAGTTAATAACAAATCATTGATAACTCTTGGCATCATACCAGGATCTGTAGCACTACCCAACATAGTATGTGTCTTCCCTAAAATAGACAAAAAACATAAATAATATTAGTCACACTAGTATATATAACGAATCTAACTTTGGCAAACAATTGTGAAACTATAAAATTGTGAAACTGTTATTTTTACTGGTCACATTAAATGCTGATTTTACTATTTGAATATTCTCAATCATTATTCAAATGCTATTTTAATATTTGATTCATATGAAATAATAATTGTTTGGAACCTTTTTAAAACATTTTAAGATTTGTTAATTTGTAAATATAAAATTAATATTTTCTTTTTGTTTATTTTTTAACTTTAGTTGATACTACTGAAAAAATATCAGTAAATATTTCTTTTATAAGGAGACAAAAAGTAAACCAGATCACATTCCATATAGTTTTAATTGATATCAAATAGAGAGAGAGAAATGGGGTTTAACGTCCACTCGCCACAAACTAGGTCATTTCGGGACTAAGATATTTATTTCAATAATAAGCTTGCGCGTAAGGGTCTTTAGCAGTAGGAGGAATCCGGAGGACCAGGAGAAAACCCACGAGGTTGGACAGACAGCCCTACTTCTTATCATCAACAACCGGGGATCCGAAACAATGCTAGTTGACTCAATAACAGGCTTTATGATATACAGCACGCATGTGATTGTGCTAACCACTCGGCCATCCACCCCCCCACATTAAATAACAAATATTTGAAATATGTACAAATCTTGCGGTTACAATATGGCCAACGATTATTCAATGATTTTATGGCTTGTTTCTGGTTCCTATATGTATAGAAATACCTACCTGCTCCAGTTGGTCCATAAGCAAATATAGAGACATTCTGTCCATTTAATGATTTACTGATCATAGATTTGATACTATCATTATAGATGTGTTGTTGACTACATGTCTCATCATAAACAGCACTAAAACTACAACAAAAATACAACTATTATTATTAGGCCTATATATTTATTTTCAAATATTCATAGTCAGTATTTAATCAAAATAATTCTATATGGAGTAATGTGTAAAATTTCCTGTTATTTTCTGTAGAAAAATACTCTGCATGATTTGAACATAGTTTTTTAAATAAATTCTTTTAGAAAATGGACTATCATGCAACAAAAATATATGACCATTGAATAGATCTATGCATTCGGGCATTTTTTAAAGGAATCCTAAAGTAAAGTGATATGTAGTTTTTACATATTACACTGTATAATCTTACAAACTTTTGGCATTATGTACGAGTTGTTTCCCTTTGAATGGACACCGATGTAAACAAAATCTTTGTATTTTGAAAGGTAAATCGTTTACCGACATGCTCCAAAATTCAGTGACGGACACAAGTGACACTGACAGGCACAATCCAATTTGTGCCTGACATAGCATGATTTTGTGCCGGACAGTGTCCGTGTCAGGCCGCTTATTTCCAGGTATGCTTACAACTGTTTCCTGACAGTCACAGGTCTATATGTTTTTGTATCAGTCAAACAAACTCTTAATTAATTCAAGAAAATCATTTGTCAACACTTGAATTTTTAAATTTCCATGATTCTTATGCCGAACTGTAAGCTTATACCTATGATGGAAATCTGATAATATACTAATGCTGGCAATCTGATTGGCCAAAAAGTTTTTGATTAAGCCAGAACTCCAAATCGGATTGTCTGTACTTACTCATACATGAGATTTTCTCTGATGTTTCTATGATTCAGTATTTGAATTGTGTTTGGTTTGTTGTTTGTACTAACACATGTTTTCACACCATCCTTCAGTGTTGGTCGAACTCTAACAACAACTTTTACTCTCGTCTGTCTCTTCTCTGAAGACATTTTCTCGACCTACTAAAAGTAAGAAAAATAGTCTGAAAATGAATACACACTAGGTCATATAATAAAGCTATTTTAATGTAGCAATATTTTCTATTATTTAACAAACCCTAACCAGCCTTTGCATATTAGAAATGAAATGAGGTTTAACATCCTACTGTTCTGCGAAGACTGGGAGACGATCATTGTGCTACGACGGAAATTTAGTCAGCTCTACTGACATATTGATACTGGGTACGGTCGAGCATGTCTCTCAACCTCGTGGGCTTCCTCCGGGCACTCCAACTGCTAAAGAACCCTACGCGCAAGGGAATTATTGAAATAGAAATATAAACCCTATGTTTGTCCCGAAATGACCTAGTAGTTGTGTTGAGTGGACATTAAACCCCATTTCTTTCTCTCTCTCTCTCCATACAATAAAAAGCTAATAAAATAAAATGTCAAAATAAAATATGGATATCATAGTTCAGAGTATTAATATTAATAATGATGGTCTAAAGTGGATTTATATAATTATAAGCTAAAGAAGCTTAGTAAGTTATACATGTAGCCTATCCTTCACCGACTTTTGAACTGGTTTTTACCGTCCAAATTTAAGCAAACATTTTTAACATATATGATTGAATCTATAATTCAATATTGTTATTTTGACAAACATGATTATCATACATATATGAAATATGTAAACTAAAAAAAAAAGATGATTAAAAAATGATTGCTGTATGGCTGTGTGTGTTGTATGCTAATATCAACATATGTAAAAATGCATGCTCCCATCTTAGAATTTACTAATCTTAAATCTATAATAAAATACAATCATTATACCGGTACTTTACTAAGTTACTTCAAATTTAGCAATGTTTCTGCACACGCTGGAATGACAGTATTATGCCGATTATCATGGACACAAAAATAAATTCACCAGTACCACAACCAACAGCACTAGTCGAGCAGCAGTGTCACAGACACTGTGGACAATGTGAATGTCTGTCACGACAGTGTATACGTAGTGTCACAACAGTAACAGTGTGGTGACTGGACTGTACTGTTTTTTAGGGCAGGATTTATGATATTCCGCTTTATCTCTGATCAATCTTATCAAGTAAAATGAAATTTAAGATTAGCGCGAGCAAAAGTGAGATATATTATGATGAAATAACACCTAATTTGGTACCAAATCGACTAAAAGTATGATAATTCTTTACCATCAAAATACACAAAACTCTTTCAAATATGGCTCCTTTTCTTGAGCCAATCACTTTTCACCGGAAATAGACTTTGATGGACCAGACTATTTTTCGCTTTATGCTAGCAATTCAACATTTCCAAAAATTAATTTTAAGGTTCTCTTTCTTTTAGAATACGCATAACATGTGCTAAGACGCAAAATAAAAAATGCAAAATATTTTTAAAAAATAAAATAAAACAGTGGCCTATGCATCTTGATATTAGGTACTAAATCTATTCGATTTCGAGGAGTTGCTGTGGGCAAAGCTATCTGATTTGTCGCCACGCCCCTTTATTTACGCCATCATTCGATTATCCAGACATTCAATGAAAGAGGAAGTTGGCTTGTTTATTTCAGGAAAATGGCAGCGGCTGCAGTTCCACCTAGAATAATCAGAAAAGAGCACAAATCAAAAACGGTTTGTAATGGAAAAGAAGCGATAGACGTTCTACTTCAGATGGGGTTCCCAGAAAATAGAGCGTAAGTTTACAGAAGAGGACAGCATCCTGTTGACATGACTAACAGTCAAGTGGCAACACAGTAGTCAGTTCTCAGTAGCATCCTGAACAGTGGCAACTGTGACTGACAGTCACAAGTCATGATGTCATGTTTCATCATCTTTTTGTTAAGGATGCAATGCATAATCTTGAGAAGTCACTAATATTGTAACTGTGTGTTTACGGTGGTGAAGGGACATTCTAATTAATTAGTCATGCCATTGTCCCCACTCACCAATCTAGTATTCATTCAACCCTGCCATCAAACTGGCGATTCTTTTTAGGAACTGGCGGAAAAACATCTTAAAAGATTAATCAACGCACTAATTAGTAATTATCCAGAGATCATGCCAATAAGTAATTAATAGCCTACTAACTAACATATATTGTCTCAGATTAATGATTAGTTGATTGATAATTGCCAGTGATAGATATTTATGCAGCCCATCTCAAGTCATTATTTACTCCTAATGATTAATCCAAGTGTTGATTATTTGATGTTTCGCTTTGTCTAAAAATAAACAACTGTTAATTAAAAAAGCAAAAATAAGCTTATTCCAAATGACTGTCAATGTTTTTACGAAGAGAATTAAATATTTTGATTGTTGAACCGTGGCTTCATATACAGCATGTAAAATATACAAGCTTGCCTAGCTGGCTATTATTTATTTAAATTATATTATCACCATTGAGGCATTCGTGGGAAACATAAGAACAAGTCAAATAGCTACAATTCTCAAGTGAGAAAACGATCTGCCATTTGCTTTATATTATTGGAATACCTGTGCTAAAATTCTCTAAAATGACCGATGGGTATAATTGTAAGCGTCTCTTACAAATAAAAGCAAAATTTATGTCATTCTATCAGGGATTCAGATTCGGATACCCATACAGTATCTGATAATATTTAGGCCTATTGTGCATCCAAAACAATAACATGAATTTATAGAAAATTGTCAATCCTTAGATATGTAGGGATTTGATGTGTAAATACTGAAAATATATTGTGCAATACGGTGTGCAAATACGAAATAGACTATAGTCACCCAAAATAAAATCTGATCTTACTAAATCAGGGCCCTGTTTCACAAAATTTTAACTAAGATAAAATCCAAATTTTAGCAAATTGAAGTATCAACTAAAATTTGGATTTTTTTTTTAAGTTAAGATTTCGTGAAGCAGGGCCCTGTTGTTGTATATGGCGGTACGGTTGGAACCAGTTGTTGTAGTAAGCCTATCTGAGAAATGAAATGGTTACATATCTTTTTTATCTCCCAATTTTGGCAGATAAACTTTTCCTGTTGGCGGAACAAAAATATAAACATTTTTTTATATAAAAATTATCAAAAAAAACATTATCGTCTACTTTGGTAAAAAAAAAGTAACGGCCATTTTGAAAAAAAAAATAATCGTCCATTTTGGCCAAAAAAAATGAAAGCCAGTGTGAGCCCTCCTATATAGTATAGTCTCAAATGTATATGAGTCATCTATTCCAATTGTCGTTGTGACCCGGATGAGTATTATGAGGACATGCAGTCACGAATTGATTGATATGTAAATTCATGAATAACAGTAGATATATATGTGTTTTATTATGTAAGCTCTGTATCATGCAAATATGATGTTTTTATATAACTTTAACCTAAAGGGATATGTCTCAAACTCAATAAATTATTCATAATATTTGAAATTCAATCATATCGGTATATGTGCACAAATTAGAATGGTCGGTTCCCATGAATTTTAAATGTTGCTATCCGACTATGAAAATATTGGCTCCAGTTATTCATTATTTAAAGGGTGTATGGCTCTATTCTTTGAAATGAAAAAGAACATATAGTTTTAATGTAATATATGAACCGATTTATATTCAATTTTGATTGTAATTTCTGCGACTTAATACTTAATGAGCCAAAACTATAAAAAAAATTTCCTCCAACAAATTAAATTCTAAAACATTTTTTTTTATGTATTAGAAAAATAAATAAAAACTTTTGTAGGTAAAGATTATTTCCTCTTTAGTGTAATAAATGGGTAATTAAAATGAGTAAATGGCAGCATTCTGCCTGATTCAGTAGGCCCTTTCGTCTTATGTAAACAATGCTATTGCCATTGTTCCGATGGTTGGCGTTAAGTGTTGAAGACACTCATTTTTAGAGATATTACAAGACCCTGTAATCCTCTCTGAAACAGATTGGTTCATTATGTCTTAGATATTGGAAATTAGGATCCCATATTTCCATGGCAAGATATAACATCATCAATACAGATTGAAATGGCCTAATACTGAACTCTAATTCATGTTTTTAATTTTTAGTTTCAAATTTCATGGATAATATTGAGTTTGAGGATTAGCTCCATTAAGAAAACAAACATTTTAAAAACAGTTCCCAACATAAATGTAGAATTATAGGTCTTTCCACCCATTTTCGTCATTTAAGGTTCGACAGAAAAGAGCAATACACCCTTTAAGATTATTGATTATAAGTGTCAGTAAAAATAAGTTTTTAACAGAAGGATTATATTCTATTTATGTAGGTTGAAAGCAATAGCAACAACGGGTGATAAAGGTGTTCAGTTAGCATCAGATTGGTAAATATAACCCCTTTTTCCAGCTTTCTACCTTAACTTGTTTATTGTGAATATATTATTATAATTTAATGTATTATTAAAAGGGCCTTTTGGCCCTTTATTATGAAAGAGGCATTAGAACTTCAAAGATCTTTGATAGTCAGTAGAAGTATTTACCTTAGAAGTATATACATGTACAGTTGTAATGTAGCATTAGAATTTTCAAATTCAATGGCGTTAAAATTCCAATGTGTAGCTTAAATACAAATATTAACAAATTTACATATGGATGATCAATAGCACATGGTGTTTTTTTAATAGTTTAGTGGCTTGTGGATATCTGCAAGTGGATGTTCAATAATTACCTGAGTCTAGGGTTAATTTAAAAAATGAAAAAAATGGTTTTTAAAAGCTCAAATTCCTCTTTATTTAACTAACAGCCTAAATAAATGACTCTGCTTATGAAGATGGGAATAAACCATATAGCAGGGCCGGCGGAAGCAATTCTTGAATGGGAGGTCTTCCATACGAAGTCCCTATAGGCGAGGGTCCAGGCGACGCAATAACCTAAAGAAAAGAGTACTTTAGGCCAAGTTTTACCCCCCCCTTCCCCCCCCCCCCACTCCACCGGGCCTGTATAGTGTGCTATGAGGGGAATTTTGCTGGGACAATGGCACAGGGTTCTTTTTGCACACAGCAATGTATACACAGGAACTCGATTGTTCAGACCATCTGAACAATTATACATTGTCACTTGTCACAACCTCTGTCCTGCATCTCTGACAAGGGTTAACCATGCTGGAAAATCCTGATGAACTTTCTTGGTCAGGTTACCGAGCCAACGTCTTAATCACTCAGCCAGCATAGCTTCCACAACCTAAATAACACTCTATAACTAGGTATTGTTTACAAGTTTGGTCCTGCTTGTTTGTTATAATAATATATTTCTGTTAAACTTGTCAAACAAGATTTTCTGGTTTAATAAGAAGACAAGTACATGAATATACTATCATAATAAATCATCCTTACCTCTGTTGACTGTTGATATTTAGACTAAATATCTTCTTAAAGGTGTTTTTTTTGGGGGGGGGGGGGGTATTATTTTTTTGTCTCTGATATCACTATGGTGAAAGCGGTCATAAAATACAACTACTTCACACAAGCTAACATTGTATTTAATTATTAATTGAAGTATGATGTTATAACTTATCTATGCAGGTGTCACACTTGAAAAACTAGAGTTGTCATACATGTAGGTTATTAATTAAGGAAGAATATCACTGTTACATCAGTCTTTAAGAAATGGAATTTAATTCCCTACTGTTCTAATGAAAACAGCCAGCCTTTAATTTAAACATGCATTATGCAAGAGCTAAATCTACCTCCTCTTTCTTTTGGCCTGAAATGTTACCTGATTTATTATTTAAACATTACCGAGCTTATCAAGACCATATCAACTCTTGATGCCATCGTTAGCCTGCAATATTAAGTGGTTTTGAATTCTTTTTATATCTAATGATTTTACGTAAAAATGGATATCCGAGACTTTGTTTATTTTCGTACAAATGGTAGTAATAATGTTCAAGGCTAGTCTAAAATTGAATGGCTAATATCTTGGTTAAGAGTGAAACAATTTAACTGAAATATTCAGCGTATTCCGTTTTTATTATCTATTTTCTAACTATTGTAGCACTTTTTGAATAGAAATAGCAGAAATATAACCATAGTTTCTTACGTTATTTCAATATAAAATAACATAATAGTGTAGTGTTTCCCCAAAATCAAATTTGTAGAAAAGTTAACTTTGTAGTACTACTGCAGATGACTGTAAAATAAAGTTCACTGGTGCCTTGAAATAGACATAGATATTCTCCAAACAGGAGGCTATTTTCTCTTGATCAAAAGTTTTAAATTGTATATTTGGAACTGTAAATGATTCACCTCTTGATACCAAGGATTGAGTCCATGTGAAACTTCTAAAAGAACATATAAACATAAACCTTTAATGGTTTTGGAAAAAAAATGGTGAAGTAAGGACTCGCTCAAGGTTTGAATTGTGACCCCGGATGTCAGACCACATGCAATCTGATTAAAACACAATCCTATTTCGTTTGCCTTTTGTAGTTCAAAATTTTGCTTAACTTGTCTTTACTACACTAGAATCTGGAAGAGTTGTTTTCATTGACGTGTTCAGGATTATGTGAAGTATTAGCCAATGAAACATTTATTTACGGCAAGTTCTTGGCCTTTTGTTACACAGAACTGTGGGTAAACCACTAGAAATGTCAACGTAGAATTAAAAAAACGTCTCGTTTGGCCCCTGACATTTACTCCTACTGTAATTTGTCAGATCTTCATGTAGTGTATGTAGGCCATCGAAAGTATAAAAGAACGAAACTAAATATAGATCTGTATTTTAATCAGATTGTCAGACATGAAAATAGCCAAGAAAATAGGCTAGAAAAAGAGTTTGACATTTCAGACTTGACATGTTTTATTTTGTATGTTTTATTTTGTAGGTTGTTATCACATGTAAATGATAAAACATTAGATGAGAAAATAGATCGGGAATATATCCTCTATTTATGCCCTATAGGAGAACTTCAAGCAGAACTAACAGCATTCTGGGAAAAATCGCAAAATCTATGTGGGTGGAATGGTGCTCATTCCTATTTTCCTCATATAACATTATGCCCATTCTTTAAGGTAATTTGTATAGCTCTACATTACTGTTTGAAACAAGAGGAGAAATAGAGAGTCAAAAAATACTCCCCATCAATTGAAAAATAAGGAAATCTCTCTCCAACAAAAGCTCTCTATAACCTGCTTATATGTACAGTTGCACTTTAGTATTATATTACACCATTGCAAGTCCATAATACTTTAAAAACATACAAATCGGGACATACATTTCTGATTTTAATGAAGCCTTGAAAATCGATCAAAAAGACTCATTTTTGTCATGAGGACAGTTTGGCAGTTGGGCAAAAGGAACCAACAGCAAGGAAGATATTAATGCAAGGATCATATTTCCAGGAATTTTTTTTGTGCAAAATTATTGCCCCTTGGCTGATATGAATTCTGATAGATATAGTACTCATCAAATTTTCAAGAATGATTTTGGTGAAGATGGTCCCTATTGATTTTGAACATTTCTGCAAATGTAGTTCCAAAGTTATCAACCCTGACAGGTTTATGTTGTGGAAATATACTTGATCGATCATTCTGGCAAGCTAAATGTATCTTTGTCTTCAACTGGAATCTGTGCTCAACATTTGCTTACTTTCGTCACAGATAAACAGAGCAAATTTATTTAAATCAAAACATTGATTTTTCAACTACATCAGAAAAGTCTAGTCATATTCTGTAGAAGATGGTTCTTATGTGTTCTTAGAATGAAATATTTTTCTTTTAATTTATACACCAAATCCTCTTTTTTCTTATTATTTGCAGGCAGATGATCGTCATGTTCCATATTTGGCCAAAACTTTGTTAAGTTTAGAATCAAAAGTTAAAAATGCCCCTGGGAAACCGCATCTAGAATTTTTTGCCCAGCAGAACTTTATAGGATTATTCGTAGGAGGATCTCAGTATGAATTTTTTAAGAATATAGTTCTAGACTATTCAGCGGCTTTAAAGAAAGAAGGTAAAGTTAATTAATTAAACGTTATAAATAAATTACTCTTAAAGGAAATGATTTGTCTGTTTCTATGTTGTGGGAACCACAGTGCCTCAGTGAGTAAGACAATAACATGGATGTCCCATGTTTGATCAAGCTATTTGCAGAGAAAATTCATTAGGATTTTCAGGTGTGGTTACACCAGTCCTTCACGTTTAAGGCACGCTTCGCCTCTGGGCTTCTCGTCACTTCAGTCAGTTATATAGAAGGATAACTCAGGTTTTTTTCATTTTGCTTTTGTCACCTTCTTTTGTAGAAACCTTCATTACGCATCTATCGTAGCTATGATCTCTGTATTAAAATTATATTTGAAATGTGTTTAACGAGTTCTATCACATATGTGGTAATGACTTGACAGTGTGACACCGATATTTTCCTTTAATTAAAGTACCGATATGTGATTTTCAAATATAAATGGCACTAGTCTTTTTTTTTCATTTTGCTTTTGTCACCTTCTTTTGTAGAAACCTTCATTACGCATCTATCGTAGCTATGATCTCTGTATTAAAATTATATTTGAAATGTGTTTAACGAGTTCTATCACATAATTATGTGGTAATGACTGACAGTGTGGCACCAATATTTTCCTTTTAATTAAAGTAACGATATATGATTTTCAAATATAGATGGCACTAGTCTTTACAGAATGTGATAGTGAGGTCAATATCAATACTACCAGATGGTATCCCCACGCTTAATAGTGACTCGTTTTTTAGTACTGTTAATCTGTCAAGCTTAGTACTGTTAATCTGTCAAGCTTAGTACTGTTAATCTGTCAAGCTTAGTACTGTTAATCTGTGTTTGTCAAATTAACTGGCATTTATTTCCCTACTCTTTGTTAGTTATGTTGAAACGCAATCTTTTAAAAGTTTGTTAAAGTTTGTTCTTGTTTTTAATAGGAATTATTATGGAAGCCCCCAAGAAACAATTTCACGTTACCTGTGCCTACCAGTATAAAACTGAACATCATGAAACATTGATAAAATTAGCCAAAGAGATAAATTTACAGGCTGATGCACGGTGGTCAATACGATTATATTCAAGAGATCCTAGAATAGCACACAGTGAGGTATGCAAAATTAATTTATTTGTTAATTTGTAATATTGTTTATCTATGGAGAAAGAGACACTATAACAAATAGTCATGATTGGGATCTGTTTTTGCATAATGTTAGGACTTGACGCATGCTGTGTCTAGACCATATAGCAAAACTAAATGTCACATTTGTAATTTTAACAAGCAGTACCATAGTTCACAGATCTAATATTAAGCTATATTTGACTAGGAGTAGGGTCACTGTCCAACCTCATGGGTTTACTTTAGGTCCTCCGGTTTCCTCCCAGAACTAAAGGCTTCTGCGTGCAAGCAAATTATTGAAATAAAATTAAAACATATTTGAACCCCAAAATGACTTGGTTTGTGTCGAGTGGAGGTTAAACCCCACTCTCGCTCCTATTGATCCTGTCTTTATACCAAATTACAAACGTTTTTTTTACTTGAAGGTAAAGTTTTACGATGCGCAAGGACATTATTGAAATAAAATTGAACCATATGACCCAAAGTGACTTGGTTTGTGTCGAGTGGAGCTTAAACCCCATTTCTCTGCCCCTCTCTCTCTCTCTCGCTCCTATTGAGCTGTATACCAAGTTATGAACCATTTTTTACCTGAAGGTGCGGAAAGTTTTACGACCGTATCATAAAGACCTGGCTGACGAGTTAGACTTGATTGCTGACGATTATGTGATAATCGACCCAGCAGAAGTCACAAAAAGTAAAGACGGCTGGTACAGTGGCATGTCATGGGTCTCAGGAAACCATGGCATGTTTCCAGGAACTTTCACCAAAAAGACAGCAGAAACATGGACTTGGACATTGCACAAGTAAATTTGATACAATTACTTATCTTTTCATCTCTTATTCGTTTTCAGCGAAGTTAAAAACTGAATAGTCGTAAAAATAGTCCTAACCCTAATGTTGAAAATACTGATTCTTTTTCAAAGCTGGTTTTGTGGAGATTGGCAGCCATTTTTGAATTCGTTCTAAACTTTGCGCAGACTCATCATAACAACATCCAGAAGCTCTGATACAACATTCTTGTTCATTTAAGTCCAAAGGGTTAGAGTGAAGTGTTTGTTTGTTTGTTTGACATTATGTTTTCTCGGTCCCTCCCTGTGGATACACGTCTGGATAAAATAATGTTGTTAAAGACATACTCTGGTCTATCTGGAGATAAGATATAGGGTGTGATTTAGTCAACTGACCAGTGGGTTTATTTTCCAGAGATATACCAATTGGTTATAAAATGTCAGAAACTAATCATGTTAATGGAGAATATGGTCAGTTGTGGGAAAGTAAGGCTGAACAAAAACCAGACTCAAAACAAGACCCAAAAGATCTTTATGCAAAGGTAGTGCAATACAAATTATTTTTACAACTTTTTAATGCAAGTCTTTATAAAGAAATTACAAGGGGAAACCACACCAGACAATCCCGATAAAGAATTTTTATTTTGTGTTTGTCTGTTTTTAAATGTCAGTCACTCCGATTATAGCTTATAGACTGTCAATATGTGGTCAGGTAATTAGTGGATCATTGACTTGGGAATATTAGTTGGATAGGTGATCTCAAATGACAAATAACATTCCAGTTTCCCAATTAGTATAAAATCACTTCTATCTAAACATAACTTTCTTCATTGGTTGTTGCTCTTGACCTGTTTTTATTGCTTCTGAACGACTTAGCATAAGTGGTACTATTTCGGGTTGCCTATCAACCTATATTTTTAAATTCTAGGTTTTAAACAATACGCTGTTCATGATACACGAGTGGACATTTATATACCCAGATCCCATAGAACTAATAATAAAATTGCATCGGCCTAATAGTACATATAGCTGTACCTTTTTATTTAGTAATGACTTATTCTGTACTTACTATATGAACAGGTATGTAAGACCAAAAAGAAACTACCACCTGCACCTCGACGACTGTTTGTTATGAGACATGGAGAACGAGTTGATTTTTGTATTGGAAGAGACTGGATGGAAAAATGTTTTGATGAAGACGGTAAATATCTTTGAAGATCATATAATGATTGCTTGCTGTAATAAGAGGAGTTGGGTGGTTTAATGTTGCATTTTAGATCATACAGTCTGTCACTGAGTGAGGATCATATAATGATTGCTTACTGTAATAAGCGGATTTGGGTGGTTTAACGTTGCATGTTAGATCATAAGGTCTGTCATTGAGTCAAGTGGCTAATAAAGACCCCTACGCGCAAGAGAATTATTGAAATAAAGTTGCTCCATGTGTTAGTCTCAAAATGACTTAGTTTTCTTCACCAAACAGGCTAATGAATATATTAGTGAAAATTTGCCTGGATAGTGGCATTTCTGTCTACTTCGTGTCGAATTCCAAGGTCAATGGGTTCTCCCATTTGTTCACTCCATGTGGCGTGACACTGTTCTTTGCCAGACACCACTGACAAGGGAACACCAGACTGAAAAAAATGCAACTTTCAATGCCAGCACAAAGATTGATTGAGGGACCTGACTACTCTCCGAATCACCATACCTCCCACTTATCAGTGGTATACTCGCCTGTCCAAACTCGTGATTTTTCTCCAGGGCCTCTGGTTTCCTCCCACTGCAAACCCTAACGCACTAGAAGTTATTGAAATAAAATTTAACCATGTGAACCGAAATCTCCTAGTTTGTGTCAAGTGGACGTTAAAAACCATTCTTCTCTCTAATGGTGAAATAGAAAGTCCCTTATTGTTTATATTCAGTAGACAAAATCTTAAGGCAACGGTTAACAGGGTTGTATCGTTTACCACTGGGTATTCACCATGTTTCCTGTATTTAATGTTTTAGGAAAGTATAAACAAGTTAACTTAAATCTTCCTCGAGTTCTCATGAAAAGACATTCACATCTAGAATATAATCGTGATGGTCCATTAACAGAGATTGGTAAATACCAAGCTAAATTAACAGGTACGTCATATTTTTATGGAATTTAAATCCAAGACTGCTCGATGTCAAGGCTAGCCTGCGATATTTGTTAGATTATAGTCTGATTTGCTGCAAAACTTTCCTTTGTTATTAACGATTAAATGGATAATCAAACTGTTAGTTTTGTCTTACCGACTTCAGCAATGATGTTCGAGGATAAGTGGAACTTTCATCCACTTAGTTTTCGGTTTATAGTAGATCGATTTGACTGAAATTTTCAGCAAATTCCCTTTACAGTATGTAGTTTTTAACTATTATAGTGAGAACTGCCAGATTTTATCTAATCTTGCATAATGTATTTTCAATAAAATAAGTTTAGCAAATACGATAGAAACAGGGTTTATGATCACTATAATTCCTAACTATCAGTCCTGTATTTTATTCCAGGACAGGCTTTAAAGGATGAAAATGTTGTTATATCTCATATATTCGCCTCACCAGCTCTACGATGTGTACAAACTGCTCAAGCTGTAATAGAGGGTATGTAGTATGTTAAAGGGGAGCAACTCCATTTGTATTTGTTATTTATTCAGATCTAGATACAAACTGATTTTTTAAAAAAATTCTTTATATCATAAAGACACCTTTTCAATTTCAGACGGTGAATAGTGATTATTTCCGGTTTGATAAATGCACATTTAATTCTACTTTTGATTTCAAAGTTTGTAAAGAGATTCTGGTGCATTAAATTAAAAGCTCATGCCATTTACGCTAATTTATGGCATCAAGTCAAAACAGCTTTAAGCCACTTAGAAAGAAAATCTGTAAATTTCTCAGACGATTTACTTTGAAATTTCCCCAATGCTGAAAAATAAAAACCTGTATGAAATGTACCAAATATTTTTATTTTTCGGAAAATTATGGTGTGTACAGACCATTTAAGTGTGAGAGTTTTGGTTTGTTCAAACTAGTTCAGTACATATATTTTTTTTAATATTGTAGGTTTAGGTATTGATATTAAGATGTCTATAGAGCCTTCATTGTTTGAATGGTTAGGATGGTATCAACCCATTTGTCCACAGTGGATTTCTCCAGAAGATTTCTCTAAAAATGGTTACTCGATAAACACAGCATACGCAGCTTATTTAACTGTTAAAAATTTAAATATGGATGAAACTGTGGAAGAGTGCTATCATAGAGGCGCCAACTTTTCTCGATTTGTTGTTAAAAAATTTCCATCTGAAAGTAAGTGGCTTAGTTGTCTTTATTTGTTCATTTATATGGTATTACTGAAAGCCAGAACACTTTACAGTACAGCAGGATGAAGGGCCTGACAAGGCAGCTGTCTAGTCATTCGGATGGCAATGAAAACCGAGGTTCCATGAACACATTAAAGTGCATGTAAAAGATCCCTTGGCAATTGGAATTCTATATAAGAGTAGGCTGTAGCGCCGCTGCCTGGAAAAATTCCCCTCCTAGAACACTGTATGGCGTATACCTGTCTTCATAAGCCCAGTTTAGGAGCAGAACAGTAGGACATTCAATTTCATTTCATTTCTTTACAGTACAACGTCATTTAGATAAGCTGTTTGGCTTATGATTACGGCATGGTATTGTGGTTATGAAATGAAATAGGTTTAACATGTCTTCACTAATTCGGCTAAAGAAGATAAGCACACATACACCATTTTCCCCTGACCATGGCACTACATATTCATTTTCTGAAGGCTGTCTTCAAGTAGGATATTTATTCACTGCGACCTGCAAAAGTTTCGAATAAGATGACATAAAATAACATGATGTCATAAGCAAATTATGAAATGCAGCCATTTTGATAAGGGGGATAGCCTAACTCTGTTTATCAATACCATGGAATAAAATATGACATGCTAATTTTGATAAGAATTCTGCCCAATATAAATTTCAAATGATATTCCCCAGAGGGTTACACCTTTATGGCAATACTATGAGATAATGAAGTTGTAGCCTACCGGTACATGACATTCTTAATTTTGTGCTGGATGTGTACTAAAAATATCAATAAAAACACTGCAAAACAACTTCTGTGCCATACAAAATGACAGGCAAGTTGTGCCTGACAAAGCCTGCAATTTTGCCTGACGATATCTGTGACAGGTGCCTTAATTCCAGGCATTGATTGGGGTCATGATTAACACTGAATATTTGTGAAAGTTTTTGCCAGGTATGTAACGTTGTTGAACTTGGTGAAAATAGTGACATTTTGATTTGTTGGACATTAATCTCCTACTTTCATTTTCAGGTGGAAATATTTTACTTGTTGGTCATGCTGGGAGTCTAGATATATGTACAAGACAGTTATGTGGGCGGGTACCACGAGGAACTACAGATTTCCACTCTCATCTATCTAGTATACCTTATTGTGGTATATGTATGTGTCAAGAAGAACCAACGTCAAAGAAATGGGCCTTAGTGGATTGCCCTGTTAAACCCCTCAATCATTCTGCCAATAAATCCTTTAACTGGAAGACTGTTTTAACTAATCATATGGCTGCGGTTTAAAGAAAACTTTTTAGGTTTTTTTTTTCATAAAAGTTGATTGAATCTCTATAAAATAAGATTTTGAGAATTGTTAAATTTTGGAGACTGCATGGAGCAAATAATTGTTTAAACACTAAAACCCTTACATACTTAATATCTTTCAATGATCTGATGTACCTAGTTAATAAATATGATAACAATGTAAAGTTAATGATTAATGTTCCACAAAATATGCTTCGTTTTAAAAAAAAAAATATATGTAGATTTGTGTAAAAGGAGTTGTGAAATGATAGTGACAAAATGTCCACCTTTTTCTCCAGCTTAGCCTATCAAATAAGAGTCTTATGTGGTCATTGTTGTTGTTGAAGTATGCAAAAGATTTCTACCTCAAGTTAGGAGACATTTGTTTTTTGTTTTGTTTTTCTTTTTGGGAGGTGATGTGAGAAATGAGAGGTGAATATGACATTTAACTTGTAGTTTGTTTTCAACCCAAATGGATTGTTTTGAGATTCTGCATGGTCAACTCTAAATCCATTGGGTTGATTGACACAGTAAGGTTTACTCCAAAAGCATTTTTTGGAGACTTTGCATGGTTAGCTGTAAATGCATTGTTTTGAGACTCTGCATGGTTAACTCCAAATGCATTGGTTTCTGAAGGGTTAACGCCATATGCATTGTTTTGAGACTCTGTATGGTTAACTCCAAATGCATTGTTTTGAGACTGCGTGGTTTACTCCAAATGCATTGTTTTGAGACTCTGCATGGTTATCTCTAAATGCATTGTTTTGAGACTCTGCATGGTTAACTCCAAATGCATTGGTTTAAGACTGTAGAGTTATTGCCATATGCATTGTTTTGAGACTCTGCATGGTTGACTCCAAATCCATTGGTTTCTGAAGGGTTAACAACTTAACGCCATATGCTTTGTTTTGAGATCGACAGGATTAACTCCAATTTGTACATAAAAAGATACTTTTTTAATTTAATTTATTTTGAAATTTAACCAAATATTATGATTACTGTAATAGTGTAATATATATTTTATACTGGTACCTAATTGTATCTTGCTATAGGAACAAAATGTCTAAACAGCATGTCTTTCAAATTATACATACTAAAATTTATGTAAATATTTAAGTCTTTCCCCAAATGCTTAAAACACCGCCTTGTACTATCTTAATAGGATTCAGTACTTGATTAAAGGTTCCGAAATTGAATTGTCTCAATTCTTCAAATGGTGTGGTACTTAAAGTAATACAATCTTGACTAATCTTTATACCTGAAACATTTGATCATGTCTCTTCACAAAATTTAATTTCAAAACCACACCGTCACTTGATTCAATTTCATGGAAGTTGATTGCATTTCCAGCAATTTAGAACATTCAAGACTAACAATCGAGTATTCTCATAATTATAAAACTTTCAACCATGTTAGTTAAGCAAATCCATCCGCATCAGATTCTTTATATTTTATGTATTATCTTATATTCAAATAGTTTCTACCACGCCCAACCTAAACTACAAATCATTTCATTGCTCAAAGTTGATTAATTCAATTGATTAACCCAGTCGATAAAAATTGACTAATTCAATTGATTGCTGCTGTTAATTTAGACATAGAAGAACTTAGAAGTGAAGAATAGTTAAAACCGCATATTTTTCAAATTTCTGTTTGTTTTTTTTAAATACTTACATATTTTCCAAATGCTTGCCAAACCTAATCCCTTGGTTCAATGCTTTCCAGGGCAAAAACTGTGCTCAGTTTTGATTAAATTATTTGATAGATTAATTTGATAGATTAATTTGATTGATTAATTTGATTGAATTATTTGATAGATTAATTTGAGTGAATTTTTTGATAATTTGGATGATTTTTTGATCAAATTCTTTCATTGAATTATTTGATAGATTAATTTAATTTATTGATTTGATTGACTTACTTGATTGAATTACTTGATAAATTGATTTGATTAAAGCCTTTGATTTATTAATGTGATTGATTCAAATTGATTGGATTCAATTGATTTATTTTAATTTATTTCATTTAGCATTTGAAGAACTAAGATGTGTAACATCAAATGCTCAGATGGAATTTGAAAAAAACATCCAAGACTGAAAAGTCTGAAAGAATGTTCAGTAAAATAATTTTTCAAAGATGTAAAATAATTTGTTATGTTTGTTACAATTATTTATTCTAGGTTAGTTTATGTTTTTTTTGCTACGGTCTGTCCAAAACTTATTTGGTCATATTTATTCATGTTAATATTTCTTTGTTATTGAATATTCCTGATGCATAACAGTAAGACCCTATTTCCACTGGCACCAATCAAATGTTATTCAGATTCCTTCAAAT
This sequence comes from Patella pellucida, assembly GCA_917208275.1. Classification (NCBI taxonomy): domain Eukaryota; kingdom Metazoa; phylum Mollusca; class Gastropoda; family Patellidae; genus Patella; species Patella pellucida. The sequence goes on from OU795041.1 coordinate 18,628,782, forward strand.
GATAGGGGGATCACATGGCTAAGTGGGTAAGACACTGGCTCGCTAGCCTAAGGGTCAGGTGTTCGATCCCTACATTGGCCAAGAAAGCTCATCCAGATTTTCCGGCATGGTTTACCCTTGTCAGTGATGCAGGACAGAGGGCCTGAATAGGACAGCTGTCTAGTCGTTTTGATAAAACAAAAAACCAAGGTTCTGTGCACATATATTGACGTGCACATAAAATATCCATTGGGAGTTGGAATTCGATATAAGAGTATGCCGTAGCACGTATGCCAGTTTAGGAGCAAAACAGTTGGACGTTAAACCCCATTTCATTTCATTTCCTTCAAATGATGCCTCTCTCGGAAAACTGAGCTATCCTTTGTAGACAGATGTATTCCAAATGGCTGTGTAATTAATAATGAATATCATTTTTAGGAGCGACATGTATATTAATTGTGTATGATTCTATCAAAATGTTCTTTGTTCTAGTGGTTTTATTTTGATGCCAGTGGTTTTGATCTTACTTTTTTAGGGAATATCAGTTTCATATTTTTGTACTTTGATACCTGTGGCTTGAAGCAGATGTGATTATATAAATATTATTGATTCAAACAAGATGAATATTTCTGTGAATTGTTATTATTTATATGAATACATGTATATATATTTATCAAGTGCCATATGAATTGTAAATGGTAATTATTAAAGATACACTATGTAAGATTTAGATAAAAGAAAACTGGTTGTTCTTGCTATAAAAGATCAAAAATAGATAATGAAAAATGAATATATTGAAAGTTTCATTCAAATTACATTATTTTGAGCAAAGTTATGGATGTTAGTGCAGATTGTTTATTATCGTAGCAGCGTTACTTCTAAATCCGCTGCTTCTTAATCCAGATTCGACTCAATTTTTCATTTTTAGATTAAATATTCAATCTGTTTTAATCTCCATCATCCGATGGTCTAGGCTTGTCAGGTGAATAATGTCTAAAAACCTGCTATAGGTCGATTTAGCTCTTACATAATGCATCCTTAAGTTAAATAATCATAATGAATTATTTATGAATGATTTTAATCAAAAGCACAAAAATTATTTATATTTCATTGTTTGTTATTGTTATTATTCATAAGAAGCCTATTTGTTACTGTATGAATTTCTCAATCTTTGTTAATGATTTTTATTTTTTATGCAAATTCGTACATATTGTTTAATTAAGAGATATAGCCAATTTATAATTAAAATTGAGTAAATTGTAACATTACTACATTGTACTTGAATATAATGTTAAAAATGTCTAACTACTCCTTGTGAACTCTCTGTCAAGTCTTAATTTTAGCCACTGTAAGATTATTCTGATTTAGTGTAAGCAGCCTTCAATTGAAAAGAAAACCTTCCTTTAAAAGATAAGGGGCTCTGTATGGTACTTATAACTGTATTATTGAATACAAATTGTTTGTTATATTTTGATTTTTATTTGAATTATACCGGATCTACGTATTTCTATATTTGTATTATAAATGTAATAAATTATATTAAACCAATACTTTTCACTTCAGTTGAAAATAAATAAAAGAACTCCAGCTTTGAAGGTATTATCATTTTCTCGAATCGAATCAAAATTCAAACTCTGCCTGTACATAACAACGGAAACTCGGAGTCGTCGAGAGTGGCGTCTGGAACCAGGCGCAAAAAAAGGCGCATGTGCTTATATGGGTGCATTATGTCATCGACCCCCCGCCCTCGGTCTTTTTGCATGTAACAATTAGCATCATTGTGATGAAACTTGAAATATGTTGATATCCAAAATTCTCGGATTGGCGCGAAACTGAACTGTTAATTCTTGAATTGCTACCCTTGGTTGTCCCAAGAAAAATCGCGTTTTTAGCTTGTTGACCCTTGAGGTCACAATAATTTGGGGAAACTTAAAATTACATGTTTTATATATCCCAAAGATCTCGGAGGTCCGAACCTTAAAAAAAAATCCCCCGCCCCTTTTCAGACAAAGCGTGTAACGTATTACATATACCCCATTGGGGGGGGGGGGGGCTGTGCATGAACCTTTTTTATACGCCAACATTTTCATGTGGACGTATTATATCGCCCCTGTCAGTCCGGGCGTCCGTCTATCACACTTTTTTGGACACAATAACTCTCCTTCTAAATGAGCTAGAATGTTCAAACTTGGTGTAGGTGTTTATTAGGTCAATGCCTAGATGGAGTTCGGAGATGAACATTTTCTGCTTATCCGTCCGTCTGTCTGTCGGACACAATAACTCTTGTTCTAATTGATCTAGAATGTTCAAACTTGGTGTAGGTGTTTATTAGGTCAATGCCTAGATTGAGTTCGGAGATGAACGTTTTCTGCTTATCCGTCTGTCTGTCCGTCCGTCTGTTTGTCACACTTTTTGGGACACAATAACTCTCCTTCTAATTGATCTAGAATGTTCAAACTTGGTGTAGGTGTTTATTAGGTCAATGCCTAGATGGAGTTCGGAGATAAACATTTTCTGCTTATCAGTTTGTCTGTCACACTTTTTGGGACACAATAACTCTCCTTCTAATTGAGCTAGAATGTTCAAACTTGGTGTTGGTGTTTATTAGGTCAATGCCTAGATGGAGTTCGGAGATGAACATTCACAAATGGTGTGCTTTCAACGTAAATTGGGATCGTCTGCTAAAAAGACAACGTGATTCGTCACCAGCAAGTTGTGCAAAACAATTTCAAATGATCAATATGATGAAACGTCTTTAAACAAACTTTTTATATATATAAGCTTGTTTATAGTCCATACTTTAATTCTTAAAGAATTCCAATACAATTGGCACCGTAAATAAACAAATAAATGAAAAAAATCAAATTGAAAAAAAAATTATTATAAATTATATATGTAGCATGCAGAATTGACAATTAATGACAGAAAGAAAAGATGAACTTTGCACAACTTGCAGCAAGAGGGAAAAAAGATCCATTGATATAACCAAACTCTAGATCTATAGATAGGCATAGTTCATACCATACCCCTCGCAGCGTTTCGTTTGATTAGAGGTAATCCCACTAGAGAGGGATTTATCGGGCCATTGCTTCAGGAATATGAGGTTATACAGGCTATAATTGTTCCATCAAAAAAAATTTATGCTAAGACTTAAGTATAGATAATCACTTTGATTGCTAATTAATACTTTTGAAATTGAATTCATGGTTATAACCAAAAGATCCTGGTTCCTTTCGATATTTGCCCATATCGGATCGTAACTTCTTGAAATATGGCCCCTGATTATACGCCAAATCGCCTTTATTTAGCTTGTGGTCCCTTTGGAGGTCACAATTATCAACGTTACACCTTAAGGAAGGTTTGAGTTCGAATTTCGGGAAAATCGGACCATAATTGTCAGACAAAATAACTGCCGTTTGTACGCAAATAGTGTAAAAATGTGGTATATCAAGGTCGTGGACCCTGTAGAGGTCACAATTTTAATTCGATTTTGATGAAACTTGAAATGCATGTTTATAACCTAAAAATCTTGATTCTTTTCGATATTTGCGCATATCAAATTGTAACTTAATGAATTATGGCCTTCGATTGTAGGAAAAATCACTTTTGATATTGCTTGTTCTCCATCCATCCCTCGAAAATCTGGGCGTATCCTGCCTGACAGTGCGAGCTTACTATCTTTTGTTTTCATTTCAAATTGATTCAAAAGTTTTGTTTTCAGTACCAATTTGAAGGTAGGGGTCTAAGGAACAATTCTGGTTCGAGTGTCAAGCATTCAGATACAATAAAAACAAAATGAACGCCTAAATCCATGATGGCTTCCAATTTCCATCTTTTTTTGCGCATTACGCCTTATAACTTTTGTACTATTAAACCTAGGATGGTGATATTGGTTACTAGGTTTGTACGTATGGGTAAACCAACAAAAATAAAATAAACATGATTGGGGCATATCTTCTCTTATGTTGAGTCCTACTTCCAAGATAATTCTTACATAACTGCCTGAAAAAACCCACATGAACAATACATTCAGTAAGAAAATGACTAACAAATTAACCAATTCCCCTGTATACATGTTAGTGCGATCCAAAAGGGAAGCAGCTTACCATCCTCTTACGTCCACCCATGGTAAGTTGGGTTGTTGGCAGGCAGGGGCCACGGAGCCGGGGGGGGGGGGGGCTAGGGGGGCTTTAGCCCCGGCAATAATTTTTAATAGTGAAAATAAATAAAATGTCGCCAAAAGCTCAAAAAAGCGAAAAAGGGAAATCGGGGGGGGGGGGGTAGTATGGTCAGTAGCCCCCCCCCCCCCAAAATCGGGCCCGCTCCGTGGCCCCTGTTGGCAGGCATCATGGACATGCCAGCAGTTGCCCAGAAGCATGTTAAGAATGATCAACCGTATAGCGCTGAGTGTTCCACCAATTAATAAGCTGCTACATGGGGCTCTTTACAATTAAAATAGCCTGCATAAAGCGCGAAACAACAGTTTTATTGAGTAACACGCTGGCTCGATAACCGGAGAGATTTTCCGACCTACCCTCATCCCTTGTAAGTGACGACGTTCCCTGCAAACTTTGTTCTGCACGAAAACGAACCCTTGACAGTTGGAATTCAATTGCTGTCCGAGCAGAAATTCCTTTCCCAGCACAGGGCCGTAACCATCTTAGAGCAACGAGGGGAGGGGGGTTCTCGGGGGTGCTGTAAAATTTACCGACATGTTGTAGCGCCATCGGCCTTTCTCTGACATGGAAAACGAAGGTAGCAGGAACCGACCCATGCTACATATATTTGTTAGCCTGTGATCGTCTAGAATTTGTTTCTAGCTGTCTTTGCCCCTCTTTCACGCTGTGTATTTTCTTCTACTGGTTTCTTATGACGTTTGTCTTCTTCAGTTATAACGATGCAACAGCTTGCTTTTACATTTTATATAACATAGCTGTATACACCAATACAAGCATAGCACAGATTACAATAGTCAATAATAGCTACACTCTTTTCAAACCTAGCTAGCCTCACGGATAGCTAAGATATCATAGATCGTACCCTGCTGGAAATCTAATCGAAGTCTGCCGAATTCTCACGAGTACCCTGATTTTGTATCAGCTGTATTTGGACATTCAATTATCTAAATCGTCAAATATGATGTAAATAAGTATAGAGATTGGTCAAACAAGCCGGATGATTTAATGGGGATTTTCCGTCACGTGTATTTTGACACAACCTATCCTTGAACTCAGACCTCCTTTCCCAGGGGCGGATCTGGGTACATATTTCGAAAAGGGGGAGCGCGGGAAAATGAGGGCACGTCGCTGAGATGAGAGGGGAAACAATATGTAGCGAGCGTAGCGATCAAAATATTTTGGGAGGGGGCATGGTCTTTTATGAAAATTCAATCCTTATTGGTGTATTTTTAGAGCATCTGCTGTCTTATTTGCTTCAGTGCAAATCAATTTCTATTTATATATTCAAATTTATATAGGCCTATTCTTAAAATTGTGTTTTTGTTTTATTTGGGTACAAAGAATTATGACAACAGGTAGATATTTATAATTAAAACACGTTGTTTTATTTGACTTGTGTCTCACAAATTATATTATTATTACGGTGGAATGACAATCAGGTCAAACAGAAGTTGAGAAAGCTCTCATCGTCCTCCTAGCCCTACTATCGGGCCGTAGCAAATCCATATTCAACACAGGCAAGAAATAAGATAAGAAACATTGACATTGTGGATAGGCTAGGATTAACCGTAGATTTAAACAGTACCTTCAAAATTGATCGTAAAACCGAACGTACGACACCATTAACGACATCTAAACCTTTAACATTGGAGTGCCGTAAATTTGGATGATAGGGTCTACTCATCATCATCAGCTGACGGTCGTAGCGACCAGGTCTGCACTCACTTGACTGCTGTTCTCCATTTGGCTCTGTTATGGGCCAGCTCCACCCATTCTCTCGTCTCGATACCACGTTGGCTGAGATTTCTTTTAACCGTATCTCTGAAACGGAGTCTTGGGCGCCCTCCTTCCGCCGGCCTTGGGGTAGTTGGGAGTATAGGATTTGCCTAGGCAATCTGTTTGCCGGCATTCGCATGATGTGGCCAACCCACCGTAGGTTTTTCCTTATTAAAAGAGATTCCATAGATGGAAGGCCCAGACCGTCTAGTATTTCCGGGTTGGGAACTTTGTCCTGCCAAGTGATTTTCAGGATTGAGCGTAGGTGTCGCATCATGAATGCATGAAGTTTCTTCACCTGACAACTGTACACAGTCTAACACTCTATGGTCTGGTAGATTTGTTCTTTGATCTTGGCCTTGACGTGATGGTTATTCCAAAGTCTCCTGCGGAGACGACCAAACGCAGTACTGGCCTTTGCCATTCTTCTTCGGATTTCCTCATCAATTTTACCATCCTGCGATATCGTGCTTCCAAGGTAGGTGAACTCCGAAACTAGGTTCAGTCTGTTGTCATCCACCCTGATTTCTGTTGCAGGGCATCTAGATGTATTTGATTGATAGAGGACTTCTGTTTTCTTTATATTGATATTCAAGCCAAACTTCTTTGATGCCGCGGAGAAAGCAGCTACAATATGTTGGATGTCCTCCGCGGTGTGGGCAACAAGTGCGCTATCGTCTTCAAATAATAGCTCTCTCATGAGAATTTGGGAGCATTTGGTCTTTGCTTTGAAATGAGCTACATTGAATAGGTTGGCGTCCTGTCTTGATTGGATGTAGATACCATCTTCCATATCCCGAAATGCACCTTCCAGCATCGCTGCTAAGAAATAGGAAAAAAAAGATGGGGCTAGTACGCAGCCTTGTTTGACACCATTTGTAACAGCGAACAGTTCAGAGGTTTCTTCCCCATCGCTGACCTTGGCCATCATGCCTGTGTGGAGAGATTCAATCATTGTTGTAAATCTCTCAGAACACCCATACTTTCTTAACAGCTGCCATAGTCCTGTCCTCCGAACTGTATCGAATGCTTTTGTGAAGTCCACAAAGACCACATACAGTGATTGGTCCTGCTCAATACATTTTTCTTGCAACTGTCTGAGGCAGAAGATCATGTCAACTGTGCTCCGGTTTGATCTGAAGCCACATTGTGTCTCTGGGATCACCTCTGGTGAGATGTGTTAAGTGAGTCTGTTGAGGAGTATTCTAGCAAAGATTTTTCCTGCTATTGAGAGCAATGATATTCCTCTGTAATTTCCACAGTCTGTTCTGTCGCCGGTCTACTACGGCACACACAAATAAATAATGCCGTGGCAGTCATGCTTTGTGTAGTCCTTTATCATGGCTTTGTCGTTTGTCGTGGCAACTTTCGAGCGCTGAGTTTGTGTGCAGAGAAGGACGAAGTCAAGAGGGTTTAAATACGACTGGGCGGCTTTTTTCGATTTTTTCTTTGTGCTTGGCGGCAGAAAATAGTACGGCCTGGCGTGGCTACATCCCTGTTCCTTGCATCTGTAGCAATTCCAAGAGCTATTTGGCTGATATTTTCGAACATATTTGGGTCTGAGAAAAGGCATTTTTAGAAGTAAAAAAGTCACTTTCAGAAGTAAAAAAGTCACTTTCAGAAGTAAAAAAGTCACTTTCAGAAGTAAAAAAGTCACTTTCAGAAGTAAAAAAGTCACTTTCAGAAGTAAAAAAGGGCACTGTCAAAAATTAGGGCGGTGCGCGCCCCTTGCGCCCCTCCCCCTTAAATCCGCCTCTGTTTCCTGTTATTCTCACAGTATTTGCAAAACAATTAATCTGCGTTTCAAATAAACTCATACAATATCTAATATACCGACAATAGAGAATAATTTGTAAAAAGATAAAAATATTGGTTGAACCATCTTGCCAAATTAATGAAATATAAAGTCATCACATCATTAATTTCACCATTCCTTTCCTATTAATACAATGTCGTCTCGGCTATTTTGCTACAATGGTCGACAATTTTTTCAAAGGGGGGTGGGGGCATAACATTTGCAGGGGGGGGGGGGGCTGACACTGTAAGTGTATGCTCGTCTTCATTATACCGCTCGTGCATAAAAATAGGGCAACAAACCTCACTTCAATCATTCATTCATTCATACATTACATATAACTTACAAACATACATTATATTATGTTGCAACTGGCAAGTATGACAACAACCACCCAACCGCGCATGAGCCCAACTGCCACACCAATAATAAAAAAAAGTCTGGAAACTAAATCTCTTCTCCCGTGAAGCTGTGCCTAAAATTTACAAAAAAAAGAATAGATTTAAGGTCTACCGTCATTGATGCTAATGATTAGTGCAATTTAATACTTTAACCATTTCTAAAAATGCAATTAGTTGCATGTTACATTATCTGTTTTACGCGTTCGATTTACTAATTCGAAATAAGAAGTCTCGATAATCCAGACCGGTCAATCAGCCAGAGAACGGTCAGTAGACTGGTTAGTGCGACTTAATCCACACAAATATTGAAGGAGAGAAAAAGAAGTGTTTATTAAAATGTCAAACAGTGTATATTTACATAACATGAGTCAGTTAACGCGTTACTATTTTTGCACATAAAGGAGCAAGATCGGGACATAAATGGCTAACAGCGCGTATTGTTGACCTCGTCCGCTCAGAGACAGTTCCTAAATGAACAAATAATAATGTGGTATGAAGAAAGTATATACACGGATTTACATACAGCCTTGATAATTTTGAAAAAAAATGGTCTCTGACGTCATTTTAACATATTAACCTATTTGAGGTAACCAAAGTGCACTTCTACGTTACACAGATCTGCAGAGATGAAGGATAGGCCTAAATCACTCGAACGTGAACCCTGGCTCTTATGGAAGACCAAACAGCTCTTTATTCAGTGTTCTTGACTCATACTCCCTAATGCATAGACCTTAATTCTCATTTCTTCATTTGTTGTCGTATTTTGGAGAAATGTTTTGCAAGATTTGTATTTGGAAATACGCCAAATCGCCTTTATTTAGCTTGTGGTCCCTTTGGAGGTCACAATTATGAACGTTACACCTTAAGGAAGGTTTGAGTTCGAATTTCGGGAAAATCGGACCAAAATTGACAAAAAAAATTGCCACCGTTTGTACGCGAATACTGAAAAAGAAAATGGTATATCATGGTTGTGGACCCTGTATAGGTCACAATTTTGATTCGATTTTGATGAAACTTGAAATGTATGGTTATAACCCAAAGATCTTGGTTCGTTATTTTCACATATCGGATCATAACTTCTCGAATTATGGCCCCTGATTGTCCGAAAATCCCATATGGTCCCTCTGGAAGTCACAATTATTATCCGATTTAAAAAAAAACGTTTGACCCTATCAACATTTCACCCTACGGAAGGATGAGTTCGAATTTCTCGAAAATCGGACCATAATTGTCAGACAAAATATCTGCCGTTTGTACGCAAATAGTGTGAAAATGTGGTATATCAAGGTCGTGGACACTGTAGAAGTCACAATTTTAATTCAATTTTGATGAAACTTGAAATGCATGTTTATAACCTAAAAATCTTGATTCTTTTCGATATTTGCGCATATCAAATTATAACTTAATGAATTATGGCCTTTGATTGTAGGAAAAATCACTTTTGGTATTGCTTGTTCTCTATCCATCCCTCGAAAATGTGGGCGTATCCTGCCTGACAGTGCCAGCTTACTATCTTTTGTTTTCATTTCAAATTGATTTAAAAGTTTTGTTTTCAGTACCAATTTGAAGGTAGGGGTCTATGGAAAATTCGAGTTCGAGTGTCAAGCATTAAGATACAATAAAAACAAAATGGACGCCTAAATCCAAGCTGGCTTCCAATTTCCAGCTATTTTTTGCGCATTACGCCTTTTGTACTATTAAACCTAGGATGGTAAACGAAGGTAGCAGGAACCGACCCATGCTACATATATTTGTTAGCCTGTGACCGTCTAGAATTTGTTTCTAGCTGTCTTTGCTCCTCTTTCACGTTGTGTATTTTCTTCTGTTGGTTTCTTATGACGTTTGTCTTCTTCAGTTATAACGATGCAACAGTTTGCTTTTACATTTTATATAACATAGCTGTATACATCAATACAAGCATAGCACAGATTACAATAGTTGATACTAGCTACACTCTTCTCAAACCTAGCTAGCCTCACGGATAGCTAAGATATCATAGATCGTACCCTGCTGGAAATCTAATCGAAGTCTGCCGAATTCTCACGAGTACCCTGATTTTGTATCAGCTGTATTTGGACATTCAATTATCTAATTCGTCAAATATGATGTAAATAAGTATAGAGATTGGTCAAACAAGCCGGATGATTTAATGGTGATTTTCCGTCACGTGTATGTTGACACAACCTATCCTTGAACTCAGACCTCCTTTCCCAGGGGCGGATCTAGGTATTTCGAAAAGGGGGAGCGCGGCAAAATGAGGGCACGTCGCTGAAACAATATGTAGCGAGCGTAGCGATAAAAAAAAATGGGGGAGGGGAGCGTGGTCTTTTATGAAAATTCAATCCTTATTGGTGTATTTTTAGAGCATCTGCTGTCTTATTTTCTTCAGTGCAAATCAATTTATATTTATATATTCAAATTTATATGGGCCTATTCTTAAAACGGTGTTTTTGTTTTATTTGGGTGCAAAGAATTATGACAACAGGTAGATATTTATAATTAAAACACGTTGTTTTATTTGACTTGTGTCTCACAAATTATATTATTATTACGGTGGAATGACAATCAGGTCAAACAGAAGTTGAGAAAGCTCTCATCGTCCTCCTAGCCCTACTATTGGGCCGTAGCAAATCCATGATCAACACAGGCAAGAAATAAAATAAGAAACATTGACATTGTGGATAGGCTAGGATTAACCGTAGATTTAAACAGTACCTTCAAAATTGATCGTAAAACCGAATGTACGACACCATTAACGACATCTAAACCTTTAACATTGGTGTGCCGTAAATTTGGATGATAGGGTCTACTACGGCACACACAAATAAATAACGCCGTGGCAGACATGCTTTGTGTAGTCTTTTATCATGGCTTTGTCGTTTGTCGTGGTAAATTTCGAGCGCTGAGTTTGTGTGCAGAGAAGGACGAAGTCAAGAGGGTTTAAATACGACTGGGCGCCTTTTTTTCGATTTTTTCTTTGTGCTTGACGGCAGAAGATAGTGCCGCCTGGCGTGGCTACATCCCTGTTCCTTGCATCTGTAGCAATTCCAAGAGCTATTTGGCTGATATTTTCGGACATATTTGGGTCTGAGATAAGGCATTTTCAGAAGTAAAAAAGGCACTTTCAAAAGTAAAAAAGGGCACTGTCGAAAATTAGGGGGGGGGGGATGTGCGCCCCTTGCGCCCCCCCCCCTGAAATTCGCCTCTGTTTCCTGTTATTCTCACAGTATTTGCAAAAAAATTAATCTGCGTTTTAAATAAACTCATACCATATCTAATATACCGACAATAGAGAATAATTTGTAAAAAGATAAAAATATTGGTTGAACCATCTTGCCAAATTGATGAAATATAAAGTCATCATTAATTTCACCATTCCTTGCGTATAAATACAATGTCGTCGCGGCTATTTTGCTACAATGGTCGACAATTTTTTCAAAGGGAGGCGGGGGCAAAACATTTGCAGGGGGGGGGGGCTGACACTGTAAGTGTATGCTGGTCTTCATTATACCGCTCGTGCATAAAAATAGGGCAACAATCCTCACTTCAATCATTTATTCATTCATACATTACATATAACTTACAAACATACATTATATTATGTTGCAACTGGCAAGTGTGACAACAACCACCCAACTGCGCATGAGCCCAACTGCCACACCAATTATAAAAAAAAGTCTGTAAACTAAATCTCTTCTCCCGTGAAGCTGTGCCTAAAATTTACAAAAAAAAGAATAGATTTAAGGTCTACCGTCATTGATGCTAATGATTAGTGCAATTTAATATTTTAACCATTTCTAAAAATGCAACTGTTTGCATGTTACATTATCTGTTTTACGCGTTCGATTTACTAATTCGAAATAAGAAGTCTCGATAATCCAGACAGGTCAATCAGCCAGTGAACGGTCAGTAGACTGGTTAGTGCGACTTAATCCACACAAATATTGAAGGAGAGAAAAAGAAGTGTTTATTAAAATGTCAAACGGTGTATATTTACATAACATGAGTCAGTTAACGCGTTACTATTTTTGCACATAAAGGAGCAAGATCGGGACATAAATGGCTCACAGCGCGTATTGTTGACCTCGTCCGCTCAGAGACAGTTCCTAAATGAACATTCAGCCTTGAACATTTTGAAAAATACATGGTCTGACGTCATTTTAACATTTATTTGGGGTAACCAAAGTGCACTTCTACAATACACAGATCTGCTCAGATGAAGAATAGATCACTCGACCGTGAACTCTGGCCAACGGAAGACCAAACAGCTCTTTATTCATTGTTCTTGACTCATACTCCCTAATGCATAGACCTTAATTCTCATTTCTTTATTTGTTGTCGTATTTGTACACTAAAATTAGAATTTCTCGAGAAATTTTGGAGAAATGTTTTGCAAGATTTGTATTTGGAAATTTTTTGTTCGAGATCTGTTTATCGAAATGTAAACGAAGACTAATTTTTATACGCCCACATTTTCATGTGGACGTATTATGTCGTCGACCCTGTCCGTCCGTCCTTCCGGACGTCCGTCCACAATTGTTTGTGGACTCTCTACAGGTCACAATTCTTACCCGATTTTGACGAAACTTGAAATATAGGTTTATCCCCCAAAGATCTCGGCTGCTTTCGATATTGGCATGTATCGGATCAAAACTTCATGGATTATGGCCCCTGATTGTACGACTATAGAGGTCACAATTTTGAACCGATTTTGATGAAACTTTACATTCATGTTTATAACCCTACGATCTTGGTTCCTTTCAATATTTGCGCCTATCGGAAAATAATTTCCTGAATTATTGCCCCTGATTGTCCGAAAAATCACCTATTTTAGCTTGTGGTACCTCTGGAGGTCACAATTATTATCCGATTTTAAAAACCGTTCGAATATATCACCGTTACACCCTAAGGAAGGTCGAGTTCAAATTTCGGAAAAATCGGGCCAAAATTACCATACAAAATGGCCGCCGTTCGTACGCGAATACCGTTAAAAAATGGTATATCAAGGTTGTGGACCCTGTAGAGGTCACAATTTTAATTCAATTTTGATGAAACTTGAAATGCATGGTTATAACCCATAGATCTTGGTTCCTTTCGATATTTGCGCATATCGGATCCTAACTTCCTGAATTATGGCCCCTGATTATACGCAAAATCGCCTTTGTTTAGCTTGTGGTCCCTCTGGAGGTCACAATTATTATCTGATTATATCACCGTTACACCCCAAAGAAGGTTGAGTTTGAATTTCGGAAAAATCGGACCAAAATTGCCATACAAAATGGCCGCCGATCGTACGCGAATACTGTTTAAAATGGTATATCAATGCTGTGGACCCTGTAGAGGTCACAATTTTAATTTGATTTTGATGAAACTTGAAATGCATGGATATAACCCAAAGATCTTGGTTCCTTTCGATATTTGCACATATCGGATCGTTACGTCCTGAATTATGGCCCCTGATTATACGCAAAATCGCCTTTGTTTAGCTTGTGGTTCCTCTAGAGGTCACAATTATTACCCGATTTAAAAAAATCGTTTGATTATATCACCGTTACACCCTAAGGAAGGGTGAGTTCGAATTTCGGAAAAATTGGACCAAAATTACCATACAAAATGGCCGCCGTTCATATGCGAATACTGTTGAAAAATGGTATATCAAGCTCGTCGACCCTGTAGAGGTCCCAATTTTAATTCGATTTTGACGAAACTTGAAATGCATGGATATTACCAAAAAGATCTTGGGTCCTTTTGATATTTGTGCATATCGGATCTTAACTTCCTGAATTAATGCCCCTGATTATATGCAAAATCGCCTTTGTTTAGCTTGTGGTCTCTCTGGAGGTCACAATTATTATCCGATTTAAAAAATCGTTTGATTATATCACCGTTACAAGCTAAGGAAGGTAGAGTTCAAATTTCGGGAAAATAGGACCAAAATTTCAATACAAAATGGCTGCTGTTTGTACGCGAATACTGTTAAAAAATGGTATTTCAAGGTTGTGGACCCTGTAGAGGTCACAATTTTAATTTCGATTTTGATGAAACCTAAATTGCGTGTTTATAACCTAAATATCTTGATACTTTTCGATATTTGCGCATATCAAATTGTAACCTAATGAATTATGGCCTTTGATTGTAGGAAAAATCACTTTCGGTTTTGCTTGTTCTCTCTCGAAAATGTGGGCGTATCCTGTCTGGCAGCCGCTGGTTTGATTTTCTAAAATAAATCTTTTCTTCATATTAAACTACAATTATTTAGTTTTTAAAAATAAAAACATTTACAAACCTGATGTGAAAAAAGTCTGATTTGTTAAAAAAAATGTCAATTTCAGTGAACAAAATATGTCGAAATACAGTGTGAGCGACAGTGATATGTAAAAGATCATAATCATTCTGGTCAAGTTAGATACTTATGTATAGTGGTCAAGTTAGATAATACACTGACCGCTAGTTGTGTTTACTTGTGTTCAGTTGTCACACATCAATTCTTCTGTTGCCTGCTTTAGGACCGTGCATTAAGAATACTGAATAAAGAGCTGGTTTGTCTTCCATATACATGTACATTAACATAAAAGTATATGGGTCAAGGAAGCATATAGGGTATATAGATAAAATATGTCAATGTAAACAGTATTCGATTATACAACTCCGCTGGACGCTGATGAGTATCGTGCTTCAATACTGTCAACAAATCTTTGTAACCAATACGCTTGACGAAGAGCACCGTAAGTAATCTATTTGTATCTTTATAACTCGGTGTAATGTATGTGTGCGGTAAATATACAAAATGAATTTAAACTTTTGTCACTACGTCAACTTATTAGGACCGAATAGCCGTTTCTTAGTTATACTGGCAAGGAACAACATTTAGTCGTTCGGATGGGACAAAAACCCGAATAGAAGTCTCATGTACAAATTGATGTGCACCTTAAAAATTTCCTTGGGGAGTCGAAATACTAGATGGCCCTGGTGGTGCACCATGGCTGACATGGAGAGCGGGTAATTTAGACCGGTCGCCACACCCTACATACGACCCGAGCATCTTTTCTTACTACATATTTTTGTAGCCCTGTGATCGTCTAGAATTTGTCTCTAGCTGTCTTTACTTCCACTTCACGTTGTGTGTTTGCCTCTTAGTTGTTTCTCAAGACATTTGCAACAGCTCGTTTTTACATTTTATATATCATCCTAGCCAGCCATAGTTTTGTAGATGTTGGTTTTGGACATTCAATTATCTAATTGGTCAAATATGATGTAAATAATTACAGAGATAGGTCAAAAAAGCCAACAGATGCAATAGTGAATTTCCGTCACATGTTTTTCGACACAATCTATCCTTGAGACTTGAACTCAGACCCTCTTTCCCCTGTTATCATCACAGTATTTCACAAACAATTAATTTGCGTTTGAAATAAACTAGTACCAAAGCCAATATACTTACAACAGATAAAAATATTGTTTAAACCATCTTATTTCTCTATTCCTTGGCTATACATGTATATGTCGCAACGACAATATTGCTACACTGGGGCCGCTTTCCGGAGCAAAATTTCCCCTATAGTACAATGTATGGCATATGCCCGTCTTCATTAGCCTATTTGGAGCGGAACAGTAGAATGAAACCCCTGATAAGAGTTCTGACACAAGACATAGAACGGGTCTCATCATTTAATGCAGGAGCAGTGACAATGTGCTTTCTGATAGGGTTATCTTTTCGAACAGTGGCATTATGCAGTCTTATTAGAGTAAACATATTTATATAACCTTCACTAAACCAAATTAAATGATATTATAGGCAAAGAGAATGTCAGCGCCTTTTCTTGTACTCCTTTGTCCCTGCCTTAGAATTATGAGAAATTCTAAGCACGCCTTAGGGCATACATTAAATTATCCATTTAAAACAAAGTATTCCGAGTTATGCAACTCTTTCTGTAATACTAGTAATAATAGAAATTGCCAATATCTTTGCACCAATGCTTCACACTAAATTTGAAAAAAGGTCAATCAAAACCTGTATCCTCTTGCCAATTATTGTTGGCGGGGGGGGGGGGGGGGGACTCATAGGGTGGCGACTATATATTATTCCGAATCTGTGAATGTTATATACTAGTACTTATAATATTATGTAACAGGAAAATGATTGAACAATGCCTCGTCCTGGTATGGCCATGTGAAATCAGTAAGTAAATTGACGATTCCGAGGGCCGAAAGGGTTATATGGAAGACGGGGCAGATTTGTTTTCCGAAAACCATAAAATATTGGCGATTTCACATAATAATATTAATACCACAACAGTGGGCTATAGTCGCAAGTCTATTTTACGGAGTATTTTTCAATTTTAATTTAACCTTTAAATTTGACTTGTTCACTAGCCTTTTTACGATTATTTCAAGGTCGACCGGAAATGAGATTTAGGTGATGAATTTATAAATGTCAGCCTATTCTAGGTCAGTTGTTTATTGAACGTGCAGAATATAATTTCATTTATCAGGGTGATAAGAAATATAATATTATCATATAAAACGACCTAATTAACCACAGGGGGGGGGGGGGGATCAATGAAATAACAAAATCTAGGTTACATTGTATATCTATAAAGACACAGTAATATGTGTGCTCTTTAACCGATTAAAATTTGTTGACCCAGTGATAAATATTAAGCACTTAAATCATGGACCATGTTTAAACCAACCGATAATGAAAACTTTGTTTCCTCAAAGATTTCAAATCCATCCACAATGAGATTTTTACCTTCTTGAGGGGGGGGGGGGGTCACTGTTTGTTTTTCATTCTCTTATAGAATTCGTAGACAATTTATAAACCATGAATATAGTTTTAACTGATCAAACTAAATATATGGATAGCAGATATCAATACATTATGGTATTTCATCTTGTTAATCCTTTGTATTTGCTTATTGATATTATTACGTCTTTCATCTTATTTCTTAATTACTGATAAATCAATTAATTGTTATCTATATATTGTACCACATTTTTGTTAAATATCATCATTTGCTTGATAACGATATCTTTATGTGTATCGAAACATAGCTTGTTAATAAATTCAGAAGAAGTATATCCATATAAGTGTTTTTAATTTGTGAAATCTATTTCTATATGTCTTAATAAGGATTAAACTATATATTATTCAGAATCAGTGGATCTAGAAGTTGACACAAATATGTAGCAACGCAAATAATAATGTAATATGAGTGTATATAAACTGATACATTCATTCGTTTCTGTATGTCAAATCAATTATGTTCGGCGAATTACGCCAGAAGTCTCAATCGAATGGCAATCTGTAGCGTCTGGTTATTCCAGTCTACACCGATATTGTTTATTTCGCATGCTTTCCAGATTAGTCTATGGTGTCACCGTTTAACATGATTTGTGAAATATGTTTAGCCACGTTCTTCGAGTCCATTGATTCAAATGGCGCTGAGACGCATTATGGTACACGATTAGTGTACCAATGGTAAACAAAATATTTTGTTTTAAATATTGGATATAAGAAGCCTATCTTTTCCCTGTAATTAACTATCACACATTAATTCTTCTGTTGTCTGCTTAAGGACCGTGAGTTAAGCATGCTGATTAAAGAGCTGGTTGGTCTTCCATATAAATGTACACTATCATAAAAATATGTCGGTCAAGAATAGGGTATACAGATAAAATAAGCTAACGTAAACAGTATTCGATTATACAACTCCGCTGGACGCTGAGGAGTATGTGCGTCAATGCTGTCAACAAATCTTTGTAACAAAAGCTTGACCAAGAGCACCGTAAGTTAGCTATTTGTATATTTACATTCGGTGTATGTTTGTGTGCGGTAAATAGACAAAATGAATTTAAACTTTTGTCACTACCTCAACTTACTATAGGACCGAATAGCCGTTTCTTAATTATCCTGGCAAGGAACAGCGTTTAGTCGTTCGGATGGGAGAAAAACCCGAATAGAAGTCTCATGTACAAATTGATGTGCACCTTAAAAATTTCCTTGGGGAGTCGAAATACTAGATGGCCCTGGTGGTGCACCATGGCTGACATGGAGAGCGGGTAATTTAGACCGGTCGCCACACCCTACATACGACCCGAGCATCTTTTCTTACTACATATTTTTGTAGCCCTGTGATCGTCTAGAATTTGTCTCTAACTGTCTTTACTTCCACTTCACGTTGTGTGTTTGCCTCTTAGTGGTTTCTCAAGACATTTGCAACAGCTCGTTTTTACATTTTATATATCATTCTAGCCAGCCATAGTTTTGTAGATGTTGGTTTTGGACATTCAATTATCTAGTTGGTCAAATATGAGGTAAAAAATTACAGAGATAGGTCAAAAAAGCCAAAAGATGCAATAGTAAATTTCCGTCACATGTTTTTCGACACAATCTATCCTTGAGACTTGAACTCAGACCCTCTTTCCCCTGTTATCATAACAGTATTTCACAAACAATTAATTTGCGTTTGAAATAAACTCATACCAAAGCCAATATACTGACAACAGATAAAAATATTGTTTAAACCATCTTATTTCTCTATTCCTTGACTATACATGTATATGTCGCAACGACAATATTGCTACACTGGGGCCGCTTTCCGGAGCAAAATTTCCCCTATAGTACAATGTATGGCATATGCCCGTCTTCATTAGCCTATTTGGAGCGGAACAGTAGAATTAAACCTCATTTATTATCAATTTCTTATTTACTCCTTAAATATTACAAGACTGATAACAGTTCTTGCACAAGACACAGAACGGGTCTCATCATTTAATGCGGGAGCAGTGACAATGTGCTTTCTTATAGGGTTATCTTTACGAACAGTGGCATTATGCCGTCTTATTAGAGTAAACATATTTATATAACCTTCACTAAACCAAATTAAATGATATTATAGGCAAAGAGAATGTCAGCGCCTTTTCTTGTACTCTTTTGTCCCTGCCTTAGAATTATCAGAAATTCTAAGCACGCCTTTGGGCATACATTAAATAATCCATTTCAAACAAAGTATTCCGAGTTATGCAACTCTTTCGGTAATACTAGTAATAATAGAAATTGCCAATATCTTTGCACCAATGCTTTACACTAAATTTGAAAAAAGGTCTATCAAAACCTGTATCCTCTTGCCAATTATTGTTGGCGGGGGGGGGGGGCGTCGCATAGGGTGGCGACTATATTTTATTCCGAATCTGTGAATGTTATATACTTATAATATTATGTAACAGGAAAATGATTGAACAATGCCTCGTCCTGGTATGGCCATGTGAAATCAGTAAGTAAATTGACGATTCCGAGGGCCGAAAGGGTTATATGGAAGACGGGGCAGATTTGTTTTCCGAAAACCATTAAATATTGAAGATTTCATATAATACTATTAATACCACATTAGTGGGCTATAGTCGCAAGTCTATTTTACGGAGTATTTTTCAATTTTAATTTAACCTTTAAATTTGACTTGTTCACTAGCCTTTTTTACGATTATTTCAAGGTCGACCGGAAATGAGATTTAGGTGATAAATTTATAAATGTCAGCCTATTCTAGGTCAGTTGTTTATTGTACGTGCAATATAATTTCATTTATCAGGGTCATAAGAAATATAATATTATCATATAAAACGACCTAATTAACCACAGGGGGGGGGGGGCATCAAAATAACAAAATCTAGGTTACATTGTATATCTATATAGACACAGTAATATGTGTGCTACTATTTAGTCGATTAAAATTTGTTGACCCAGTGATAAATATTAAGCACTTAAATCATGGACCATGTTTAAACCAACCGATAATGAAAACTTTGTTTCCTCAAAGATTTTAAATCCATCCACAATGGGGTTTTTTACAGGGGGGGGGGGGGTATGTGTATTCCACTGTTTGTTATTCATTCTCTAATAGAATTCGTAGACAATTTATAAACCATGAATATAGATTTAACTGATCAATTTGGATAACAATTAGCAGATATCAATACATTATGGTCTTTCATCTTGTTAATCCTTTGTATTTGCTTATCGATATTATTACTTCTTTCATCTTATTTCTTAATTACTGATTAATCTGTCAATTGTTATCTATATATTGTACCACATTTTTGTTAATTATCATTATTTGCTTGATAACGATAGGCTATATGTATGTGTATCGAAACATGGCTTGTTAATAAATTCAGAAGTAGTATGTCCATATAAGTGTGAAATCTATTTCTATATATCTTATAAGGATTAAATTAAACTATAATAATATCAAAATCTACGGATATGTACGGATACGACGACAAAGTGAGTTTCATAACCAATACCCCCATATGTAGACGACTCAACCGACGTATTTTGACATTTATGGGTGACTAAACCAAACTGTAGCCTACGTGTGGATGTGTTTGCGTGTTCACGACTTAACCTGTATTAAATTTTTCTCTGTCATGAATAAAATGAAGAATTTAAAAATGATGCGGGGGTCACACACGAAATAACCTAAGTCCACTCTTTTTAATATATTCGCAACCTAACGGACCTATTACGCATTGTTGATAAAACAATACCAGCTCTACCGACGTATTTTGTGGACGGCTTACGCAAACTTTTCGTGTGGTCGAGTTTGTGTGTTGACGAGTTAAGTTTTTCTGTCATTAATCAGTGTGTGTCACTCGGCACATAGTGAAAAAAAAATAATGAGGGGGTCACACAAGGACATAACCTAAGCCCATCCCCATTTAATATATTCACAAATAGTTTGCAATCTAACTAAACTATTACGCCTTAGTGAAAATCCATACCAGCTATATTATATGCAGATGATATTTGTATATTATCCCTTGATATTGTTGGTTCATATTGTAAACAAATGAAATGGAATTTTACGTCCTACTATTCTGCTTCGATTGTTCTATGGGTAAAATTTTGACCCGCTATCGGACGCGCGACCCCCAGGCCATCTTGATTGTATTAGGCATATTGTATAATTTTAAAGGTATAAGTTGTTTCACCTAATGCTATATGTAATAAAGTATTATATTATTATTATAAGCGAGCCAACGTCTTAACACCTTAGCCCCCTATCTATATTTTTGGTGTTTAACGTCTGCTTCCACTTAAGTGATATCGCAGACAAACCTTAGCCCCCGTGGCTCCTATACATGTATAGAGTGTTTGCACTGACCTAATAATTTATCGAGGTACCCGGATTGGCGGCCATGTTGGCTATTAAACAAAGACTGAGCGCGTAACTTTAAACACGTGTGTGAGATGGCAAAATCAACGAAAAGCGTCGATAAATTAAAAGAAATAACTAACAAATATCGAGGTGGGCTTAACTCACAAGAACGGACGAGATATGAAGGTAAATTAAAGTTAATCGGCGGTGAGGATCCTTATGAATTGGTACTGTCAATGTGGTCAGAAGATGCCTGTTTACTTCCGACAATCACCTATCCAGACATCCTTAAGTACTTGGCCTTTTCTCCTAGTCCATTATACACATCTGATGATATGAAGAGATTTAAAGGACTAGATTCTTATAAGCAATTTGTTCGCGGCTGGGTCAGAGACACGACTTCTCGAGTTATGAATGACAAATATCTCGTCAAAGCAAAGGTAATTTTAAATTATTTTAAATTAGTTTATTATAACAATTTCAAATCAATAAAACCTTTTCAAAACTATATAGTTACATAACTTGTCAAAACAAAGGTACAATCACGTCATAACACACAAGAAATCTATTGCTATTTTTGAAGAATATATTTATCATATGTATCCAGTATCCACCCCACCCAAAAGTACAAACAAATTTATGTTGTTGAAACTAGACATAAACGTCTGACGTTGGTTTTAATGTCATGTTGATATGTTTACGGCATCATTTACTTACAATACTTATAAGGTATAAGAAGGCTTGTTTGTTCTTTTCGTTTTAGCTTATTGGATATTTATTTTGATATCTAATCTATATGTTTTAATTTGTGTGTATATTTTTAAGATCCTACATTCACAGCGAATGAATGAGAAACCACTGCAGCCATGGGTCATTGCTGACAAAGAAGGGTGCATCTTGGGAGCGCATCGTACCTGCATGGCAGGCCTTGGTGACTGTGAGGCTTGCACACATGTGGCAGCACTCCTTTTTTCAATCGAAGCTACGGCAAGACTGAGGAACTCAAAAATTGAGACTGAAGAGAAATCACACTGGCTTCTTCCAGGCTCTGTTAAGGTGGCATACAAGCAATGCTGGGAGATAGATTTCACATCAGCAAAAAAGACGAAGAAAAAAGTGTTAGATAGAAGCTGCAGTACACCCTCTCTAAATGAAAAGAAAACCATTCCGGAACCAACAGAAGAGGAACTTGCAAACTTTTTTAAATCCCTACATGAAAGTGGATCAAAATCAGTAATCCTGTCCATAATTCCACCATATTCAGAAGAATTTGTGCCAAAATATTTTACGCCTTGATATTGTTAACTGATATTGTATAGTTTAGATGTCATCCCTTGCTACTGTTTACTCATATTAGAAATACAAATATCTAGATATGGTCTAGTACCCATAATAATTGAATTAATATGGCATAATGAATGAATGAATGAAATGGGGTTTAACGTCCTACTGTTATGCACTTAACCTGAGCTAATTGAAGACGGGCATACGCCATACAGTGTGCTATGAGGGAAATTTTGCCCGGGCAGCGGCGCTACGGCCTACTCTTATATCGAATTCCAACTGCCAGGGGATCTTTTACGTGCACTCCAACGTGTACACGGGACCTCGGTTTTTCGTCCCATCCGAACGACTAGGCAGCTGTCCTTGTCAGGCCCCCCTTCTGTATCACTGACAAGGGGAAATCACGTCGGAAAATCGAGATGAACTTTCTCGGCAAATGCAGGGATCGAACACTCGACCTCCAGGCTAGCGAACCAGCGCCTGATCCACTTAGCCACCGTGATCCCAATTATTATGGCATAAAAAACATACTTTACGCTATAAAAGCTTTTTATTATTTTCATACTCCACCTCACATTTGAACTATTTCATTTATAAGGTCAAACAAATAACAATGTATGCACGTGATGCTTTGGTGATATATAGAGAATCTTCTACGAGTGTTTTTTGAAATCAAAAAATATCAACACAACACAATTGTTATTATCACCCAATAATACATTTGAAAGTAGATATCGCTTGTGTGTTAGTATAGGATATTAACCTACCTGAGGTTGCTATATTATATAACCCGCGGGCGCAGCCCAAGGGTGATATAAATATAGCAACTGAGGTATGATTGGTTAATATCTGACATATACAACGCCCACCCTTAAATTAAATGGACTCTTCCATTACAGGCCAACGACGATTGGGCTACCTACTCGGTACTTTCCGTCAAATAACGAATATTACCGAATTAATCACGTGCAATTACGTGGTTGTGTTTGTTTACAATTCGCCATTTTGAAGAATTGAATAGCAAAAGAAAAAAAATGGATAGGAATACGAAGTCAGACGAATAATCAACCCCTTTAGCAAACAAATTGGCGATGGAATTGATGTGGATGCAAATAACGATGAGAATCTATTCAAATAAAGAAAACTTGGATCAAAATGTGTAGTGTGTGGACGGAAAGATGATTCTGAAAGATATCTTAGACATGGTCGAGTATGGATAACCGATTTAAATATGCCGATAAGTACGCCGTTTATTTCTATCTTGAATGTAATAAACTGTACCATAATACTTTTTAATTGTTACAAGAATAAAAATTTATTTCTGTGTTTTTTTGTATTATTTCGATCATCAGCGGTTGATAGAAGTCGAATACATCGACCTGAGATGACGTCATTAGCGGTTGATATTTCATATCAACCTGTCACGACGTCATCAGCGGTTGATATGAACAGAATATCAACCTATGATGACGCCATGACAGGTTGTTATGAGATATAACTGCTATGCACATCAAAGAGAAAACTACCGCCAGTTGTATATAATGTGATATCTACACAGTGTGGTGAGATCACTTTAGTGATATAAACACAGTGTGTGGAGATCACTTTACATAAATTTGATAGGTCAATCAAAAAGGAACTACCTTCTTTTATTTTAAAGAAACCACTTAGTTTAAGTAAAGAGTGACTTTAAAAAAAAAAAGAAACTGCTTTTATTAAATTGACCTTGAAGGAAAAAACTGGGTCAGTATACAGGGATATACAATAGCTAAACTGCTGTCAAAAAATGATGTATCACTACGCTGTAATGAAATTCGGTTCAGTAAAAGTGAAATCTATACCAGAGAATTATATTTATTTATTTGTGCATGTAAGAAAGGATTGGGTGATAAATAAAATCTCCAACTCGTGTTTTTTGATACCAAAAAATATCAACACTCGTTGATAAAGTAAAAAAAACTCGGCAGAGCCTCGTTTTTTTTACTTCATCAACTTGTGTTGATATTTTTTGATATCGAAAAACAGTGTAAAGAGTGACTTTAAAAAAAAAAAGAAACTGCTTTTATTAAATTGACCTTGAAGGAAAAAACTGGGTCAGTATACAGGGATATACAATAGCTAAACTGCTGTCAAAAAATGATGTATCACTACGCTGTAATGAAATTCGGTTCAGTAAAAGTGAAATCTATACCAGAGAATTATATTTATTTATTTGTGCATGTAAGAAAGGATTGGGTGATAAATAAAATCTCCAACTCGTGTTTTTTGATACCAAAAAATATCAACACTCGTAGATAAAGTAAAAAAAACTCGGCAGAGCCTCGTTTTTTTTACTTCATCAACTTGTGTTGATATTTTTTGATATCGAAAAACATTCGTAGGAGATTCTCTATTTCCCACACATAAACATATCAGGGCCGTATATAAGATTTTAAAAGTGGGGGTGCAGCAAAGTAGTGGGGAGGCATATCCTCACCGTAAGTGATATAAGAAAGTTTGGATCAGAGCAAATGAACCATTGGCGTGTGGGCGCCATTAAACCCGACCGACTGATCAGTCCCGATTTGAACAGGGTCTCAAAAATAAAAGTCCGAGAACATGTGAAATTTAAACGCCAAACTATAGAAGAATGGTGTATTTACCCTGGCTAAAAATTTCAGCTAAAAAAATTGAGTCGTTTGGACATGAACGTTAAAACAGCTTATCCGGACACGTGACCCTTTTAAGATTTCGGGTCATTTCTTTCGTTGGGTTACCCGATAATCGATTCCCGTTCTTTTAGAACTCTATACAGTGTATGGCCCATGTGCTGTACTTGATAAGAAAAAGCCAATTTCACCTACACATTATTTTTATAAAATTAAAGACTGGATTTATCAAATCACCCATAATACAGCTTGGGACACGGTGAACCGGTCTCCATTTCCAGATGACGACTGGTGGGTTTTAGTTGTTTGAAAACGTATCACATATTGAGGTAGTTGCTCGACCTTAATGTAAGGGATTTTAAAGGATTTTAAAACAAAATCAAGCAGTTTTATTCTCCAAAATATTATCGGGATTGACACCCTTTAAGAGCATTACTGTGATCATAATTAAAGAATTGATCCGACAATGTTTTTTAAAATGGTTGTTAAATAAAATGTGAATATTTGTGTTCTACCGCAAATTAATCGGTACTGCATTTGGCTGTATAAACATGGACAATAGTGAGCCAGGGTGCAACATCCCAAATTTAGGATGCCTGTCTAGAGCTAGTTCTGCCTGAGAACAGGCCCCAAACCTAATTAACTGACATTTTAATTCCTACATCAACAATTTAAGTCGAAAACTCTGAGTATGCTTTAAGAAATGTTCAGAAGTATTTATTTCTCCCCTTTTTTAATATTGAATAAACAAAAATATGTATGTTTCTTGAGCCGTTGTGTGTATGAAAGATTTCACACTGATCAGGGCGGAATCACGGTTGCATATCTCTGGTATCCTAACAGGTTGAGCAATGCAAGCATAAAAATACTATCAAACTTTATCGAATGTATTTACATTTTAGCCTTCCAATGACAAACCTGGGTCTCATAGGCATACAAGCTCGCTGACAGTTAGGGGGCAGAATCCGAAATGCCCGAAAAATATTTGGGTTAAAAGACAGCGGCGCCGATCTTCCTCGATATGCGAAGAAGCGGAGCTTACCTTGTGTGATAGTACATATTCTGATATACATATATTTACTTATCTAAATAAACTAATTGTTTTAAAGTGGATAAGTTAATCTTTACTCCGAACCCTGATCGTTCTAACCTCAATGCACTGTCTTATCTATTTACCTTTTGTGAACATCTATCGTAAAATAATTTAATATTACTTAATATGCTTCTTAGTCATTCATTGAGTATGTACCTATATTTGAGTTAGTCCTCAGTAATGTAAATATATTAATTTATATCACGTTTTGTTTTATATGTTTAACCCTTATCAATCATGTATATTTTCAAACATTTCTAGTTTAATTATTTTTAAGATATAAAGTTGGCGATATCGACTGGGTATAAATATAAGAGACGAAATACGGACAATTATGTTCATTTGTTAATAAACCCAATTCGACGTCAAATAATTATTACTTATATTTCTTATAGGTGAGTTAGTTTATTATCGTGTCGCCTAATAATTCATTTGTTTTTTTCAAGTATAATATTATGATGTGAAATAGTTTACTACACATATTCACATAATATGATAATACTTTATATTCGCTTATTGATTAATATAATATTATGTTCGTTATGTATAATAGGATAATGTGAAATACCTATGAATTACACTTGGTCACATAACTTATGCTAAAATTATATATTCAATTATTCATTAATAGATAATTTGTAATTGATGTTTTAAGTATGATTTTAATATATCTTTATTTGTGTTATGATGTTCATTCGTTAATAAACCCAGTTCGGCGTCAAATAATTATTACTTATATTTCTTATAGATTAAAGCTCCTTGAACATCAAATATCATAAGAGCACTGTGCTTCGGCGTATTAGAGCTACGCACCCCCAGCAAAAGAAGTCTTAAAATACGTCAAACTATCTCGAAAAGAGCACGCTTGCACTTGTATGCCCCCCCCCCCCAAATAAAGTTTTTCGAATTATTGACGGCTGTAAACACGTTTCCTGCTATTTCAGCCGGTGAACAAAGCAACTTCAAAGTGGTCTAATGTAGCCTAATTAAGGTGGCTAACTCGAATTCCAATCAATCTCTTACAGTCCTCGAAGACGGGGCCGTTAGAGACCATTTTAAAAATTTTACTGCCTAAAACGCGTTTCCTGCTATTTGAGCCGGTAAACAAAACAACTTCAAAGTGGTCTAATGATAGCCTAATTCAGGTGGCTAACTCGAATTCCAATCAATCGTTTACAGTCCACGAAGACGTGACCGTTGGGAGAAAATTCAACTGCTGCAAAAGCGTTTTCCTGCTATTCCAGCCTGTGAATACAGCAACTCCAGTTTGTTCCAATATAGCCTACCTGGCTGACCCGAATTCATAACAACCAATCAATCGTCGCGCGGTATGGGGGCCTCACCCTCCCGAAGAACATTTTGAAAATATATTCACCGCAAATGCGTTTTCTGCTATTCTAGCCCGTGGGGCAACTCTAAAAGTATCCAATTGTTTTGTAACCGAAATCCCACTCTGAATTCCAATCATTCAATCAGACTGTTGCATTTACGTTCACACATTATAATCAATGCCCCAAAAATGTCGCACGAAGTAGAGTGGCTCCAGACAAAATGTTTTAACCCATAGTCAACAAATACGTGATATTCAATAACAAAAGTAAAATTTGCCAAGCAGATGAAATAAAAAAAATTGTTCACTTTTCCCGTCTGCCCGAAAAGTCAGCTTGCCCGAAAGTTAGGGGGCAGCTGCCCCCTGGCTCGCACGCCTGTGCCGGGTCCATTTCAGGTCTTAAAATCCCGCTATCCCGAAACGCCACTGTTCTGACAGTTTAAAGTATCACTTAAAATGTAATGTGACAACAATCCTAAAAACGGACAAATAAGTGAGGTATAGGAATAACAAATGACAGATAAATTAGTAAGGACAATGAAAATGATAATATTGTAACTAGTATTATGTTCAAGAGATGTTCATAGTGTTCTGAAGATCCCCCCTCCCTCGCCTTATGTAAGCTATTCTTACTTGTCCGATTTCACTACCCCAGTCGGCTGAGAACAGCTGTGCATTAATAAATGATACAAATTTCATATTAACACACCTAATTTTAAAAATTGGAAAAATTCAACTATATGCCGTAACATGGTTTGAAAAGCTTTACGTAAACACTTTCAAATGCAACTTGGATTTAAACATATTTTCGAACCCTCTGGATATAAGATAGGTTGTAATGGATAATTTATAACACAACAGGTAGGACACTTAAACATCTAGTAGTTAAAATAGGGCTAAAAAAAAATCTGGACCTGTCAAGCCAGCAGGAGTGTTATTGGCCCCTTAAACCCATTTCACATTATTTGTTCTCACTCGTGTATTTTAATGAATACGAAAAGATTTAACGAGGGAACACATAAATACATAACATAACTGTGTTAATAACAATAGATATATTATATATAGTCTGTGAGTACGTGAGTTTAACTTCATTCACAATTTTAAGAGCCGTAGCGCCATTAGGCAAACACATCTGGCATGAGTTGACTATTGTCTACAGTTTATTTTTAAGGTGTCGTCCAAGCCTTGAACTTGTTCCGTTTTATAGCTCTTTATTTACAGGTCCTATGTAGGCTAGGCCTAGGCCTTTTTACAAATGGTTTCAGTTTAACGAACATGGGTATAAAATATGTAACTATCAGTGCCAAAATATGTAACTATCAGTGCCGGAAGTGTCGACAGATGGAAAATCTAATGTTAATTTAATTTGTATTATTATCTTTGAAACTTTATTTATTGTTTAACGTGATAATGTTTATCCTGTTCCATTTCATAGGTAAATGCAGTAGATAGCTTGTAATGGAGGGAAAATCCAACCAAAATCTTGTCTTCTACGTTAATGGCGAAAAGGTTAGTGGAACAAGCTGATTAACTTAAAGCCCCAATAACACTCTTGTTGTAACTGAATAATATGTCCCAATCTTTTTTCTGATCATAAAATTATACTATTTTACAATATTCCAATTAATAAATGATACAAATTTCATCCTAACACACCTAATTTTAAAAATTGAAAAAATTCAACTACATGCCGTAACATGGTTTGAAAAGCCTTACGTAAGGACTTTCAAATGCAACATGGATTTAAACATATTTTCGAAACCTCTGGACAAGTAAAATAGGTTATGATGGATAATTTACACAACAGGTTGGACATTTAAACATCTAGTAGTTAGATTTAGGCTAATTATTTTTTTCGGAACCTGTCAAGCCAGCAAGAGTGTTATTGTCCCTTTAACCAATATAATATTCGCACATCGTATATAGCCTATACCTCTATACCGCATGGCGGCATGGCTTATACCTTTAAATTGAATTAACCCCTTCGCACCTCTATCAGTATTCAGTTCCCGTGGTTGTAGGAACTTGAAATTTGCATTGGATGTTAAGGATGACTAGCAATGACCACACACCAAATTTCACCACGACCTTTGACATTGGCCACGCCCATTGACTTCCTTTCGGACACGGGCCCTCTTCGTTATGCGACAGGCCAAAGTGAAACGTCGGTGGTTCAAGCCAAGATGATGAGCTTTGAAAATTGATTACTTTGACCCAATCATATTTTCTGAAGGACGTTGTCTCTGCTGTCACGTCGAACCTTAACTTTGATAATACGGCAAGAATAAACGCAAATGACCCGAGATCGATATGAAGTTTGGACTCAAGGTCAGCTTCAAGGTCACGTCATTATTCACACGTAACGGCCAATCCATCTGGTCAACACCAAATAATATTTTTTTAGAAATTGGTGCCTTGGCGCAAAATTTAAAATTATTGATCGATTCGACGGACATTTGGCGTGTGGTCATTGCTAGTCACCCTTAACAGTCCCTGACCACGGGAATTGGTAGGGGTGCGAAAGTGCAGTAGACCTTATTGTCCAGTCGTGCATCATATTTATGGTTGATATACTTCGGGCTTTTAACGTGCATCTCCCACCCACCTTTATCGTTGTTTCACCTATTTGTCGAATTTCAGCAAGTACCGATTTGATTAGTACTTCTGTATCACCGACAGGCCCACGATAACCTTTATAAACTGCTCGGATAACTTTAGATACTGTGGTTTTATGTTTTGTTGCCAGGCAACCTATGATGACTTCACTTGATAAATGTATTAATGCATGTAATTTATATCTTCCAGATAATTGAAAGCCAACCCGACCCAAAATGTACCTTATTACAATATCTCAGAAATAAACGTATCCTTTGTGAACTGCCTGTAGTTTATATAACAATGAGAAAAAAAACGGTTCCAGACTTCACAGGTTGTTGATCGATTCAAACATGTAAATTCAACGCATCTGTGTTGCTTTAAAATAATATATTATTGGGATGTTTTCAAACGATCTCTTAAAAATGACTTTATGGAATTATACCGTATTCTAAATAATAGGGACTATTCGTACAAGCAATAGGTTTGTGTATCTCTATGGTCATACACGATCGTCATGTGGAAATGACAAATAAAATATCCGAATTATTTTAAGATAAATATTAACTTGTCTCGTCAAATTATTTAATGTTTCCCCACCACCACCCATTCTCGGTATCCCCAATATCCCCAGTTGTCTCATTACGCTCTATTATGCTATACCCTGGGTTGATCCATGGGGTATTCACGTATTCAACTATCTGTCCTTGACCGTAGCTTTATTCTGCGAACCAATCCAAAATAGTTCACAAACCATGCTTTTTTATATAAACAAACTTTAAGGATTGGGGAACAGGACAAAGCCTATATCACCCCATAGTCTTGTTCGTTGGATTATGGGGAAGTTAATATAAAAGAAATGACATGTAAAAGACGTTTTTGTGTCTGCTTTTATGTATTTAACGATTTTTTTGATTGGTCGATAAAATTAGCACAATCATCAAGGGCAGATAATTCAAATACGTGTCTTCCGCATGGATGAACCCAGTAGTAAGTGGAGTAGAACGGAATGACCTCCACCCTACCGCCATTAAATTGATGGCGAATGTATTTTTAAAAATGTATTCGGATTGGTGTTTTTGAATTCCGGATTTTCAGGCGTTCACGGTAATATGTTTACTATAAGCTAAATACCTTAACTCGGTAAAGTAACTCTAACTGGTACGAAGTTAGTTTGTGGTGAAGGAGGATGTGGTGCCTGTACTGTTATGATATCAAAATACGATGATAAAAACAACACAATTCGGTATCCTTTTTAAAACACAAAACGGCCAAATCTTGATTTATTAATAACATCAATACAAAAATAATTTACAACAGTATATGTTTAGAACACAATATTTATTAATCACATGTAATGAAATAAAATAAAAACCAAGTACGAACAATCCAAACTATAAGACAGAATTCGAAGTCATAAAAAAGATATCCCAAGTCCGTTTGTGTCACCATATATTATACTATCTTATACATTGCTCATTACAAAATACTAAATCAATCCTGAAGTATAAAAATCATTATTTACATTATTTAATTCTTTTCATCTATCCCGAATACACAAAAAATTGTCAAAATTACTTATCATTACATTTTCATATCTATACCATCATTAAAGATTAAAGGACCTAAGTCCGTAACTCAAAATTCTCCAAAATCTTCGACATCTAAACCACGTATTATTGGTCAATTTAAATCAACATTGATGATGTAAACTTACTGGGAAAAGATGAGCTTCTGATATCCGATATTTTAGATAACAAATTTTTTTTAACATTGGTACACGACTCGTGTACCATAATGCGCTTCAGCTCCAGTTGTATCGAGAGACTCGAGGGACGAGGCTTGACACATTGCATTGTATCAAGCGGCAGAATGTAGACTGGAATAACTAGGCGCTAGAAATGTGCACTAGATTGAGACTGCACGGCTTATTTCGCTGGACATAACTGAATTTGAAATTGGAGTAAAAACGGAAACCATTGAATGTAAATCAGTTTATATACATTCATATTACAGTACTATATCCGTTGCGACCCACTTTTGTCAATTTCCAGGTCCCAAATATTATCGATTTGGCTCCTTTAATCATATATTTCTTATAATTGTAAAGACATTATTCAGTAAACGCGTGTTTAACACCAGTTTGTTCTGTACATGGTTTAGCTGTTACAACTACTGAAGGTATTGGTAGTCTTCGTACAAGATTACATCCAGTTCAGGTACGGTATAACACTATTATATATTATTATAGTACAAGATTACATCCAGTACAGGTACGGTATAACACTATTATATATAATTATAATACAAGATAACATCCAGTACAGGTACGATATAATACTATTACAGTATATAATTATAGTACAAGATTACATCCAGTACAGGTACGGTATAACACTATTATATATAATTATAGTACAAGATTACACCCAGTACATGTACGGTAGAACATTATTATATAATTTTATAGTACAATTTTACGATATACTACAAGATTACATTCAGTACAGGTAAGATATAACACTAGTATATAATTATAGTACGCATTACATCCAGTACAGTACGATATCGAACAAATATTTAAAATTACATCCAGTTACATGTAATCAAATATTACACCCAGCTCAGACTAGTAAGTCGGTTTTATTGGCAAAACAGTTTAATTACATTATCGTTATATATTTATCCATAGTTATAAGAACGAATGGCTAAATTTTACATCTTTTATCTGCATCTCTTATCTGCATCTCTACATACAAAACAGACGTACTGATTTTGAAACATATTTTTGTATATTATGTTTATAGGAACAGATAGCTAAAAGTCATGGATCACAATGTGGTTTTTGTACACCCGGTATGGTTATGTCTATGTATACTTTGTTAAGGAATAATCCACAACCTACGATGTTACAGATAGAAAAATACCTAGAAGGTAAATTGCTTTATCATACAATAAATACCACACAATAAATATATTCATAGCATGTCTTATGTTTCCTATATTAAAATTTATATGGTTGTCCCTATTATGTCCACGATCTGGTACGTGCCAATATGTGTGGGGTACGTTTCGATACGATCACCAAGATTGCTACGACTGATATATGATAAGACCTGGTATGACCACCACGACTACTCCACGATTAAAACCAAGACTTCAATCGTAGCGCGAATCGCGATAGTGGGAACATAACATAAGACACATTAGAATTTAGTTTTTTTTAATTGAATACCCATAAAACAATTATCGGGAATATTTAGTTTACATTACTTTTTTTAAGTTATATAAACTTTTTAGATTTGGCATGCTTGATTACGATATCGCTAACAGGAAATAATTCTGAGTAATACTGGTATGGAGTAAAGGGTTAGACTCATCACAACTAGTTTTATATTAGTCTACTGAAAAAAATTCAAACTATGTTATGTTAATACCTTGTAGGAAATTTGTGTAGATGTACAGGATATAGGCCGATATTACAAGGTTACGGTGTATTTTCTAAGGTAAATCTTAACTTAACATAGCAAAATACATATCCCCACCCCCTCTCCAATCTATTAATAATGCACAGGCCTGCCTTAAGAATAACATGAAAAAAGCATAACAAGTTATCATAACAGCTATATGGAAGTATAACAAGATCATAATCGAGTAACATGAAAGTATAGTCATTTCGAGGAGTCCACATAGCTAACCAATTTGTATCGCCCATTTGCACGATACTAATTTTATACGTACAATATAATCACCTATTCCTAGAGTTCACGTGAACAGTCGTAGTTTTTAAAATCTGATAATGTCTCATGTGGTTTTTTTTTTTAAATATTTATTAAAATTCCATGTAGGAAAAATGTGGCATGGGAGAACAGTGCTGTAAAAACAAACCAAAGGACAACGAAGGCGTCAATGGTAATAAAGAAGTGAGTTAAAATAAATACATTGGTAACTAACGTTTCTATGTCTATGTCGTTCGTGGATCGAACAATAATGATTTTTGAAGAATAATATCGATGTAATCTACACAATCCCGGTCATGCCATATTTAAGCGTTAGAAAAACGTCATACGGCTATCGGGGTACAATTTATTAACCTGTCAATACCTTTACTAGAATGCATTGCAAGGTCATTGAGATGTCGACGGTTAATTGTGTGGTGTAATGTAATTCGGTCCCAAGTACAAATTTATATAGTCACGTAAAGGATTCCTTGGCAGTTGGAATTTGATGAATAAAAGCCGGACCCCTCCCATAGCTACTGCACACGTAACAATTAGTTTTTGACTTTCGGATACTTAAACCTCAATAACTGAATGAATTTTAATCATATTGGTTTGAACTTGCCGTAAAATGGAAAAAGTAACCATTGGCTACAAGCACATTTAATTAAGATTTTTGTCTTACGTGGTCTTTAATATAAAAAATGGCAGCCATGAATATTCAACGTTAATCTCATTCCATTCGATGTTTTCACCTTCTACAAATTATATGCTGATGGAACGTTTTACAATTATATATTCTTATTTGTGTTTTTGATAGAATGAAAATTATATTCCACCTTATGATCCTACACAAGAACCAATATTTCCACCTGATTTAAAGGTTAGTTTTTGTTTCAAAACCACGGCCATCTGTGATTTTGTGTCAATCTGATTAAATCACAGATCCTATTTGTTTCGTTTTGTATTAATCATAATTTCATTTTATCTGTGTAGTGTAAGCAATCGAAAGTATAAAAAAACAAAACGGAATATAGATCTGTATTTTAATGAGATTGGTTTTGTCTATGCTTTTACAGTAATGCTAAAAAACATACCCAACGTCACTGGTTTTCCCTGGGTCCCTCGGTTTCCCCCAACTGCTGAATATTCTATGTGATTCTGTGTATACCATGACAACCATGCTATAAATCATCTAGTTCTGTGTATACCATATCAACCATGATGTTTTATATCTGGTTAAGTATATACCTTGCAAATATGCTGTAAAATCTCCAGTTATGTCAATACCATAGCAACCATGCTGACATATTTGATTTTGTGTATGAACTGGATCAGTATACAATTATAAGTTATAACAGTAGCCCCAAACAGCAAGAAACAATACGATAAACGGTGTATATAAATAAAGCTGTTTGTATCTTTTGCTACTATTTTCATATCATTACATGCAGGTAAACTATAAAGAGTATAACGAAAAACGACTGGTGTTTGAAACTAATCAAGTGAAATGGTATCGACCAGTAACTTTAACAGATTTATTAGATTTAAAAGAAGAATATCCTGATTCTAAGATTATTATAGGCAACACTGAAGTCGGTAAGATTTTAATTATCTGTCTTGAGCGAAAAGTGCCTAACTTATATACACCACACCCTTTTAATTACCTGATTTTGATGAAACAGAAATGTGTTCGAAAACATCTTTAAAATGTGATTTATTTAGATTGAGCTGTTTCAGAGAGAGGGAGAGGGAGAGAGAGAGGTGGGCTTTAACGTCCACTCGACACAAAGTAGGCCATTTTGGGACTAACATTGGGTTTAATTTTATTTCAATAATCCGCTTGCGCGTAGAAGTCTTTAGTAGTGGGGGGTAAACCGGAGTACCAGGAGAAATCCCACGAGGTTGGACGAGGTGACCCTACCCCTTGTTACATACAACCGGGGATTTGAAACCACGCCAGTTTAGTCAATGACAGGCTTTATGATACAGCGCGCGCGTGCTGACCATTCGGCCA
Organism: Patella pellucida; assembly: GCA_917208275.1. NCBI lineage: Eukaryota > Metazoa > Mollusca > Gastropoda > Patellidae > Patella > Patella pellucida. Next base: position 18,664,757 of record OU795041.1, read on the forward strand.
TCGCACACCCCGAGCTGTTTCAGAGAAGGTGTCTCAAAGTGGGAAATGTCATTGACGATTGTAGATGTAAAAATCTTTTGGATGATACATCTGAACCATCAAGCTTTGCTAGTATTCATAAAGATATAACAAGGAAATGGTCTGCTTAACCATGTTTCTGTGTTTCAGGTATAGAATCTAGGTTTAAAAATATGAAGTATCCAGTTTTAATCAACGCCAGTCATGTACCCGAATTAACAGATATAAAATTTACCGAAGATGGAATAACATTTGGTGCTTCTGTTACATTGTCTAAAGTGGAAGAAGTTCTGGAAAAGGCAAAGGAAGAATTGCCAGGTAGGCTATTAGAAACTGCTAGGGTTGTAGCAATGGGCTACTATTAAAACCACGTTGTGTCGAATTTTAAAAACCAGGTTATTAAACGCTGTGCACGTATACTGGCCATAGTTAGATTTTAAAATGGCAAATCTAAAGGCACAGCAGGTACTGAAATCTATAAAGCATCCACTCTCATAATTTAATTTATTATAGATTAAACATGCATTATGCATGAGTTTAACCTGCCTATTGCAGGTTTTTCTTTAGGCCTGACGTGTCATATAAATTATAAATTATACATTAATTAACTTACCAAGACAACAGAACTCTAGATGTCATCGGATGGCTCCGATATTTACTAGATTTGAATACGCCTTGAATACGACAAGCTGGGTAATCGAGACCTCGTTTATTATCTTAACAACTGTAATAACGATAATCGAGACTATAGGCTAGTTATTGTACCATCGATGGCTTAGCCCAGCCTGGAGGTCGGGTGTTTGATCCCTGCATTGGCCGAGGAAGTTCATCAAGATTTTCCGGCGTGCTTCCCCCTTGTTGGTGACAGAGGGCCTGGCAAGGACAGCTGTCTAGTAGTTCGGATGGGACGAAAAACCGAGGATCGGTGTACACATTGGAAGGCACGTAAAAGGTTCGTTGGCAGTTGGAATTCGATATAAGATTAGGCCGTAGTGCCGCTGTCCAGGCAAAATTTCCCGCAATGTATGGCGTATGCCCGTCTTCAGATCGGAGCATAACAGTAGGTCGTTAAACCCCATTTCATTACATTTCATAAAATAAGTAATTATATTATTTCAGAAGCCAAATGTAGAATATTTACATCTGTTATTGAAATGTTAAAATGGTTTGCTGGTAAACAAATAAGAAATACTGCTGTAAGTCGATTTTTCTTTTATCTAAAGGCTAAACTAATGTTACTACTTACAAATAATAGCATATTAATGTTGAACATAAGTGGGCCCGTAGCCAGGTTATAAAAAAAAATGGGGGGGGGGGGGGCGGCTACAGAATTTTTCGGAAGTGGGCCGAGGATGTAGCCAGCTAAATCATTATTGTTAGCGAAATATTTGAGGGGTGTGCGACTAATTCGATTGCTACGGGACCGAATATTACGCGATGTGTCATAATGAAAGAAAAACACTAGAAAGTCTCTTAATTTTGAGAAACTGAATTACCGGCACTTTAATTTTTAGACTTAACCAAATGACGTGGTGTAGATAAAAAAATCGTTCGGATTATGACAGATGAAATTCGAAGAAGATTTTTCGAAATCTCCGTTATCCTGACAAAATTATCCCCGAATTACATGTATGTAAACATAAGAATAAGATATCTGTTAAAGAGACTTTATACCCCTGTCCATTCCATTCTCTTGGAGTCGGGGGTTAATTGATCCTTGGTTAAAAAATCACCCCTGATGTAACAGATATTCATGCAGATTATGTAAATACTAACACAAAATAGAGAGATGGAGAGAGAGAGAGAGAGAGAGAGAGACGGGGATTGGGTTTAACGTCCACGCGACACAGACTGGGTCATTTCGGGACTAACATAATATGATTCAATTGTATTTGCACAATTCGCATGCGTGTGTAGGGGACTTTAGCAGTGGGAGGAAACCGGAAGACCTGGAGAAAACCACGATGCTGGAAGGCGACCCTACTCCTTGTCACGAACAGTACAATTGGGGTATAGAAACCACGGCAGTTGACTCAATGACAGACCGTATGATACAGCGCGCACGTGCTAACCATTCAGCCATCCAACCCCCAAACACAAAATAGAAGATTTCATAATTTATTATACAGCCATCAATACAGACATTTTCCAAAATATACGTCATTACATTATATCATTTTAAGTTTTGTTTAGAAGATTGAAAATTGTTAATTTCTGTTTTGTAAATAATTTCTAGGCTGTCGGAGGAAATATAATGACAGCAAGTCCGATCTCTGATTTAAATCCTATATTTCAAGCCAGCAGCGCCAAATTAGAAGTTGTTTCAAAAGGTGAGTCAACAATTGAAAGGTGTTACGCGAAGTGATATCAGATGTTCTCACAAGAATTAACGCATCTTTTATCAGTTATACGCAACTATAATGGATAGTCCGAAGATTGGTCCTGCCAAAAATTTAAAAGTAGAAGATTCTATTTGGGTCAACGGCCGTCAACGGCCGAACCGATCCTTAAATATCATTACTTTTTTTTCGAATGTGGAAAAAGTGACACAGATTTCTTTTCCATCTTAATTATCTTTTGAAGGATTAGCTGACGATTGTCATGCTACTAATATAAATACATAAATAAAATACTAGATACCGCAAACAACCATAAACTAGGCGCTCGGCTTTTAAAATAGCTAAATCTCTTTGATTTGCGTCAAACAAAATTTAGTCGATTTCATTTTGGATTGTATGTGTTTACGTTTATAACCGATAGTTGACAATTCGTGATGCCATCTTCGTCTCTTAATAACGTAGGCGCACACATACACATTGAGCTTTTAAAAGAGAGAAATCCAACATCCCGTTGGACAAAAATTTTAATAATGATATAGGATCACATTGTGATATCACATTTCGATCCAATTTTATCGTTGCAAGGCATTCAATTTTGTTTATGTAGTTGTGCAGGGTTGGGTTTTGACCCCCCCCCCCCCCGTTCCGCCCCTGGTAATGTAATCGTATCAAACTGATCGCAAAAAACCAACAACCCACTTCTTTTTTTTTGCCAATATCAAATGAGTTTAGCGCCTTAAAAGGTAAGAAAAAATGAAAATAAAGAAAAACTTATGGAAAACAGCTTTGGTGTATTTAAAGGACAATATTTGTGTCAGCCATTTTACATGATAAAACTTGTTGAACACATTCCAAATATAATCTTAATACATAGATCATTGTTACGATAGATGCGTAACGAAGATACACCAATTATCCATCTATATAACTGACTGGAGTAACGACTGGAACGTGTTTAACAAGTTCTATCATTATGTGATAATGGCGGACACCAATAGTGTCCTTTAAGGGGGCGTTTGAAAGAAAAGAGTATTCTGTCAACGTTACCAGGCTACTTTTAAAGATAGTAATTAGTGTTCACTGTAATATGTCAGTTATTTTATAATACTCTATTGTCTGATAAGATGCTACAACTTTATTTGCACCATTTCTAATATAGTAATATCCCAGTTAGCATGGTAACGTTAAAATAACGTCACTCCTACGTTATCCCGTTTTGTTCAAGTGTAACGTTGGTCCTATAAGTAACTGTATGACCATTTTCTATCCCATTTAAACAATGACATGATTAACTATGGGAGCTTGTAGTTATTGAATATGTACATTGTATTACTGTTGCAAAATGAAATGTTATGAAATGTGTTTAACGTCCTACTGTCCTTCTCCGACTGGGCTAATGAAATAAAATGAAATGTGTTAACGTCCTACTGTTCATCTCCGACTGGGATAATGAAGAGGGGTTTTAACCACCTAAACACTAAAACAAAAAGACATATATTGTGACCAGTACATTTTGGATACATAACAAAAATACAGCCCTCCCCTGTATATGGAGATATTTAAAACCGCCCCAGACCAAATACACCCGTTTGTTATACATCGTTTGCTTGTATTTTATATTTCTTTAGGTAAAACCACCCGAAGAGTTATAATGGATTCTGATTTTTTTCGAGGTTACAGAAAAACTGTTGTCAAGCCAACTGAAATTCTCACATCTGTTAACATTCCATTTACTAGCAAGGTATACTGACAATATAAAACTATATTCAATGCTGGATTTACCAGAGAATGTGAGCCACATTTTAAAAAAACCCATTTTTTTCAGCATTATTTGAAATGCCCTGAAAGAGGGCCAGGCTACCAACCTAGCCTAATAAGTAATGGCATTATGCGTTTTAAATAAGAATATCAGTGGCGTGATGACGGCAGTTTATTTTTTCAATTTTAATCATTAGGTTGAATTGTTAGAGTTTTAGTTTTAGGCATGTTAAGCCCAATCCACTAACGCCGAGCCAACGTTCATCACCCTGTATGCCCCAAGGCGTTCATCTATCATTTAGAAAGTTTGACTAAAACTTCTATGTACTTTCTCTGCCGATTTTAAGACCCATTAAGGGTTTTTTTTATTGTTGATTTTAGAACGAATATTTTGAAAGTTATAAACAAGCTTTAAGGAAAGATGATGATATTGCTATAGTGAATGCCGGTATGAGGGTAATATTTGAAAATGAATCCGACGTCATCAAAGATCTATTTTTATCCTATGGCGGAATGGCCCCGACAACAATTATGGCGAAAACCACAATGAAGAAACTTGTCGGCAGGTAAGACTTAAAGAGGATCTGAACATTGATTTAATTATGGACGTAAACTGTTAAAGGATTGTCATCTTAAAAAAAATATTTACATCGTACTGAAACGCTTGTTGACTTACAGAAAATATGTTCATCACACTGCAACTCCAGTCATCTCATAGAAAATGTGTCCATAATACAGAAACGATTGTCATTCTTCAAAAAAAGATCAATTTATCAAACCTAATGAAATTAACGACCTGACGGACTTCGATTTTGGGTAAGCCATCACAATTCCAAGATGGCGGAAATGGCGTCATGCTCGGTCCCTAGTCCTGGTCCATAGTGTACACTGATATTTGTTAATGACGTTTATACTCGTTCATTGCCATGGACATAGTCAGCTTACAAATTATGTGAGTTTACCATATATTTTTCAACTATATGTTACAGAAAATGGGATAATGAATTAGTATCTATAGCATGTGAATATCTGGAAGACGACTTACCGTTGAAGCCTGATGCGCCTGGTGGTACAATAGAATACAGAAGAACTTTAACTACAAGTTTCTTCTTTAAATTTTACTTATCAGTCGCACAACAACTTTCTATTAAGGTATAATAATTAAATATATACATTTTTTAATATACCATATTCCCAATCCCTTTATCGTCTTTGACTCCTTAGCGAGCTCAGATTCCGGCGTCTACCATGAAGAAACTTTTTCCAGCCTAGTTCTCATGACACCCTCGGGACATACAAGAACGTGTGTCTAGTTTTGGGATGGATGAAAGACCTAAGCCCCATGTATGAAGTAATGATGTATATAAACGAGCATTAAAGAGTAGGCGAAAAGAACACTGCCTTGGTACCCCCCCCCACCTAGTATTACACACTTCAACAGATAAATCAAATTTATTGTATGTTAGTGTCAGAATGAGATGTTAAACCGCATTCCAGTTGGCAGTGCCATCAAAATCAAGAACCAAATATGGAGATCGTGCTTTTGTGCGAAGTGGTGTAGTTTTGTGGAACAGGCTTCCCATAGACATCAAAAGATCCGCAACATTGAACATTTTAAATCACAGTTAAAGACATCAATCTTCAAGCAAATATATGACTAGCGCTCTTGAGCAGTTTACTGGAAAGAATTGCGCTCTGCAAATTTATAATTTATTATTATTATTATTCCATGATGTTGAATTACAGGGAATCATTCGCGGAAACCCAATACCTCGATCTCACTTGAGTGCCATAGAACCACCAGAATTACAGCCGAGTAAAGGCACCCAGGTATATGAATTAGTTGGTGCTGCTCAGAAAGATGATAATCCTATAGGACGACCTATTGTTCATACATCAGCTTATCAACAAGCTACTGGAGAAGCTGTTTACGTTGATGATATGTTACCCTTGAAAGGTAATTGTTTTACGATAATAGAAACGTAAGCCATACAGCAATAGTTGCGGAATCTAATGTGTTTTTTTTTTTATTTTAAGAGAGCTTGTTGAAATATTTCAATCTGGAGAAATAGTTTGAGTATACTTTTTCAGAGAAAGCGAATTCCGCCAGAATAAAATATGTTTTTGATTTTTAGAAATGCAACGTCATCTGTTTCATCATTACGTTGCCACTACCACATTATTCTAAATCAGATGATAATACTATCTTTAATGCTGAATCCATTTGATATTGTATATTACAGGTGAACTTTTTATTGCACCAGTTTATAGCTCTAGAGCGCATGCTAATCTCTTAAACGTTGATACATCCGCTGCATTACAAATACCCGGGGTCAAAGGTTATATAGATCACACAGACATACCAGGTCAGAATAAATTGGCAATAGTTAAAGAAGAACTCTTTGCTGTTGAGGAGGTAATTTAGATTATGCAATGTGCTGTGAACACATGCAATGTATGTTGAGGATTTCTTGCGAAAAATAAGACTGGAATAAGGTTAAGCTCAACATATTTTGAGACCGGCCTATGACATGTTTCATTAAATGATGAGGAATACAATGCAAGGGGTAGAATTATACTTGTACAGCGGCGATTTAACCTACCCTCCTTTGTTCCACAAATTGGGGTCGCGGTTTTTCATGCTATCCGATCGACTAGACACAATCTCTTTGCCAGCATCGCAGGCACCACTCGACAAGCTGAGACCGGGCTAAGGGCTTTAAGGCATTTCTCGGGCCGCGCCGAGTTTGAACCCATCCATTCAAGTTAAGAATATATTGGTATAATGGAAAGACAAAATTAATACCCATTCCGTAATACTACTATAAATTAAATAGTATCAAGGATTTTCGGTTATGATAGTATTTTCCTGTGAATATTGTTAAAATAATTAACTAGAATTACACCATAAGCTTTAATACACAGTTAATCAAGACATTTGTGAGGGATTTTTAATTGCATTGTCTACTTGTGTTTTATAGGTAACATGTGAGGGATGTTTAATTGGAGGTATCGTAGCTACATCAAGTGAGATCGCACGTGAAGCTAGTAAATGTGTTAAAATAGAATATCAAGATTTACCAGCCATAATAACTATAGAGGTAATACAGCTTTAACCTTACATAATAACTTTAATGGTAATATAGCTTTAATTTTAGTTCAACTAATCTCGATTTACCAGCCATAATAACTACAGGGGTAATATAGCTTTAACCTTAGATATTAACTATAGAGTAATATAGCTTTAAACTTAAATAATAACTATACAGGTAATAGAGCTGTAAGTTACACAACTGTTAGTTTAGAATATCTCGATTTACAAGCTATAATTACTATAGTGACAATATATCTTTAATTATACACACCCCTTTAAAGCCGTTTGATATCGGATTTACCCATAAAGCGGGACAAGGACGCGCCTCTTAGCCCAGGCCGTCTGAGAACAGTATCGAGTACTATTTTATCGTGCATAATAACAGAATCTATGGACTACTTTCTAAAGATTAGTAACTTTCATAGTAAGTGCAGGAAGACCACACTTCACACAAACAAAACATATTAGGCAAAGCTGGGAACAATAAAAAACAACCGTATATAAATATAGCAAATCAAGTGAAGTGGGGTTGCAGCCATAAACACCCACTGCAATGTACAGTCCTGGGCCTTTAAAGATACAGGTTAAACTAAAAATAAAACAGTGGTCGCCTCCTAATGGTCGTTTCTTGGCGGCAATTGTCAAACAAACAAACCCAAAAATAAGGGCAATAACGTGTAATAAGCAAAGTAATTTTTATTTTAGGATGCCATCTTAAACCATTCTTACTTTGATAACCCTGTAATATATGATACTGGTGACGTAGATAGTGGATTTAAAAACTGTGATGACATACTGGAAGGTGAGGTACGCCTGGGAGCACAAGAACATTTTTATCTGGAAACACAGGCGGCCATTGCTATACCAAAGGAAAGAGGCGAGATGGAGATTTACTCTTCCGCACAAAATACTACCGAAATTCAGGTAATAAAGAAACGAACAAAATTATAGTATTTTTTTTGTAAATAAAATAGTTTATGTGACTTAAACAGGGTCACGTGGAACATTTTTAAACGTCATCGTAGACTCGATTGTCTACCTAGCGAAAATTAATGAGTATAGCCACTGGTTGATGGAATCTAGAGTAGTGAACTTTGATCCCAATTATTTAATTCTCACCCGTTTCTCACTTTGGTATTATTTTATCTGCTGACAGAAAATCGGTTACAGACGTGTTTTTGCCTCTAAGTTATAATTGGAATCAGACCAGTTATTTGATAAACTCGCTTACGAACATGGACGTCACAGACTTATTTTTTCATGTTACATCAGGGATCGGCGTTCTTTGGCAGATCTAACTAGAATCAGGATGTAACAATGGTCTAACTTGTTAGGGGTCAGCATTGTCTGTCATAATTAGTTATTATGATATTACTTGTTAAACCTTTTAGGAGCCGCCTTCAAATATAAGTTGTAATATCAATGTTTAGCTTGTAAGGGATCAACATACTGCTCTATTTGTTATGATATGGCAATTATGTGATTGCAAATGCAATTGTTTAGCTTGTTAGAGGTCAGCATTGTCTGTTCTAAAAGCTTTTTTTTTTTAAAAAAAGTGTTAATGTGCATTTATGACGCTCATCCCTCGGTGGGGTAGCCATTCATTTGTATGGGTTTGTGGCGCTTTTTACCCCCTAACTCCAGGGCAATCTGAATTTTCGGGTATACGGCTAAAGTGAAAACAAAAAATATTATTTCATTTAATAAATCTAATAAAACAGTAATTTTACTTTCCTTTTTATTGAATACCAAGAATTTGTATTGAATTGACCCTGGGGCCACACTGTGTTGTGAGACATATTAGGGCATCGATTATTATTTGTGAATGCTGCTGCAACAGTCCGACTTTTAATATTTTCTCGGGGAGCGCGAGGCCCCCATACCTCGCGATGATTGGTCGGTTATTCGGGTTTGAAGTCAGCCACTCACGATAGGCTGCATTTGATCACATTAAAGTTGCGGTATTCAAGGGCTGAAATAGCAGGAAATGGCGTTTGCGGCAGTTAAATTTAAATCACCGTGGACTGTAAACGATTGATTGATTGAAATTGGGGACACGCGTTTGCGACCGTCAAATTTCTAAATTTTATCGGGGAGATGGGGGGGGGGCATTTCAGGTTCCGACCCCCCCCCCCTCGCCGATGCCTAACATACTTCGGGCCCGTACGCCTATGCGCCAACTTAACCCTTTTCTACAAATAAATTTGAAATTAATTATTTTGTAAATAAATAGTACTTTTTATTCGTTTGGTCTGTATTTTAAATAATTTTGCCATTTTTAATTAACCTCTTAATTTTATAGCATGTGGTATCTGATGTTCTTGGTGAAGCAAACCATAAAGTTAAATGCTGTATTAAAAGATTAGGTAAGAATTTCAAAATGTTAGTCATCTTGACAGATTGCTATTTCTAAAATGGTGTACATATTGTGCCAACAAAGAAAGTGTCAATGTATATAATATTTGTTTATTTTTCCGCACATATTCCTACTTGTCTAGATGGCAAAGGCTGATTGTTGGGATACAGAGGCGGATCCAAGGGGTAGGGGGGTGCTCCTAATTTTCGACAGTGCCCTTTTCTACTGCTGAAAGTGCCTTTTCTCAGACCTAGATATGTCCGTTTCCAACTCGTTGCAAAGATCCCAAATGACTCAAACCATCGACGCAAACACACCAGTCTGGGAAATAGCTCTTGGAATGACCACAGACGCAAGGAAATGACTGATAATTTTCTTGTGCCCCCCCCCTTTCATTATTCCTAGATCCGCCCCTGGTATAGAACGAAAATTAGAAGTACCCATGTAAGAATTGATAGTACACACCCATTCCGTTTTGAATTCAAAGATAATCCTGGAGAAAAAGCCGATGCCAAACCGATATTGCCACGTTACCATATAAAATAGATGGCCATATATTCCAAACATATGTTTTTCTCTTCGTCATTTTTTGTGTCATCTTCAGATTAAATATTACCGATATTGGTCGGCAATAGTCTTTATAACGTTTTTTATGTTATATTTATAGGAGGGGGATTTGGTGGGAAGGAAACCCAAGCTATTCATGTTGCTACCATGGCAGCTCTAGCGGCTAAAAAGTTAGTAATTTAAAGTTTCGTAATTAAGTTAATACGTACGAAGGAAGTGGGGGGGGGGGTAAACGGATATAGTACACTGGTAAGAATAGTGTCCCCTTTTAAAAACAATTAGAAGTATGTCTTGAATTCCACTCCATAAACAGGGACAATAAACCAGGAATAATGGCTTTAGAATCATGTACGTTGTGTATATAATACACCAATAAGAATGGCTTTAGAATCATGTATGTTAGGTGTATAATAAACCAGTAAGAATGGGTTTAGCATCATGTATGTTATGTATATAATACATCAGTAAGAATGGGTTTAGATTCATGTATATATATAACAAACCAGTAAGAATGGTTTTAGAATCATGTATGTTATGTATATAATAAACCAGTAAGAATGGTTTTAGAATCATGTATCTTTTATATATAAACAGATATAATAAACCAGTAAGAATGGTTTTAGAAAGAGATGATGATATGATAATGACTGGAACTAGACATCCTTACCTTGGAAAATATAAGGTAAAAATTGATTATTCCCACACCCTTAAGGATATAATTTAAGATACATTATGGCAGATTGGATGAAGAGCTGGCAGTTATCACAATAATAGTTAAAAACTAGTTAATTTGTTGAAAATTTCAGTCACATTCATGCACACTAAAACCAGAAGTTAGCGATTGAATTTTGGGCATAGCCTCGATCATCATTGCTTAATTAGGTACGATAAAAAAAACTTAATCTCAATCATGAATGAGCGTTGAACAGCAGATCGGATCCTAATCCAGTAAACATCGCAGGCTAACGGTGATATCGAGAGTTGAATTTGATTATGGTCTGGATAAGTAATTATTAATTTAGATAACATTTCAGACCCGAAGAAATACCTGCAACGGGCAAAGTTGACTCTTGTGCTATGTATGTTTAAACAAAAGGGTCAATAAATTTAATGATACAAATATCCTAAAAAGAATTCGGCAAATATATTATACTATACCAAATGAAGTTTGTTCTTGCATTCAACTACGCCAGCTACTATACGTTAAATTGCATAAATATGTATAGGCGTTTTTTTTAGGTTGGATTTTCAAAAGAGGGTCGTATCACGTGTCTTGAATTGAATCTCTATAGTAATGGCGGTAATTCAGCGGATCTTTCAGTTGAGGTGAGTATGGTGTGATGGAAGGGAATACACGAGACAAAAATACATTGATTTTTGAGAGATGTGCATAGTTTGTGCTAGTACTAGGTGCAAAATTCTTGTCAAAATTATTCGTCGGTGTATTCCTTGGTCTCATAAAATTATACAGAAAGCATTGATAAACATATGCTGTAATGAAATACATAGATTATTTTACTTACCCGAAAATTTTAGAATTTCTTATTTTGTAGAGGCGAACATAAAGAAAATCAGATGCCGCAATTTATTATTACAAAAAAGAAATTAGGGGGAATTTCTAACGTATTCAACCCACAATTTTGATCGCCATCGGATTCTTCAGTCATCATTTCGGGTAGCATGTAGCTATGGGGTATTTATCGAGATGATAGTTGGGCATTGTATGTTTTGATTATAAATTTCCCGAACATGCATGACCAGTTCTCTCTTTTTCAAAAATAGACTAAAAATGACATCATGGTGTTCAAAACTTATTTTGTTTGTTTTGAAGTCATTCAAGGTGGCAAAAATCTCAGGAAACCGATTTTGGATTTTCGATTGTGTTTACTTCCGGTTCCACTTAGAAAGTTTCTGATATTTAAAGCCAATTATCACGTGACTTTGTATTTCAATGATATTTGATCTATACATATTAGATTACCTTGACCTATACTGCCCAAAACGTTAGATCTTGAAGTGGTATAACTTTCGGTTTTATTAAGAGTTGCAAATGGCAAGCTTATATGTAAAAATCTGTAGAATTATTTACAAATAGCGGCTTATGATACTTTCTCGTTTAGTAATTGAAGATTTCAACCCATGTAACCTATTGCTCGGCTAGCGGGGGTTACTACCTTCTTGGGTTTGATCTCGTTTAGTAATTGAAGATTTCAACCCATGTAACCTATTGCTCGGCTAGCGGGGGTTACTACCTTCTTGGGTTTGATCTCGTTTAGTAATTGAAGATTTCAACCCATGTAACCTATTGCTCGGCTAGCGGGGGCTACTACCTTCTTGGGTTTCATCTCGTTTAGTAATTGAAGATTTCAACCCATGTAACCTATTGCTCGGCTAGCGGGGGTTACTACCTTCTTGGGTTTGATCTCGTTTAGTAATTGAAGATTTCAACCCATGTAACCTATTGCTCGGCTAGCGGGGGCTACTACCTTCTTGGGTTTGATCTCGTTTAGTAATTGAAGATTTCAACCCATGTAAGCTATTGCTCGGCTTGCGGGTGTTTCTACCTTCTCGGGTTTGATCCCGTTTAGTAATTGAAGATTTCAACCCATGTAACCTATTGCTCGGCTAGCGGGGGTTACTACCTTCTTGGGTTTGATCTCGTTAAGTAATTGAAGATTTCAATCCATGTAACCTATTGCTCGGCTAGCGGCGGTTACTACCTTCTTGGGTTTGATCTCGTTTAGTAATTGAAGATTTCAACCCATGTAACCCATTGCTCGGCTAGCGGGGGCTACTACCTTCTTGGGTTTGATCTCGTTTAGTAATTGAAGATTTCAACCCATGTAACCTATTGCTCGGCTAGCGGGGGCTACTACCTTCTTGGGTTTGATCTTGTTTAGTAATTGAAGATTTCAACCCATGTAACCTATTGCTCGGCTTGCGGGGGTTTCTACCTTCTCGGGTTTGATCCCGTGGTATTGTTTAATTGTAAAGTGAAATCGCTCACAGTTTACGTTTTGAATACTGCCATACAAAAATTGAGACCTCGGTATGATCGAACCAAATGGAAAAGCCATACTGGCAGGTTTTTTCGACTTTAGTAGGTTTTTGATGTTACTATATTTGTTACTATGGTGACAAGGCGTGGCCACCTGACGTGACAACACATGACACGAGGTGACATTGGGGAAATTTGGCTTTGAAGGCAGCTATATGGGCAATTGTTTTGACTGCCAATAATCAGATGGTTCTTTAAACTGCTACCAGTGTGAAAAAAACTTTCATTCCACCACTGATATCAAATAAAATAGTGTTGATTTTGACTAAACACCAACCTGGCCATTTGAGAATTTGAGGACAATTCTTTGAAAACATTAATTATATTGAATGCATGTGGAGGATGTTGACACATTTCACTGAAACACGTCAGTACTGCTTTTCGCAGTTCTAGTCTCATTTACTTTAATAAATGTCCTGTCAATGTCTTTGTATAATATGATCATAATCTATATTCTTAACCTTGGTCTGGTTTGTTGAATATTGAATAAATAACACATTTTTAAATAGAAGTAATACATTTTTAAAGTCATATAAATAACATGTTTTTAAAGCCATATAAGTAACAAATTTATAAAGTCATGTAAATAACATATTTTTAAAGCCATACAAGTAACATATTTATAAAGTCATATAAATAACATATTTTTAAAGTCATATAAATAACATATTTTTAAAGCCATATAAGTAACATATTCATAAAGTCATATAAATAACATATTTTTAAAGCCACATAAGTAACATATTTTTAAAGTCATATAAATAACATGTAGTATCTTAAATTATGAAATATAATATTTACTTATAACTTACAGATTTTAATCGCTGCTGTAAACAAATCGGAGACCGCTTATAAGATTCCAAATTACCGAGTTACAGGCCATGCGTGCAAAACAAACATAAGATCGAATACAGCTTTCAGGGGTTTTGGTGCCGTACAAGGAATGTTTATTATGGAGAATATACTACAGCACATTATTGATGAAAATAACCTTGAATCTACTAAGGTATTGATAATAACTTTTATTTTTCTAAACATAATTCACAGGTTGCATTTGTGAGTGAAGGGGGACGCAACTGTTACAGTGCTTACAAGAATTCAAATTTTAGAGTTAGGTGTTGTGCATGCAAAACAAACATAAGATCGAGTACAGCTTTAAGGACTGCCAAGAGTTTTCCCTTCAATATAATGTATTCATACCACACCAGTAGTGGTTTTCCTTTCAGTTGTATCATATCGGAACTAGTTTCCCTTAGTTGGTCTCTCTTCCAGGTTCGTGAATTGAACTTTATTCGAGAAGGAGATAGGACTCACTATAACCAAATCGTTACGGATTGTAATTTACGGTCCTGCTGGGAAGAATGTTTAAGACAGAGTGATTATTTTACACGTAAAAGTCAAGTACAACAGTTTAATAGGTACAGTATATCAATACCTAGTTAGTATTGATTGTGACGTGGTTTCGATCATCCGGTTGTACGTGACATGGAGTAGAGTCACCTGTCGAACCTCGTGGGTTTTCTCAATGTCCTCCTGCACCCCCCCCCCCACGGCTAAAGAACGAATAATTGAAATAATATTGAACCATTGCGTTTTCCGAAATGACATAGTCTGAGTCGAGTGAACGTTAAACCCCACTTTTCACTCTTTCTCTTATGAACATATAATATCAAAAACAGAAGAGTCTATAACAATCGTTAACAGTTATTAGTTACATGATAGTACAGTCTACTGGTTATTCTGAGATTAATATTCTACTCAGTCTCATTCGGTTTCTGAAATCCAGGTCCAAACCCTTGCCCCGTTCGTGTCATGCACAGACAGGGTATACGAAGTCGTCATAAAACACATAATATCTCTTCTTATTTCACGAAATGTCATAGCTGACATGTTTCTACTGCACTGTTGTGTTGTAAATGTTTGTGTTTGGGTTTTTTTCTTTTAGAGATAACCGATGGCGCAAACGAGGAATTTCCATAATACCCCTCCAATATGGTGTTGGGTTTGAAGCAATACATATGAATCAGGTCAGTTAATTGGTAGCATTTTAGTCGAGCGGTTAGAGGACTGATCGCAGATCCAAATCCCAACATTGGTAAAAAAAACAACGCCTTAGTATCTGCACGTGATCATAGGAAATAAATAACCGTATAACCGAAATATTTTGTGGACTAGATGTTAGATCATACTCGATTCGAAGGAAGCATACGGCCAAAAGTAGAATCTTGTGGAAGTATACACATCAATTAAACAAAGAATTATTGCCCCTGCATTGTTTTATTTTTTGACCTGAAGCTCGGTCGAAAGCGATAATCACATCGTTCTTCTTCCTGTTCTTGGGTGCTAGGCTCTTCAAAAAAAGATCATGGCCCTTTCGTTCAAGTACTATCGACACGAAACTTGGCATGCTCTGTTACATCCATGAACAATTGCGTATCGATTGACGAGCTTTTAACTTTGATATGAAGTCACAATTCCAAGATGGCGATGATGACGTCAAATTGACTTCCTTTATTTCTTTGGATGGCAACCTTTATTTACAATAATTCATGATTTTTCTAGGCTGGTGCGCTGGTTAATATTTACACTGATGGATCGGTTTTGTTAACACATGGAGGAATAGAGATGGGACAAGGTCTTTATACCAAAATGATACAGGTGCAACCTTCTGTTGGATTACTGAAATACTATATTTTGTGATTTGTTAACTTAGCGCAACAACAGAAATGTATTTTGATACACATAATTTTGATATACAACACTTGGATGTACATAATTTGAAATATATAATTTGGATATACATAACTTGGATTATACATAATTTGGATATACATAACTTGAAAATACATAATTTGGATATACATAATTTGGATATACATAACTTGAATATACATATTGTGAATATACATAATTAGGATTATGCATAACATGAATCTCTTTTTTGTCTTTAAGGTTGCGAGTGCTGTTTTAGGTATCCCTATGGATAAGATACATACTAGCGATAGCAGCTCCAGTATTGTCCCTAACACTTCACCTACAGCTGGTAGTACGGGATCTGATCTAAACGGGATGGCTGTTAAGGTATTTGGAAGTTCATTTTAATCCTATTAGCTTAACACTGGGTTGACAGAAATAATATGTATACTGAATTTAAATGTGTGCCTTTTCTAATAAAACCGTAAATAGAGAACAGTATATTTTGAATATGATATTATGCAGTTGTTTATAATTCGATCTGAAGCAATGTACTCTAGTTGAATATTGGACTTATAATGACTACCGGCGCTTACGGTACTTAATTTAAATACCCAGATAGAGCAAATGTTTAATATGTTCAACCGTAGACTGTTGAAGCCAAAAACAACACACTAACACCAGTAAGCAAGCCAACTTCGACTTAATATTTAATGTTTTGTTCCTCAGTTATCGAAAATTACACAACACACCCAGTTTTAGCAACACTTCATTTTACCTAATCAAAGACTGTGATCTCCTGTTAATAAATATTGTTTTCCTTAAACAGTTAAATTATTGTAGAGGTATAAGTTTATATGTATAATTTGACATTATGATTTTATATGTATAATTTGATACTGTATATTTTTTTTTATATGTATCATTTGATACTGTATATGATGTATAATTTTGATAGATAGCTTGTGAGAAGATAAGTAAAAGATTAGAACCTTATAAAAATGAAAAAGGATCAACGTGGAATGATTGGGTAAGTTACAGTATAAGTATATATTTATTATCATAGTCTGTAAATTATATGTCATACTTTGCAAGTAGAATATCAGTATTAATACATGTATTATCATACGCTGTAAGTCAGAATATCTGTCTATCTATACTGTAGAATATATATCTATTATCATACTCTGTAAGTCAGAATATCGGAATATCTAATATGAAAGTTAGAATAGCACAATTCTCTAATTTTCTAAGTTAGAATATTAGTATATTTATTCTCAAGCCCAGTTTTATTGAATGGCGTAAGTATCAAAGGAATGCCTGTATTAGATTACAATGTAGTGTAAAACAGTATCAGTAAAGCAATTATATTTATATTGTAACTTTAATTAGATTGGGCATCATCATGCTCTTTAGCCTTATGTATCTTTATTAATAATCTAGCTTAAACCACTTAATAATTTTAGAGGGAGGGGGATAGAGCGTGCGCGTTGTATCAAAAGATCTGGGCCCTGGTTCCCGAAATTTTAACTAAAGATAAAATCCAGATTTTAGTGCATACTTGAATTTTGATTGGCTAAGCGCTAAAATCAATCTAATGTTATCCAATCAAATTACTAAAATTCTGATTTTATCTTAGTTAAAATTTCGTGAAACAGGCCCTTGCAATTAAGTCGACTAGCGTGGTGTCGATTCGCCGGTTGGATGTGTCCTCCGGTTTTCTTCCAATGCTAAAAAACCCTACGCGCATGTGAAATTATTAAAATAAAATTGAACCACATGTTACTCCTGAATTGACCTACTTTGTGTCGAGTCGACGTTAAACTCCCTTTCTCTCCCATATTTCAGGTAATGAAAGCTTATATTGATAGAGTGGGATTATCAGCAACCGGCTTTTACAAGTAATTATTGTATTTACACTTAGAAGAAACAAATGCTTTAATTTCACGATGCAACAATAATTTTACCTATTTTAGATCAGCCAGACTACATTGTTTTACCCATTTTTATACGCCCACATTTTCATGTGGACGTATTAATGTCGTCGCCCCTGTTCGACCGTCCGGATGTCCGGATGTCCGTCCGTCCGTCCAACCACAATTGTTTGTGGACCCTCTACAGGTCACAATTCTTGTCCGATTTTGACGAAACTTGAAACATAGCTTTATCACCAAAGGATCTCGGCTGCTTTCGATATTGGCATGTATCGGATCGAAACTTCATGGATTATGGCCCCTGATTGTACGAAAAATCAAGTTTTTAGCTTGTTGACGTCACAATTTTGCGCGGATTTTGATGAAACTTGTCGTGCATGTTTATAACCCAAAGATCTTAGTTCCTTTCGAAATTTGCGGCTATCGGAACGTAATTTCTTGAATTATGGCCCCTGATTGTCCGAAAAATCACTTATTTTAGATTGTGGTCCCTCTGGAGGTGACAATTATTATCCGATTTGAAAAACCGTTCGATTATATCACCGTTACACCCTAAGAAAGGTTGAGTTCGAATTTCGGGAAAATCGGATCAAAATTGCCATACAAAATGGCCGCCGTTTGTACGCGAATACTGTTAAAAAATGGTATATCAAAGTTGTGGACCCTGTAGAGGTCACAATTTTAATTCGATTTTGACGAAACTTGAAATGCATGGTTATCCCCCAAAGATCTTTGTTTCTTTTGATATTTGCACATATCGGATCGTAACTTCCTGAATAATGGCCCCTGTTTATACGCAAAATCACCTTTGTTTAGCTTGTGGTCCCTCTGGAGGTCACAATTATTATCCGATTTAAAAAAAAATCGTTTTATTATATCACCGTTACACCCTAAGGAAGGTTGAGTTTGAATTTCGGGGAAATCGGACCAAAATTGCCATACAAAATTCAAACGCAAATACTGCTAAAAAAATGGTATATCAAGGTTGTGGACCCTGAAGAGGTCACAATTTGAATTCGATTTTAATGAAACTTGAAATGCATGGTTATAACCCACAGATCTTGATTCCTTTCGATATTTGCGCATATTGAATCGTAACTTCCTGAATTATGGCCCCTGTTTATACGCAAAATCGCCTTTGTTTAGCTTGTGGTCCCTGTGGAGGTCACAATTATTATCCGATTTGAAAAAAACGTATGATTATGTCACCGTTTTACCCTAAGGCAGGTTGAGTTCGAACTTCGGGCAAATCGGATCAAAATTGCCATACAAAATGGCCGCCGTTTGTACGCGAATACTGTTAAAAATGGTATATCAAGGTTGTGGACCCTGTAGAGGTCACAATTTTAATTCGATTTTGATGAAACTTGAAATGCATGATTATAACCCAAAGATCTTGGTTATGTTCGATATTTGCGTATATCGGATCTTACCTATGGCCCCTGATTGTTCGAAAAATCCCCCATGGTCCCTCTGGAGGTCACGGTTAGTATCCAATTTAAAAAAAAACGTTTGACTCTATCACCATTACACCCTACAGAAGTTTGAGTTCGAATTTCTAGAATATCGATCATAATTGCCAGACAAAATGGCCGCCGTTTGTAAGCGAACAGTGTCAAAATATGGCATATTAAAGTTGTGGGCCCTGTAGAGGTCACAATTGTAATTCGATTTTAATGAAACTTGAAATGCATGTTCATAACCTAAAGATATTTGCGCATATCTAATTGTAACTTAATGAATTATGGCCTTTGATTGTAGGAAAAATCACTTTCGGTATCTCTCTAAAATGTGGGCGTATCCTGCCTGACAGTGCCAGCTTACTATCTAAGATTTATCAGATAAATAAATGTTACCAAATTTGACATTACCTAGATCACATTGTTTTTATTATTGTAGATCACGTAGATCACATTGTTTTTACCTAATTAAGACCACAATTTAGTTTACCGAATAAAGATCACCTAGATCATATGTTTTACCTATTTTAGATCACCGTGATCACTCTGTTTATACCTAATTTAGATCACCTAGATCACATTATTTTACTTATTTTAGATCACTTAGATCACATTGGTTTTATCTTTTCTGAGATCACCTAGATCACATTGGCTTTTATCTTTCTTAGATTATCTAGATCATATTATTTTATCTTTTCTTAGAACACATAGATCATATTATTTTTTTCTTTTCTTAGATCACCTAGATCATATTATTTATATTATTTTTATCTTTTCTTAGATCACCTAGATCATATCATTTTTATCTTTACTTATATCACCTAGATCATGTTATTTTTATCTTTTCTTAGATCACCTAGATCATATTATTTTATCTTTACTTATATCACCTAGATCATATTATTATCTTTTTTAGATCACCTAGATCATGGTTTTTTTTTATCTTTTTTTATATCACCTAGATCATATTATTTTCTAAACCTAATTTAGAGCACATTATGTTTACCTATTTCAGAACGCATAGATCACATTGTTTTATTTACCAATTTTAGATCCCCTGGTTTAGGTCATGACCCAACCACAGACAGCCACAATACGCATTTGTACTATTCTTATGGAGCTGGTTGTTCTGAAGTAGAAATCGATTGTTTAACAGGCGATCATACGGTAAGATTGTAACTCATACATTATGTAACATTGGGATGGGCATAATAGTAGCCCCAATTGCCAGTTACCAAGAGGTTGTCGCCTACTTACGTCGTCGTCGCTTCTGGAGTTTAAGGTCAACTTCAACCAGTAGTGATAGCGTAGACATGACCCATCTACTTACAATGTACATCTCCTGTAATACAATCCCAACAACCGCACCTTTTAACCATGATGTGTTTAGTACACTTGTCAGACTATGCTTAATCATTTTAGTTCTACCGACAATATTACTTATTAATACATGTATACTATCTTGAATTATGTTCATCCACATTGTTGTCTCGTTACTACAGCCACACTCTCCCCAACTGAATGGTTAGCAGGTGCGTGCTGTATCATACAGTATGTCATTAAGTCAACTGGCGTGGTTTCGATTCCAGGGTTGTCCGTGACACGGCGTAAGGTCGAATGTCCAACCCCGTGGGTTTTCTCCGGGTCCTCTGGTTTCCTCCCACTGCTAAAGACCCCTACGCGCAAGCGAATTATTGAAGTCTCTCTCTCTCTCCAACTTGTCATACTTTACCACAAAGGCAAAAAGATGTAGGCTAAATGATGGAATATTCTTATTGCAAGTGACTTAATCGATTTTCCATTCACGTGGGGTTGGAATGGCGGGGGGATATCAAATACTGGTTTGTAATAAAAAAAAGTTATAATTACGCTTTTTGTTTTATACAAAATTTCCTTGAGACACTCTTAACCTATAATATTTGACCAAATTATATACAATATATTAGGTAATATCTCTTTGTTTAAACTGTAGGGAGAGAGAGAGAGAAATGGGGTTTAACGTCCACCGAACACAACTAGGTCATTTCGGGACTAACATGTTTTTTAATTTTTTTATTTCAATAATTGGCTTTCGCGTAGGGGTCTTTTGCGGTGGGAGGAAACCGGAGTGCCCGGAGGAAACCCACGAGGCTGAGAAGGCGCCCCTATCTCCGCGTCACATACGCTCACACCAGAGCTCGAAACTACAGCCACAAGCCAGAGGTGGCCGGTCAGCTAGAGGTCGAAGCGCGACACTCTAGACCACTAGGTCATACCCCCCCCCTTTTAAACTGTAGGGTTTGTAAGAACGACATCTCTACAATTGTAAAACATATTGTATTAACTCATTTCAGGTGCTGAGAACTGATCTGGTATTTGATGTTGGTACAAGTATAAATCCTTCTATTGATATAGGACAAATAGAGGGCGCTTTTGTGCAGGTATCACGTTATTCACACTTGTCTTTCTCAATTTTAAATCTGTTTAAACAATTCTATAATTGACGGTCACAATGTTTGTAATAAATAGTATACAACTGGGTAATTTTGTGTGAAAGTCTCTGAGAATGAATTATCCTGTCTGAATTTCTGTCCTACTTG
The DNA here is from genome assembly GCA_917208275.1 of Patella pellucida. NCBI lineage: Eukaryota > Metazoa > Mollusca > Gastropoda > Patellidae > Patella > Patella pellucida. The sequence goes on from OU795041.1 coordinate 18,686,614, forward strand.
TATTTCGAACGCTTTATCCAAGTCGAAATGAGTATCGGGTTCTTTATCAATTTAGCAAATCCCACGCCATCCCCGTGTCTAAATCGTTGTCCACATAATAGTGATAAGCGATGGCAGCGAGTATAGCAACTAAATAGCGGAGTTCTTTAAATTGGATATGTAATGTAGAGATTAATTCCGAAGGGCTCAATATTTTGGGTTAAAACTTCCATACACGGCATTCAGCCTATTAGATTTTTTACGCTGGAAAATGGAATGGCTCCATTAAACTTTTGGTTTATCTATAGCATCATTTTATGAACAGTAAGTAATGTAGTCAACATTATGTATTATAATATTTGCAGTGTTATGGTTTATACGTGTTGAAAGATTATGTTAGTTTAAAAATATTATGGACAATAATATTTTTTGTAAGGTTATGGTTTATTCATGTTAGAAGATGTTATTAAATATTATAATAATATTTGTAGGTTTATGGTTTATTCGTGTAGAAGATTATGTTATCAATATTATATGATTTGTAGGGTTATGGTTTATTCATGTTAGAAGATTATGTTATTAATTATTATATAACATATATTATTTGTAGGGTTATGGTTTATACATGTAGAAGATTATGTTATTAATTATTATATATATATATATTATTTGTAGGGTTATGGTTTATACATGTAGAAGATTATGTTATTAATCATTATATATATAATATTTGTAGGGTTATGGTTTATACATGTTAGAAGATTATAAAATATCACCATCGGGAAATTTAATAACTAAAGGACCTGGTAATTATAAAATACCATCTGTTGGTAATATACCAAGACAATTTAATGTTTCTTTACTTAAAGATACACCATATACAAAAGCTGTTTATTCCTCTAAGGTGAGTTGTGACAAAATTCATATGTAACTTTTTTTTATTTGTTTAATGCTATATATTTAGTAAGGATGGATACTAAGTCAGTGGTCATTTTTTATTATAAAAAGATGTATCATAATTTAAAGAGAGTCACGGTGACTAAGTGGGTAAGATTCTAGCTTGCGTGTTCGATCCCTGCATTAGCCGAGAAAGTTCATCGTGCTCGTAAAAGATCCTAACCAGGACAGAACAGTAGGACGTTAACTCCCATTTCATTTCATTTGTCATAATTTATAACATCTTGATCAAAATAATAATACTAAATATATGTTAATGAGAAGAGCAAATGTCTTTTTGTCGGCAGTGCTGGTGGTCTAGATTCCTATACTTCAAAATCTATTTGCATTGTCTGCTTTTGAAGTTACCTATGTTATTGCAGATACGGTGTTTACTGTCTGAATGCTGAAAAATAAATGCCATTATCTGAACTAGTTTTCGTTCAAATTTTTCAGGCCGTTGGAGAACCACCATTACTGCTGTCTGTTTCTGTTATCATGGCAACCAAATCGGCCATTATGGCTGCTCGACATGAAACTGGAAGGAGAGGTCACTTCCGGTTAGACAGTCCTGCTACTCCCGATAATATCAGAATGGCTTGTCAAGATGAATTTACTAAACAGGTAAGACACCCTTCCGGAGTCGAATTAAGACAGTCCTATACGATATTCTTTGCTTGATAAAGACGGGAGAACCCTCGTCGAAACGTCGCTGAAATAAACTCTAAAGTAACTGCCATATAATTGTGTCATGTGTTATGATATTATGGACGTCTGACAAATTATGATGTGCATGCAATAAATTTTAAACCTTGACCCTAATCCTAGGTTTCGTTCTGTGTTTTTTTTAACCTCACTGTAGTTGTACTGGTTTCCTTCTGAAAATTGTCTTTAGATGTACATTTTTTGAATTTAAGTTGTTTACATTAGAAAATATCAACAATCATTTGTCACAGATTTTTTTCTAATTTTGATTTCTTATCCTTTACGTTATCAGTTTAGAGTTTATTATATTGTTGGGTTTTTTTTTCAGTTTCCACCAGCTGAAAAGGGAACATACAGACCTTGGAGTGTAAAGCTTTAATTATTTTAACATTGCGCAGATATCAGAACAAAATTTTACTTTATAAAAACGAAATCCAACCAGTCTCTTGGTAAGCTTTCGAGGAACTGTTTATGACGAATTGGGTAGGTTCCCTTTAAGAGCTCTTTGTTAGCAACATTGTAATAATGTGTGCCAAATCATTAAAGTTTTACGAGTGCCTTGTTTATTTCATTTATTCTGATCTGTACAGTTGCTGATTATATAATAGGGATCTCCAAGTTGAATCATTATTCGTTAATCTACGTTTATTTTATAAATGGATAAGTATTTTTGTTGCTTATCTGGTCCAATCATTACTTGAGCAATATAATACAATCTTGGGATGATGGTGTAGAAATATATCTAAGTTTAAGTATATTAATCTGTTTAACACGAATTTTATTTTGAAAATTATGTCAACTATTATTATCCAAAATATCGTATATTGCTAATCCCCATTATGTATACCTCACTTTGACCTATTTATTGGTAAACGGGCAGTATTATAATCTAAATTATATTTTGAAAATTATTCAATTATTATGTTACAAAATATCTGTATCGATAATCACCATTATGTACACCTCACTATGCATATTTATTGTTAAACGGGCAGTATTATAATCTAAATTTTATTTTGAAAATTATTCAATTATTATGTTACAAAATATCGTATATTGCTAATCACCCTTATGTACACCTCACTATGCCTATTTATTGGTAAACGGGCAGTATTATAATCGTTTTTAGTTTTAAAATTATTCCATTATTATGTTACAAAATATCGTATAGCGCTAATCACCATTATGTATACCTCACTTTGACCTATTTATTGGTAAACGGGCAGTTTTATAATCTAAATTTTATTTTGAAAGTTATTTCAATTATTATGTTCCAAAATATCGTATATTAAAATAACCATTATGAATACCTCTCTTGATATATTTATCGGTAAACGGGCAATATTATAAAATATTAGCACAGAACAGAATATGAAAAAAATAATGAATATATATAGACGATCAATGTTAAAGCTACGATTTCATATTTATTAAGTTATATTTTTAAAATTTATTAAAATAAAGCCTTAAAATAGATGGCATCAATAAACAGTCCTATTTATTAATCCTGTAATTCACTATTGCCAGCTGAGAAATTGGCAAAAATATCATTTTCAACTTCAAATTCAAACGTTTGTATATAGCTATTCCATGGAGGGAATAGGGAAACAAGGGAGGTAATTGTGCTAGTACTTCCTGTGTCAATAAATTATAAGGGTGGGAAATAATGCCTATGATCGTATAATAGTGAGTTGATAACCTATGAGCAAAATACAAAGAAATAATTATGTTTTGACTTTCTTATAAAATATGAAATTGTCGCTTTAATATACGTTATGGTGTAGATCAATAACTCATTTATAAACAAAATATGTCCCCAATGAATTTGTGTCCACAGATTTTAAAGATCCTCCAGAACCAACAACAACCTGCTACCCTCTCTTTTTTTCTGTCACGGGTTGTTTTACTTTTTATAGTGTAAATTGTATGTTTATAATAAAGATTTTGTATAATTTAATGAGTTTTTTTTTTTCAATTGTGGGGTGCATTAAGGCTTAATCAGCTTTAGGGTCACTTAATTTAAACTGTTCGTTTTGTGGTGCTATTCAGTCAAAAGAGTAACCAGACTAAAATGTTTATGTATTACGTGTATAGAAAAGTGCTATTAACCATGTATTAACTAGGAATGATCGTTCCCTCAAAAGCTCTCCACGTGATATATGACGTAGTATTAGAGGAAATTCAGGAAATTAGGTTGTATTTATGTGTGCAATATGGTATAGACCCCAAGCTTGCACGTCATAAGGAATAGGGTCCCCTAACCAACTTCCTAGTCCTCGGGCTTCCTTCCACCGCTAATGGCCCCTTTAGATAACAAAACCTTATCTTTCCACCCTCCGTGTTTTGAGATAAGGTTTTGTGCCATTACCTCCAACGTTGCACATCCCGTCCTAGATCACTCCCGCTAATATCACACAAAATTGACAGCATTTTTCATCAAAACAACGATTGATTATTGTTATTTATACTATTTCCGCCACACTCAACTACGATTAAGAACTTTATCCTACCTAAAACAGGTACAAATCGTATTTAAAATCGAGGCGTAAGACGTTACTAAGACCGCCATCTTTTTAAACGGCATATTTTGACGGCTATCATCATGGGCGTGGATTTAGACAGGTCCCCCCTTAGAATTGGAAGGGGGGACGAATATGTCTCTGTCCCCCATAATTTTGATCGCCCGGGAATTTCGGGTTTGCCACACTAACTGCCATCGATCACGCCTATGCCCTAACAGTACCAGTGGTAAAATGTTCGTAATTATCATTTTGGTTTGGTAATGCAAGGTTCCAGGGTTCGTCCGTCGTCCGCCTCCCCCGAAAGTTATGAAAAATCCACACCCTTGACTATCATCATGAAGGCGGTCTTAATATGAGGCTTTTATAACATCCATTCAAAAAGGCAATTTTAGACATCGTATCCGTCAGGATATGATAAAAGGGGCGTGTACTACAGGGGCGTGTATTACTGGCGCATATGCGAAGCAGTGTAACTACAGAAATTACGCTTCATTACTTTAGACGCGAATATTTAGAGTCAGGCGATAGTTGTGCCACTACATTGGCCCCTGCAAGTTTAATTAGTCATAAAAGCAATAGCATAAATTATCTTGTTTTAAAGATGTTACATGTATTAATAAAAAAAATGAGTTTGCAACGTCAAATTGAAGGATGCCAATCGTAGCTAAAACAAACACGTCAGTATATATCTCAACGTTTTTAGCTACGTTCTCGTAGCTAATGAACATTTACGCGCCAGCGAATTATGGGAATAGAATTGAACGATATGTTAGTCCCGAAATAACCTAGCTAAGTAAAGCCCCCCCCCCCCCTCACACACACACACACATGTATACAAAACACACCGTATATTTACGCTCACGCGACAATAACATTGTGATATGTGACATATTGGTATTTATATACCTAACAACACAAGAACCCGCTATGTCATGCACTAAATATCAAGCCTCCGGGTGACCAAAGGTCAACTACGTACATGAATATAAAATGGAGTAAGCTGTAGACTATACAAGTGATGTACATTACTGATTAAGGGTAGGCACGTTTTGCTTTGTAAACCAGTTTGCACATAGTTTAATGACATATTGTATGATGTAGGGATTTAATTGCAAACAACATATAAATAGATAAATGAACATTATCACCAGGATAAACATCATTGCATAATGTATGGAAACATGGAAACACAAAAAGGATACTGTCATTTGGATGAAAAGCGAAGCATTGATATGTGTTCATAAAAATTAAAGCGTTGATATGTGTTCATGCTGCCAAGTTAATAATCCGTTTGCATGAATACCCTTAATGTTACATCTGCAGATTAAAACCAATTATGTGTTTTGTAAACAAACCAGCTCCTGCCCTTTTTGCTGAAATCGTCAAAAGTTTTACAGATCAATAAAATCGGACTAACGCTATATTCAACATGGTTAAGATCACCTCAATTCATGTCATCTCAGGTTCAATCTCTATGTAATCTCAGTATATATTTGATTATTATTGGTTATAGAGATCCTGTTAAGAACATCATACAGAGTACAAATATGGAGAATCAAAAGGGACATAATCTGGTTTTCTATGTAAATGGTGAAAAGGTAAAGCACAGATATACTATTATCTTATTCACTAGATACAGAAATTTTAGATATGAATTACATCAATATATACGTCATTAGATCTCAGATACAAAAAACTAGAGATACGTAGTTAAAAACTAGATAATGTAAAAAGGGGGTTTGCTGAAAATTGATCCACGCTGAACCGAGATTTAAGCGATTGCATTTTTGACATCATTACTAAGTCGGTACGACAAAAAGAAACATTGTCTCGATTATCCATTCCATAAAGTTGAGTAGCAAATCGGATTCGAATCTACCGTTGAGATCAAGAGCTAATTATTGGCTGGATAAATTGATTAATGTCTAATTAATAATTTAGATAACCTTTCAGGCCTAAAGAAACACCTGCAATAGGTAGATTTAGCTTTTGCATAATGTATGTTTAAGTTACATGTATTATTTACTCCAAAGTATTTGTCATGTAAGAATCTCACCTGTTAGATATGGATTTATTTTTAAAGAATAGTTTCATCTTTGATTTTAATATATATTCTTCAGATAACGGAAAGTCAGCCAGATCCAACATGTACCTTATTATACTACCTTAGGAATAAGTGTATCCTTTTCATACTAAAAGTTCAGATAGTGACGCTAGGTTACATACTTTAAATGTCGTACTTCTTTAGCGCCATACGTTGAATTATACATTTTTCTTGAAATTAACCTCATATGACAAAACCGCTGTGAAAACTATGATAAATCAATAAACAATGAAAAATCTTTTCTCCGTGGAAAACACTTTTACACCGCGGCAAAATGATTTTCATGGTTTCTTGATTTAACATAGTTTATAAAAAAATAAGGTAAATTTCAAGAAAACTGTATACATCAATCCATGACACTAAAAGGTCTCCGTACATAAGCCATACCCCAAAAGACCCAAAGATAAACAGTGTTTTTATATGTTGTTCTTAATACGATTTGACACCCCCAACCGATCAAAGAACAGACAAACTATCATCTATTTAGGAGTAACAAGTGAGACCAAGATGTAAACACACTATCATGATATAAAACATTTAAATCATATCTAATCCACAAATAAGAGCTGGAAAACAGAATCCTTAACATAAGCAGTAACTCTAACTGGTACGAAGTTAGTTTGTGGTGAAGGAGGATGTGGTGCCTGTACTGTTATGATATCTAAATATGATGATAAAAACAACACAATTCGGTATCCTTTTTTAATATACTACACGTCTACAGACTATGCAATGTTAAAAAAAAAACGGGCATATCTCGAAGTCTTTGGGCGGCAATTCGTAAAATATGAGTTTATTTATTATAATTTCTCTGTCCATTACTAAAAGACCACTGGAAGAAATTCTCCGGCACTTGTCATTCCTTTGGATAGATTCGTTTCTTTTAGAAATTCGAATTTCAGATGCGAATACGTTCCCACCCTATAGCAATATTTTTACGTGAAACAGCGTAGTTTGGGCATATATTATGATGACCTTGTTGGGTTTTTTTTTCAAGATGTAAATGATCAATTTAATCGGAATCAAAGTACATTTATGATTTAAAATGAATAGTTTAATTTGATGGATTTGTTTAACCGTTAATTTTATTCAGACATTATTCAGTAAACGCATGTTTAACACCAGTTTGTTCTGTACATGGTTTAGCTGTTACAACTACTGAAGGTATTGGTAGTCTTCGTACAAGATTACATCCAGTTCAGGTACGGTATAACACTATTATATAATTATAATACAAGATTACATCAAGTACAGGTACGGTATAACATTATTAAATATAATCACACTACATGATTACATCCAGTACATGTACCAAATAACACTATATGTATTTTACAATAGTACAAAATAACATCCAAGATAGATAACATCCAGTACATGTACGGTATAACACTTTTATATAATTATAATACAAGATTGCATCCAGTACAGGTACGGTATAACACTTTTCTATAATTATAATACAAGATTACATCCAGTACAGGTACGGTATAACATTATTAAATATAATCACACTACATGATTACATCCAGTACATGTACCAAATAACACTATATGTATTTTACAATAGTACAAAATAACATCCATTATATGTACTACAAGATAGATAAAATCCAGTACAGGTACGATATAACACTATTATAATATTATAATACAAGATAACAACCAGAACAGGTACCGATTTTTTCACAAGGATATTAATGACATCTTTTATTGTATCTTTGGTTCATTATTTTTTCAATAAACCATTAAAGCTTATTGTATTATAATGCCTGTTATGATGAAACATTCTAAAACATACCATATTATTTGAGGACTGCGTGGCCGATTACCGCAAAGAAAACTTTTCATTTTACATAGAAAAATTTATAGACAAATGGTATTGTATGTTTTATATTAATTGAGAAATAGCTACTGGTCATGGACCGCAATATGTTTATATATCTATAGGAACAGATAGCTAAGAGTCATGGATCACAATGTGGTTTTTGTACACCTGGTATGGTTATGTCTATGTATACTTTGTTAAGGAATAATCCACAACCTACGATGTTACAGATAGAAAAATACCTGGAAGGTAAGTCAATTTATATGATAAAATGATTTGAAATAGAGTATAATTTTCAGATATGAAAGAGTTTTGTTAAATCACTCTAAAATCACTACAGCTATAGTTATATCTCTTAGATTTAAGGATTTTACTTTTTTTTCGTTAAACACCAGTCAAATTAAAAAGTATGAAATGAAAGCACATACATATTATATCATGAATCAGAATCTTGAAAATAATAGGAAGCGATATTGTTAAGCAGTTTGTTTTTTGTAGTATTCTTAGACTATAATTTATACTGAATACAGTATTGTCTGAACCAAAAAGAATATGATTAAACGAAGATCCTTGTTAAACCCCATATAGAGTCTCTTATTTCTATAGCAGTTATATACGCCTTTATACAAACTTATATACGAATTGTAACTAAATTGAATTAATTTATATCTATTTTCAACTGTAATTATTGGGGGTTTTGTGTGTGTATTATAGGAAATCTGTGTAGATGTACTGGATATCGGCCAATACTAGATGGTTATAGAATATTTTCTAAGGTGAGTAAATAAAATCCATATACACGTACTATTGACCCTTTTGTATACTAGTATATGCTACACAGAAAATAATTTTTGAAAATAATAAAACAAATGCAACAAATGAAATGGAATTCGGTTTTGTGTCTACTTCTTTTCTATCCCAGCATTTAAAGAAGGTAATGCAAATTCTATGAGTGGTTTAGATGGAAGAATGACGAATAATTTAATCTAGTTTATTTCACGCTTTTGGTGGATTATGCTTACATACTTCAACAAGATTCTACAGACTAATCTATACCATAACCACGGTATATTTCAATTTAAAGTCTTATTTTGATGGATATTATATTCATAATGTAATGCGCTTTATTTTTAGGATGCATGTGGTATGGGGGAGAATTGCTGCCAAAATAAACCCAAAAACGATAACAAAACAGATGAGGATGTAAGTAAATGTAGATGTGATTAATCCAAGCAGAACATCCATGTTGGACATATCAAGCTTCTCTCAGTGGAACATTTTACATATCTGTCAATTTAATATTAAATACATCTGATTTGTTTAATTTTCTGTAACAAGTGGAAACGAAAAGTTATTCTGTCTGTTAATGGAACAATGTATTATGTATATTTTCAGGCTAATGTATATACATCACCTTATGATCCTACACAAGAACCAATATTTCCACCTGATTTAAAGGTTAGTGGTCTATTTTATTTTGAATTGACAGTGGAGAAGACGTTTTTGTTTGTAATTGTAGATATACTCTATTCCGATTCACCTTATTTAGTGATAAATACACCGAATGAAAAGGGATTTAACTTCCTGCTATTCTACTCCTACCGGGTAAATGAAGACGAGAATACGCCATGCAGTGTGCTATATGAGGGACTTTTTTCCCGGGCTGTGGCACTTTGGCCTAGTTTTATATCGAAGTCCAACGGCCAGGGGACCTTTAACGTGCACACCAATGTATACACGGGACCTCGGTTTTCTCGACCTTGACAAGGAGGAAATCACTTCGCAAAATCCCAATACTGCATTAAAATAAAAAGAATTGAAAATTTAAACGTGGGGATCGGGGAAGGGGTTGTGGGGAAATATATATACGTCATCGCCTATTTCGTTTTGTTAAAAAGTATACCATGATTCGTGTTTATATGTTATGTTTTTCTTTATAAAAGATTAATTTTAATGAATATAACAAGAAATTCTTGATGTTTGAAACTAATCAAGTAAAATGGTATCGACCAGTAACTTTAACAGATTTATTAGATTTAAAACAACAATATCCTGATTCTAAAATTATTATAGGCAACACTGAAGTCGGTAAGTATTTTTTATGAAGTTGCTTTTGTATAATATTATAATATATTGATTATAATTTAGTAATGAATACGGGATATTGTCAATTATTGTCGACGGCTTCTAGACCCAAACTAGGTCATTTCGGGACTAAAATATGGTTCAATTTTATTTTAATAATTCGCTTACACGTTATGGTTTTTAACAGAGTGGGAGAATACCCACGAGGCTGGACAGTTCACCCTATTCCTTGCCACGTACAAGCGGATAATCGAAACCATGCTAATTGACCCAATGATATGTCTCATGATCCAGCGCCACCTCTCCGCCCCCACCCCCACATCTTAGGTTTGGGCACACTTTCTAAATAGAAAGAGGTATATTTATCTATACATTTATCTGCGGTTTTTTTCCTCAAGGTATAGAAACCAGGTTTAAAAATATGAAGTATCCAGTATTAATCAACGCCAGTCATGTACCTGAATTAACAGATATAAAATTTACTGAAGATGGAATTAAATTTGGTGCTTCTGTTACATTGTCTAAAGTAGAAGAAGTTCTCGTTAAGGCCAAGGAAGATTTGCCAGGTATTAAATATTTTGCTATATGAACTGTAACGTAATTAATGTGTGGGCGAATGTCTCTAAGATGTCCTTCATGGGTAATAGATGTGTTAAAGTTTCGAATACCCACTCTTGAATGTCTAAGCTGCAAAATGTTACTAACCAGGCGCGGATCCAGGGGGGGGGGGGGGGGGGGCTCGTCATCACTGTTCAGACCAGCACCTGCAGCCAGCAACGTATACAATTGCTTTCAGATTAAGGCCGCGACGAAGACTCGGGGGAATATACCAAACCACAAATGCAAGCGACACTCTGATGATTACCCTTTGCTGCAATGTATGTCCCCCATCCCCTCTCGACAAAATCCTGGATCCGGGCCTTCTAACGGTGCAATTAATCCTTACCTATATCCTTAACATACAGAATTAGATTGACTATGTCTAATGTGCGTACCCTAGTAAAGCTTTAGTGAGGTTTTCTTCATAAGTAACAATCTCATGGATTTTATGCGAAAGACCGGGCATGTTTTCCCCTTCCAACTTGACTAATGTGAGGGAACCTCGGATGATGTTCTGTGGTATGTTCAGCAAATTCAGCAAAAAGTATCTTTGAATTTACTTTGAGGTTTTGATTTAGTGTTGGCAGTTCGTGTATTGTTAATGATTGGTTTATTAGTTTCTCAGTATACAAAAATGTTGGTAAACTAACGGGTGTAGTTGCTATTTATTTCAGAACAGAAAACAAGGGTGTTTACAGCCGTAATTGAAATGTTAAAATGGTTTTCTAGTAAACAAATAAGAAACACAGCGGTAAGTGTGATCTAAGTCCTTGAATCTTATTATTAATTGTACGATATAAAAGGTATTATTAGAAAACACAAAGAGAATCTTCTGAGAATAACTGATGCTCATATGAATACACCCCTTCATGATCAGTCCAGATTAGGAGCAGAACAGTAGTACGTTAAACCCCGTTACATTTCATTTCATATGAATACCAGTTACTAGCTGGCATATCTTGTTCCCGATTCTACTACATTTCCGTGATTTGATATTTAAAGACGATGGGTAACTTATACGGGGAATGTTTTAGGTTATTACCCCTGGAGAATCCCACGAGGTCAATAATCCGCGATAATCATAACTTGTGTAATGAAATACTGGATATAGAGAGAGAGATAGAGAGAGAGAGAGAGAGAGAGAGAGAGAGAGATGGGGTTTAACGTCCACTCAACACAACTAGGTCATTTCGGGACTGACATATGGTTTAATTTTATTTCAATAATTCGCTTGCACGTAGGGGTCTTTAGCAGTGGGAGGAAACCGGAGTGCCCGGAGGAAACCCACGAGGTTGAGAAGGCGCCCCTATCTCTATGCCACATACGCTCACACCAGGGCTCGAAACCACAGCCGCAAGCCAGAGGTGGACGGCCAGTTAGAGGTCGAAGCGCTGCACTCCAGACCACTAGGCCATCCCAACCTCCCGAAATACTGGATAGACAAAGGGGAGTTTGACAAAAGAACTCTAGATAAAGGCGAGTTTGATAAAGAAAAATATGGATAAAGGAAAACTAGATAAGAAAAAAATGGATAAAAACAACTGGATACAAGAGTACTAGATAAAGCAAAACTAGATAAAAAGGAGTATTGGATTAAAACGTACTAAAGAATCAGACATACATTTTAGATATTTCCAATAAATAATATTTCAATAAACACGTTTAATATTTTTTTTACAAGAGTATTGGAGGCAATATAATGACAGGAAGTCCTATTTCTGATTTAAATCCTATATTTCAAGCCAGCAGCACTAGATTAGAAGTTGTTTCTAAAGGTAAGATCAATTCTAACAAAATTTATACTATCATTTTCCATTATATATTTTGTTTTTAATTTAGATAATATAAGACAAATCTTACCATATGTTTTCATTTTACAGGATCAAAGACAAAAGAAATTCTAATGGATAAAGATTTTTTTCAAAGTTACAGACAAACGATCATCAAAGCTTCTGATATCTTGGTATCTGTCACCATTCCATTTTCTCGAAAGGTACTATTTAAATCTAAAGATGGTATTTTTTGGTAAAAAAGAGGAATTAATGAAATTGGGTTTAACGTCCTACTGCTTTGCTTCCTAAACTGGGTTAATGAAGACGGGGGGGGGGGGGATGAGGAATAGCCCGTTATTGCTAAACAAGGAGAACAACTTAAAGGTGGGCGGACATCTCACATATGGAACCGACGGAGTGAATGCAAATAAAGCATTCCTTGACAGCTGAAATTAGAACATGGATTAACGGAAAACGCGTAATTCGAGATATAAGCCCCGTTTTGCTGCTCTTAAAATGACCCCAGTAATACATTGACTGGACGTTAAACGCATAATGAATGCAATATTACCATTATTCTTAAATGCTAATTTTAGGATGAATATTTTGAAAGTTATAAACAAGCTTTGAGAAAAGAGGATGATATCGCTATAGTTAATGCCGGTATGAGAGTAGTCTTTGAAAATGAATCGGACGTCATCAAAGAACTCTATTTATCCTATGGGGGAATGGCAGCAACAACAGTTATGGCGAAAAGCACAATGCAGAAACTTGTTGGAAGGTAATTAAGAAAATGGTCTGTTATTTTGAATTTTTCTGGTTATGCTAGGTTACCACTATCATGATTCATGCTGCGATTGAAATCCTGATTTTAATTGTCGAGTAATCGTGGTGATCCTATCAGGTCTTATCTATATTATTATTGGGGCCAGTCGTAGTAATCCTGTTGATTGCATCGAAACGTATCCGAACGTATCTGAACGTGCCAGATCGTAGACTCAACGTATCGCAAGACAGTTGGAACAGCATTACAAAGGCATAAGCTACAAATTAGGTAGTTATAAGTGCCCATATTTTGTATACAGATTGTTTGATGGACTTTAAATAGTATTATCTCTGTTCGTTTCCATGCATCGGATTGGTGAAGTGGTATCCGGTAAAATAGAAAAAATAAGTAATCACTAAACCAGACGAAAATACTAAAAGTTATCAATTTTGATTTCAGAGGAAACCCCGTTTTATTATTTCAGAAAATGGGACAATAACTTAGTACAAGTAGCCTGTCAAACATTAGAAGATGATTTACCATTAAAAGCGGGTGCTCCGGGTGGTGCAATTGAATACAGAAGAACGCTAACCACGAGTTTCTTCTTTAAGTTTTATTTAACAGTTACACAGAAACTGTATAATAAGGTGACATACTTCATCACTCATAAAATGACAAATTAGTACTAAATATTTTATAAATATATGTTCGATGGGAGGGGGGGGGGGGTCATTTACCGCAATAATTCCAGTGTGTGATACACACGATTTCAGAATAGAATGCAGTAACGTAACGTATGATCGATTGACATGCAGGTATGGGGATTTTGCATTTGGGATATTTCATAATTATTCTAACATGATTTTATAATATCAGTTAGTTTATTTGTAAATATGACAAATAATAAAGGCAGAACCTTGTTGAAAACTATATTCAAACTGTCAGATAATTAATTTACCTAGATCTGTAATAATCTGTAATTATTGTTAATATCACCAGGGAATTATACACGGTACCCCAATACCACGATCTCATGTGAGTGCTATAGAAAACCCCGAATTAGGACCAAGTACAGGAAGCCAGGTTTATGAATTAGTTGGTGCTGCTCAGAAAGATGATAATCCTATAGGACGACCTATTGTTCATACAACAGCTTACCAACAAACTACAGGAGAAGCTGTTTATATTGATGATATGCTACCGTTGAAAGGTAAATATAAATATATTATTTTAAATCTGTTCCTTTATTAGCACCGTTACTTTTAGTTTAATTAAGTGCGACCTGTGGGGATGGACTGTAACCATCATAATCCGATTGAACCCAATATGCTTAAACAGGAATTAGGAAAGAGCTAAATCTGCCTGTTGCTGGTCTTTCTTTAGGCATTAAATGTTATATAAATTATTAATTATGTATTAATTCACTTACCATGACCCTAATCATTCATCGATGCCATCAAATGACTCTGATTTTAAGAAGATTGAAATACATTTTGCGATTGATGATTTAACATAGAAATAGATAATCGAGAATTTGTTTAATATCGTATCAAGGTATCAATGACAACTGAGGCTACACTCTGGTTGTCTCGCCGATACCTCAGCTCAGAGTGAAGTAATTTGACTGACTTTTTCTACATATTCCCTTTTCATTTTCACTTTGAACTTTTATAGCGAGAACTATCAGCTCTTTAACTAATCTTATGTAATTCCCCTTTAATATGAATTTTATTGATACAAGTATTGCTCTTCGGATTTTCCTTATATATACAAAAAGTATGCAGCCCAGATATCTTGATATTTTGACAGGAGAACTATATGTAGCACCGGTTTACAGCTCCAGAGCCCATGCTACCCTACTGAACATTGATACGTCTGTTGCACTGGAGACACATGGGGTCATAGGTTATATAGATCATAGTGATATTAAAGGTGTCAACTACTTGGAAGTGATTGAAGAACAATTCCTGGCAGTTGACGAGGTAATTTAATAATACAGTAAAACCTTGTTTTTCCGGATGTCAAGGTACCATGGATTTTTATCCGAAAATAAATCCAGGTTCGAGATAACCGTGACGCCAAACCTGCTTCATCTTATCGAAATAATTTTTGATACTAGTAATCATTTTAACTCACATTTTCCATTATATTTGTTCTCGCATTTTAGTTGGTTTATTTTTAATCTCGGAATAAGTGGATAGCTGAACAAGTCTTTCGTTTGTCGTGTTGTAAATTGACGTTTAAAAATATTGTCATCATGTATCTGATGTGTATATTATTAAAGACGCATTAAAGTTATATTTGAGGTGATTTGCCGATATACTTACATTGTACATGTTAGATTAGATTGTATCCGAAATTTGGGACCAAGGTATCACAAAAATGTAAAGGTTTTAGTTATCAATTAACGAGTCATAAAAATGATTTGGTGGTTTTCGAAGAAAATTGTCCCATAGCACACAAAATTGGACTCGTTGATCAATTCATTTCCAAAGTACCTTACTCTAAAAGCTTGGGTGTTAGGTTAGAGTGATTATTAAAATATACATGAATTATTGCATTGTCTACTTGTGTTTTATAGGTAACATGTGAGGGGTGTTTAATTGGAGGTATTGTAGCTACATCAAGTGAGATCGCACGTGAAGCCAGTAATTGTGTTAAAATAGAATATCAAGATTTACCAGCCATAATTACTATAGAGGTAATATGGCTTTAACCTTACATACTAACTATAAAAGTAATATAGCACTAACCTTACATAACTATAGATGTTCAATAGCTTCAACCTTACTATATCAACTAAAGATGTTATATAGTTTACTGCGCTGCTGCGGCCATACGTCGACCAACGCTCGAAAATGCCTCAAAAAATTACAAACTTCAAAAAAGGCGTTTTCTCATAGCTTTCCAGTTCAGATCGCAGAACCTTGGCGTTTGTTTTGAACTTGCTCAAAATAAACACCGTGACTCGGCGATCATTGGCGACCTTGGTGACTACAGCACGATACCTGTCGTTTCCACTAGCCCTTTGGCGATCTTAATGCACTCTAAAGTCATTTTCCATTGCAGCACAGTAAACTATATAACATCTTTAGTTGATATAGTAAGGTTGAAGCTATTGAACATGGCAGCGAAGTAAGTAAAGATTGGGGATCGGGGTTGTCTAGTCTCTTAACCACAGCCCCCCCCCCCGGCCAAAATATTTTGATATTAAATTGTATTTTGTTTTGTAGGATGCTATAAACAATAATTCCTATCTGAACAAGTCCCCTGTATATGTAACAGGGAATATAGAAACAGGGTTTGGGGAATGTGAAGAAATACTGGAGGGAGAGATACATATAGGAGCACAGGAACACTTCTGTCTGGAAACACAATCAGCCATAGTTGTACCTAAAGAGAGAGATGAAATCGATGTGTACACAGCCTCGCAAAGAATAACCTTCACTCAAGTTAGTAGCTTTGATTAAATGTATCCGTTCATTGACCGTCCAAAAATTTTATTCTCAGATGGCCTTATAATAGCAATTACAGATTTTCGCAATCGTATTAAAATACAATTCCCATTTCGTTTCGTTTTTATAGTTAAACGTTTTGTTTTACTTGTCTTTACTGGAAGAGTTATTATCATTGACGTGTTCTGAATGAACCGAGGGATTATCCAATGAAACGGTGTGTTACGGCGAGTTCTTGGCCTTTGATGCACGGAACTGTGGGTAAACCACTAGAAACATCAACGCTGATTGATTAATCAATGTTTGACGTCCTAAAGTCAAACACCGCTCGTTTGACCCTTGAATTGAACCCCCACTATATTTGTCAGATTTACATATAGTATAGACCATCGAGGTTATAAAAAAACCGAAACGAATATTGATCTGTATTTCAATCTGATTGAGCTTTCTGGTATGGTTTCGTTTTAATTGTAAAACCTAGTAATCGAACTACATGTATAACGGACAACGAGTTACCGACTTCTATATCGTATATCTCTGTAACCAATTTCTACAATCTGTGAACATGCTTATTAAAACAGATTATTGAAATATCCTGATTAGTGAAAGTTATTGGTTAAATGATAATACAAAAATTTATTCAACAATTTAATAACTTCTATATGATATTAATATATATTTTGTACCCCAGTAATATGATATTAATATTTATTTTGTACCCCAGTAATATGATATTAATATATATTTTGTACCCCAGTAACATGAAATTAATATTTATTTTGTACTCCAGTAATATGATATTAATGTATATTTTGTACCCCAGTAATATGAAATTAATATTTATTTTGTACCCCAGTAATATGATATTAATATATATTTTGTACCTCAGTAATATGAAATTAATATTTATTTTGTACCCCAGTAATATGATATTAATGTATATTTTGTACCCCAGTAATATGATATTAATATTTATTTTACACCCCAGTAATATGATATTAATATATATTTTGTACCCCAGTAATATGGTATTAATATATATGTTGTACCCCAGTATTGTGGTATTAATATATATGGTGTACCCCAGTAATATGATATTGATATATATTTTGTAACCCAGTAATATGATATTAATATATATTTTGTACCCCAGTAATATGATATCAATATATATTTTGTTCCCCAGTAATATGGTATTAATATATATGTTGTACCCCAGTAATATGGTATTAATATATATGGTGTACCCAGTAATATGATATTGATATATATTTTGTACCCCAGTAATATGATATTAATATATATTTTGTACCCCAGTAATATGATATCAATATATATTTTGTTCCCCAGTAATATGGTATTAATATATATTTTGTACCCCAGTAATAGTAATATGATATGAATATTTTTTTTGTACCCCAGTAATATGATATTAATATATATTTTGTACCCCAGTAATATGATATTAATATATATTTTGTACCACAGTAATATGATATTAATGTATATTTTGTACCCAATAATATGGTATTAATATATATTTTGTACCCCAGTAATATGATATTAATGTATATTTTGTAGGACTCGGTAGCTGATGTTCTTGGGGTGTCTAAAAAACAAAGTAAAATGTTTCGTCAAGAGATTGGGTAAGAAGATTGTTTTTAATGAACAGATTCATCAGTACATTTACAATCTCCGGCTGTACGTGACAAGAAGTAGGGTCGCATGTCCAACCTCGTGGGTTTTCTCGGGGTCCTCCGGTTTCCTCCCATTGCTAAAGACCCCTACGCGCAAGCGAATTATTGAAAATAAATTAAACCATATTATGTTAGTACCGAAATGACGTAGTTTGTGTCGAGTGGACGTTAAACCCCATTTCTCTCTCTCTCTCTCTCTCTCTCTCTCTATCGTTTATTTTTCTCTTACACCCAGGTGGAGGATTCGGTGGAAAAGAAACACAGAGTGGTCACGTAGCTGCATTAGCGGCTATGGCTGCTACAAAGTAAGTTTCCCAAATCCGGTTTATGATGTACTTGTCACAGCTAAAAATTCGACTTATTATATTAC
This sequence comes from Patella pellucida, assembly GCA_917208275.1. NCBI lineage: Eukaryota > Metazoa > Mollusca > Gastropoda > Patellidae > Patella > Patella pellucida. Next base: position 18,705,433 of record OU795041.1, read on the forward strand.
TCCATGTCAAAAGCAAATTAAATATATAAAGTTATATTTGTCGTCTCGTGGGATTTTTTAAAAAACATTTTGCCACCTTCGTTTTTATACAATAAATAAGCCGTCGACAATGGTTTTAAAACCGTGTATGTTTTAGGTATAAATCGAATAGAAGGGCATTACAAAATTACTTTTTTATATATAAACTTGTTAGAAAGGCATAAAATGATAAACGTTTTGGTTTTTGAATCATGTATGTTGTGTATATAATTAACCAGAAAGAATGGTTTTAGAATCATGTATGTTGGGTATATAATAAACCAGTAAGAATGGTTTTAGAATCATGTATGTTGTGTATATAATAAACCAGTAAGAATGGTTTTAGAATCGTGTATGTTTTATATATACACAGATATAATAAACCAGTAAGAATGGTTTTAGAAAGAGATGATGATATGATAATGACTGGAACAAGACATCCTTTCCTTGGGAGATATAAGGTAAAGACAAAATTAAATATGGGAACCAAAAACTGCCTATGACTGTCGTGATAGTCTGTGTATTTACAAGAAATCTCAATGTTATGACATTCTGATCTGATAAATTTGTAGAAATCCGATAAAATGTTATGCTGTTCTTCGATTTTGAACCCTACAAGAACATCTACCGCTCAATAGCGATTATTAAACCTAAAAAACCCCAAAACATTACGTTCATTCATGCGTTACTTGGGTTTAACATCCACTTCCACCTGGGTGATATCGTAGACAATTAAGCAATACTTCATCAATTTCTTTTAAAAGGTGGGCTACTCACGAGATGGTCGTATCACCTGTCTGGATTTAAATCTTTATGCAAATTGTGGAAATTCTTTAGATATGTCAGCTGCTGTAAGTATACTATTCCTTTAATATACTCAAGGTCTCTCTTTACAACTACCATAATATACTGTTCTATAGATATCTACCATACAGAGGAATAGCATTCTTAAAGGCGAAGGTTATTATCCATCAATTTTATATATGTGGTAGAATTGTTTAAACACATTTCAAATATAAATGACAAACAGTTACAATCTCGTTCCCAGAGTCAGCCGCGGGACCGGAGGCCTCTGGAGCCATATACCGTCCATCTTCTGCAAATTTTTCCAGACCTAAGCCCCGCCAATTCTGACCTCTGATTGGTCAATCTTTTTGGGTCGATTTCTCGAAAACTAGAGGTCGGATCGTCGTTTTGTTTGTTGTAAAATTATCCTTGAGTCCAAGTCAAGTCGCTGACATAAATCTACACATTCAAGTTTTTGTAAAGATCTATTTTTCTACGCTTGGGTATATTTTTCAGTGATTCGGTCATCCGGGCACATAAAACAACTACGCGTGGGTATATTCATAAGTGATTCGGCCATCCAGGCACGTAAAATAAATACATGTCACGTGATTCGTCACTTTCGGGAAAATGGCTACCCCGAGTCTCCAACAATTTTCTGGTTTTCGAGATTGAAACAGTTAATGAGATCATATTTTATTAAATTGTTTGATGTTTCAGATGTTGCATGATGCCGTGAAAAAGTGCGACAATTGTTATAAAATATCAAATTTTCGAGTAACGGGACATTTATGTAAAACAAACATCCGATCTAATACAGCTTTTAGAGGTTTTGGTACGGTACAGGGAATGTTTGTAATAGAGAGTATTTTACAGCATATTATAGATGATAACAAACTCGACCCAGTAAAGGTAAGCCGCTTTTGTACATATAAAAGAAGGCTCACGTAACACCTTAGAGGACGGAGTAGGGGGTTACGGCACTGGCTCCATAACTAACTAGAAGATCCTGGATATGATCCAAAATATACGCCGAGACAATTCCTCGACATTTCCAGCCTGTGATGCATAACGAATGACGTGACACGCAAAATAGTCTAGTCGTTTGAATCAGACGAAAAACTTTTGGCAGTACGTCCGGGCCAAACTTCCTGCATAGCACACTGTGCGGGGTATGTATATTTTATTAGTCTGATTGACACAGCAAAGTAAAACGTTAGAATACCTGTCCGTTATCCGATCGTGTTCTATATTTTCGACGTTTTGCATTGTGTGCAGAGCTAATTTAAGGGGGTAACTTCACCAACGTGTTTTCGACTTGAAGGATTTCAACCTAATAAGCAGCCAGGGATGGGATGATAAAATTTAAAGAGACCAATGTTGACATTGGTGATATCACCCCCAAACCCATATAATGTCCCGAACAGCAGCTATTCTAAATATGTGTGTTAGATCTTATGAAGATGTATGGAATGAATGATAAAGATATAATTTCTATTCATTTTGGATTATTCAGGTACGTGAACTGAACTTTTATAGAGACGGTGACCGGACTCACTACAACCAGATCATAACAGAGTGTACTATAAATTCCTGCTGGGAAGAATGTTTAAAACAGAGTGATTATTATACTCGTAAACCGGAAGTAGACGAGTATAACAGGTAATACTGTAACGTTGTTTCTTAAATTTATTTAGATTTGTACACGAGGGCAGATAGGTGATAGAATGATCTAACGCGTGTGCTTTAGATTACAGGGTCTGTTATTGAGCTAATTGGCGTGGTTTCGAGCTCACACCTGTACGTGGCAAGGAGTAGAGTCACCTATCGGAATACCCTGCAGACTCAGTCGAAAACTGGTTCAAATACGTTCAATATTTACAAAGTTATGATAAATTGAAATTTTAACGATCTTTGCAATGCTGCTCGAGCGAAACAAGACAGCTCCATCTCTTGTTTGTAACGTTGAAAACCTGATAGGACTAGTTTAAGTCCGATTGAATACAAGTCTATAGATTATCTAACACTGGTATATTGTTTTTGATTTTTTAATTAATCTGAGTAGGCCAACACATTTAGTGTGCAATAAGCTCCGAGGCGTTTGATATTTTAGCGAAAATACAAATGACGCATACAACCTTTAGAGTGACATACATTTATTGCAGGATTAATCGATGGAGAAAAAGGGGATTAGCTATTATACCACTAAAATATGGAATAGGCTTTGGACTTAAAATGATGAATCAGGTAAATATTCCAATACGATAAATAATACTTATTCCCAAGCAGACATCGTCGGGAAAAAAGGAACCGACCTTCTGCAAGAAAGAAGTATACGTCAGGTGTGATCGTTATAAGATTCCTTACTTTAAAATCCGATATGCTTGGAATTTAAGATGTGAAATTACGTAAAGATTCAGATGCGTTGGTGTCCCATCGAACTTTCCTGATGGAGTTTTAGAAAACAAGCCATGAAACGGGATGTAAACAGGCTCCACTACTTAACGTTTCACCAGTTATTAATACATCACATTCATAAAATTATAATATACTATGAATTTAAAAAAAAATGCCATTCATTAATAATTATGAGACGAGATGAACATTATATATAGACACAGATAAAAAAAGCATAGTAAAATACATGTAACAGAAAACACACCTATTGCGGAAATTTTGGAATTCGTATTTACATTAGATGTGTAGACTTGAGGCTATTGGATATGTTATCGGCATGCGTTGATATGTGGTGATGATTAATCCCCATTTTTAGTCCTTTAGTTTAGAAAAAATTTCACAAGAAAAAGCAAAAGTTAATTTATTATAGGTAATCAGTAATCTTGCTCCAATTTTATATTTTTGTCTGTCATAGGCAGGTGCGCTAATAAATATTTATACTGATGGATCAGTTTTATTAGCACATGGTGGAATAGAGATGGGACAAGGTCTTCATACTAAAATGATACAGGTAACTATAGCGTTATTATCACTTCAAGTTAACCAAAATACTTATATTTGTTTCATTTGCTTTTGTTTTGTTTCAATGGTATTTTCTCATCTCGATTTAGTTTTTATTCCTCCATATTTTACATTTTCACCCCGATTTATAGTTTGTATTCCTCCATTCTGATAGGGCATTTCTTAAAGAGCGTTGCTATTGTGGTCAATGGGTGAAGGCCCACCAACACAATTTTTGAATAGAGGCCTTCATGTTTTCTGGGTCAGAGGCAAAAACTACATAAATGAATGATTCTCCTTATGATTAAAAACTTTCATGAACTCTGACCGTAGAGTCCCGATTTTCGACAGGGTTCCTTATAGCAATCTCTGACATTTAAAAGGTTTCTACGAAAGGGGCAGTTACTATTTAGGATTTTTCCTTTGGTGTAGCTGAACAATCCCAGCAAGATATGACGTTTACAAAAACGGACGGATTACAATATTCTCCTACACCAATTGTGGGCATATAAAAAAATTGTGTCATATGGGGAGTCCAAATCTGGACAAGCATATATGTATATAAAAAGGTTTCCCTTACTATAAATATCATGAAAAATCAGGCTTTTTAGAAAGCGTAATCATACATTTTCTTACCTATGACACCCGTGTCTTTGATTCAGCCGCGTCATAACTTTGTGTGCCCGTATACGATACCATTGAAATTAAAAAAAAAATGTTTCATTTCTTCCGACAGGTGGCTAGTGCCACATTGGGAATTCCAGTAGATAGGATACATATAGATGAAACTGGTACCAATACAGTACCAAATACAACAGCTACAGCAGCAAGTACTGGTTCTGATTTAAATGGAATGGCTGTTAAGGTATTTATAATAACTATTACATTAATACACATAACGTTTACAGTAAAATTATCTTCTAACGTTTAAATTAAAACATATCCCTGTCACATAGGAGGGAGAGAGAGAGAGAGAGAGAGAGAGAGAGAGAGAGAGAGAGAGAGAGAGATGGGGTTTAACGTCCACTTGACACAAACTAGGTTATATCGGGACTAACATATATGATTTAATTTTATTTCAATAATTAAATTCGCTTGTGCGTATAGTGTTCTTTATCAGTAAAGGGGGTGGGGGAACCTGAGGACCTGGAGAAACCCCACCAGGTACAACCGGCGATTCTTGCCACTTAAGAGTGTTGAATAAATGGTTTTATATATTTATAATTTGATATTATAAATTGTTTAGGCGGCATTTCGTAACTGAATGAGAATAACACATTAGAAGTCTTTTATATGTATCATTTGATACTGTATATGATGTATAATTTTGATAGATAGCTTGTGAGAAGATAAGTAAAAGATTAGAACCGTATAAAAATGAAAAAGGTTCAACGTGGAATGATTGGGTAAGCTACAGTATAAGTATTTTTATTAAATCCTTTATCAAACTCTGTAAGTTAGAATATCAGTACACGTATATTTATTATCAAACTCGGTTTTATGGAATGACGAAATGCTGAGTACAATAGTTGAAATAGAAATCTACAACGCTTGTATTTCGTCTGCGATATCACTTAAGTGGAAGCAGACGTTAAACACTAAACATATAGATAGAACGCTTGTATTCGTGTTTCAAATGTTTGCCATTTGAAGAATACACTAATGTGGAAGTTGAATCTTTAAAACGAATATCAGACAAAAATGGTCCAGTCCCATTCAGTGTTTATAAAGATATGACATTCGATATAAACGGGATGTGTAATGTGCGCTAAAATCTTTTAATCGACTTCTTTTCAGTCCGATATAATATATAATACAAGGCGGGAGGAATGTATACCGTTTTCTTAGTTAAATGTACAATAATCAAACTCGGGGAGTAGATTTGGTCGTACTTCAAACTGACAATTTACATATTATTAAAAAAAACTATATATATTTTAACAGTTCTAGGTTAAATATAAGGTTTAATATGTTTGTAGGTTGTCAAGGCTTATTCCGATCGTGTCAGTTTATCAGCTACTGGATTTTACAAGTTAGTTCTGTTTTATATTGTAACAAATGTAATTATATTATTATGTCGATCTGAATACAATACCAATCTATATTTCGTTTCGTTATTTTATTTCCTTTCGTTAGCCTCATACGACATAACGCATTCGGAAAACCTCTACAGATTCTACGCATCTAATCTCGGTCGTATGACGAATTTCGCCATATTTGAACTATTTTAAAGGTTCCGAATGAAAAATGGCTGCCTCATGGAGATTTCTGTGGAGAGGGTATTATATCAACAAACATCAAGTTTGGCATTGGGTTTGGGCAATTACCAGAGAATTTTATGAAACCAGCAGACAAAATATCTCTGCTCATTTAGGTATAATATACACTCTACAAAAGACGCCCGTTGGAACCGATACCGGACCAAATTTTACAACTGATCTCATCGGATAGCTTTAAAGAAGCCTTACAGTCGACTTGAGTCACTTAATGTATAGTGTACATACAAGTTGATCTTTTAAACTTTCACACTCAAGGGGTAGCCGAATCGCAAATGTATGGTCGTAGGTACATGTCACTCACTGTCATACATCCGAGAGAAGATGTAGGGTACCGGAATCTGCCGAGATTTTGCCGAGTGCGACATAAAGGTGACGGTGGGGCGAACAAGTAAAACGAAATTTTGAACTATAAAAAACGAAACAAAACTGAGTTTGCGTTTTAGAAATTGATTATGTGTTGAAAAATATTGAACAGGTATAGAATAATGGATAAAAATAGTTTCCGGTCATATTTCAGATCACCTGGTCTTGGCCATGACCCCGATACCGACAGTGATAATACGTTTTTCTATTATTCGTATGGTGCGGCGTGTTCTGAAGTAGAAATAGACTGTTTAACCGGTGACCATTCCGTAAGTCAATCACAATTTCCGTTACCACATACTAGGCTAAAACAAAAATGGGGTAGGTTGAAGACAACAACTGAATTATTTCTCCTTCACTGAGGACTCGCTGTAGATTGGACATTGATGCTGATCCTTATAGGCGAACACTTATTGACCTCCAGATGTATCCGTCGTCTGTATTTATAATGGCAAGTCAAAGTTGTTAAAAGATTTTGAAAATGTACCATGGCATATTGTTGTTAGGCAAAGAATAAGCGTATCCAATGCCATGTACGGTACCTGGTGTTGTGGGTGCAAATTGTGAACTACATGTACGTACCCGAATCTGTATAGAATGAAACTCGATGTTTCCGGAAGGTACTATTATATTCCTCTGGCGTTTTATGGAACTAAACGCATGATTCAATCACCTACTTTCTCCATCTGTACTGAGAGTAATAAAAACATTCAAATCTTTGTTTTATTTTAAAGGTGCTACGTACTGATATTGTAATGGATGTAGGATCAAGTTTAAACCCAGCTATTGATATAGGACAAATAGAGGGCGCTTTTATACAGGTATTATTATAAGACGATCTAAGATTAATAATTGCAACCGGAAAACTCAGATTCGACAAAGGCTGAACATTTTTCAGTTGGGAAGGTGGTGCTGTCAGGGTGTATAGGTCCTAATACCCCGAGAATGGACGCCTTCCACCCCCTCTCCTGGTTTCGACTTTCCCGTTTCTACACTCATGTTATAGATCATCTGTGGTTAAGGCCATGCTTGTTAAGGGGAGTAAACAATTGTGCTACTCTGACAGGCTATATGATAATACTGACATTTGTTGGGATTAGCCCAAGAAGGGTTTTATTACTTTGAAGTAGTATAACTCCGAAATCGGAAGCAGTACTTCAACGCCACCTTGTCCATGTCACTACCCGGGACAGCCCTAGTATAGCCACCAACCTGGACAGACATACGGCAGTCACAGATATTACTATAGATTATGTTGTCATAACGCTGTCTTAACGATAGCTTTTAAGTTTCAAGGAGCTAAATCGCTAATATTGACACAAATGGGTCGCAACGCATATAATTATGTATGCATATAAACTGATTATATAAACATTCAATCGTTTCCGTTTTGACTCTAATTTCAAATCAGTTATGTTCGGCGACATACGCCAGAAGTCTCCGTCAAACAGCAATCTCTAGCGTCTGGTTATTCCAGTCTCTCACACATGCTCTCCGGATAAGAATGCGAGCTTTGTGATATTAGATAGCGTTTGACATGCCATATGGAATCTGTAGTCTCGTTCTTTCTTGTGCCTTGTTAAAATGACACTGAAACGCATTATGGTACACGATTCGTGTACCTATGGTAAAATGTTTATTTTGTCTCACTGTTGATTTAAACTGACAAATGATTGGTGTTTCCAATGTGAAAGATTTTGGATGATATTGTGTTCAGACTAAGCAACTTTCAAAGACGAAACACGTGTTTTATATTTGTGGTTTCGTTTATAAATGTCTATTTACAGTAAATGGTAAACTATGGTTATTATTCTTAAAATTGAGTTTATGAAAAAACCCGTAGAAGGTTTGGATATAAATACTTAATTATCAAGTTAGCCTTCTCTTTTATTTCTTGGGAAATACAGGCCGTTTGAAAGCCTATAGCGCTGCACTGCTGCTTTATATTATTAAGAATTATGTATAATAATGTTTGAGGGTTATAATTTATATGCATTATGCAATAATACTATGTCCACGGTTATGGTGTATTCATGTTAGAAGATTATGTTATTAATATGTTTAATAATATTATAGGGTTGTGGTTTATCCAAGTTTTTATAATAATATTTGTAGGGTTATGGTTTATTCATGTAAAAGATTATGTTATCAATATTATATAATTATAATATTTGTAGGGTTATCGTTTATTCGTGTAGAAGATTATGTTATCAAATATTATATATATATATTAATATATTATTTGTAGGTTTATGGTTTATACATGTTAGAAGATTATGCTATCAATGTTATATAATTATATTATTTATAGGGTTATGGTTTATTCATGTAGAAGATTATGTTATCAATATTATATAATTATAATATTTGTAGGGTTATCGTTGATTCATGTAGAAGATTAAATGTATGTTATCAATATTATTATAATTATAATATTTGTAGGGTTATGTTTTATTCATGTAGAAGATTATGTTCTCAATATTATATAATTATGTTATTTGTAGGGTTATGGTTTATACATATAGAAGATTGTGTTATTTGTAGAAGATTATGTTATCAATAGTATATATAATAATATTTGTATGGTTATGGTTTATACATGTAGAAGATTATGTTATTAATTATTATATATATATTATTTGTATGGTTATGGTTTATACATGTTAGGAGATTATGTTATTAATTATTATATATATAATATTTGTAGGGTTATGGTTTATACATGTTAGAAGATTATAAAATATCACCATCAGGAAACTTAATAACTAAAGGACCTGGTAATTATAAGATACCATCTGTTGGTAATATACCAAGACAATTTAATGTTTCTTTACTTAAAGATGCACCAAATACTAAAGCTGTTTATTCTTCAAAGGTGAGTTGTGAACGATATATAATAGTATTGTCCGTTTCAGCTTTTCTGTCCTGTAGTATGAGTGTACTTCGCGATATACCTCTGTAGGTTCAAAATACTGGATTTTCAACAATCCCTGCCTTTATAAAAACATAGAACACAATAATTAAAATAATTAAACGCGTGGAATTTAGAAAATACAAACATGTATTTCGTACGGGCGCTTTAATACTTCGATGCATTTTTCAGAATTTAGCACATTTCGGTTTTTGGGTCAAATTCCTCTCCAGCACATTGGTAAGCCTACTCTTTCGTTCATGTTCGTAGTTAAAAACCGATGTGTTATTCCCGTGATATTTCATGGAACTCCCGACTTTTAACACTGTATAATTCTACTCCACACAGGCTATTGGAGAACCGCCATTGCTGCTATCTATTTCTGTTTTCATGGCAACCAAATCGGCCATAATGGCAGCTCGACATGAAACTGGAAGAAGGGGCTACTTCCGGTTGGACAGTCCTGCTACTGCTTGTTGTATTAGAATGGCGTGTCAAGATGAATTCACAAAACAGGTACTAAAGTTGGTTTAATGTTTTATTTATTTATATATCTACTGTCCAATATATATGGACAGGGGTCTACTAACAAATCACAAAGTTTATAGTTCATTTAGATATATATAACATTTAACATTTAAGTTTAAAAATGATGCCAATATTGCGTCGGTTACAATATCTCCCATTAACAAAATGACTGTCTTTATTTCATTTCGGCTATAAATTAATTACCTTCCATGACTTTGGCTAAGAATAATTAATCATGAGGAAAATAAAAATAATTCTTTAATATTGATACTTTGTAAATTTCAGTTCCCGCTGGCCGAAGAAGGAACATCCAGTCCGTGGAGTGTTAGACTTTAAATCCGGATTCTATTGCTTACTGTCTACGCCATGGTAAATAATAAACGGATTTCTTCGATTATGAACAAACTAGTTACCTCTGGTTATTATAAACTTACCCGTGTGTTTGAAATCAACTCCCGTTAAATAGAATTCATTGCACAACTAATTATCACCACCATGAAAACACGTACTCTCTTGAAAAATTGAAATCCAACATAATTTTGGCTAAGAAAAATATCAATTAACATGGAAGCTAAGTTACGTCACGCACCGGAGAAACCATTTCGTAAATAGGGGCGACAGCATAGGAAATCAGAATGCTTCACGACAATTCAAATTGGTTTAAGAATGTTGTCGCCCCTATTTACGAAAGCCGTTTATTATTTACCATGGCGTAGACAGTGGATAGATTGTCTGCGATATCACTTCGGTGGAAGCGGACGTAAAATATAGCTTATTTTGCACACACTTTTTTCAATGTCTTATTTTCTGTCTTGTCCGCAGGTTTATCTTGGTTTTTTTTACTATTTGAGTAGAGTTTGAGCCTTTCGTACTGCAGAATGTTCTCGTTGTCTGGCTTTGCTCCTGTTTGGTTACTACATGTATTATTTTACCGTTTTGCGAGATTCTGTCCGGATTATCGCCCTTGTTGTTAAAATTATTTGACGTTCTAGTGCACCTGACGTCAATTACTGGCAGACTATCGCCATTGAAGAGACGACCACTGTCAAGATTGGTCGCATTATTTTTGTTACGCCTTTTTTAAAATCATTTTTGTGAAGCCTGTACCACAACAGCGCAGTGAACACTTACGGCTGGCCCCCGGATCCATTTACTTGATTTGATGATTGTTTATTTTTTGCAATGTCTATTTTCTGTCTTGTCCGCAGGTTTATCTTGTATATTTTTGTTTTGCGTGTAGTGCAGTCCTCCTGCACTTACTATTAGGTAGATCTATGTTTCTGTATAGCCAATTTAGGCAAATTACTTCAATAGTTTACATATTATGTAACTTAGTATATTATACTTTAACTGTACTTTAACTACGATTTTACTTGCAAAAAATGTCAAGACCACCTGTTATGTTTATTGAGAGGAGTGTTTAACGTCCTACTCGTCTGTACCAACCGGGATAATGAAGACGAACTTTCGATGCACCGAACATTTAAAAATAGGCGGTTGTGTTTCGTGAACTAAGTGTAAATATAAAATACGTTTAAAAGTTTCTCTCAATTACATATTGTTTAAATTAAATATAAAATACGTTTAAAAGTTGCTCTCCATTACATATTGTTTAAATTAAATATAAAATACGTTTAAAAGTTGCTCTGCATTACATATTGTTTAAATTAAATATAAGATACGTTTAAAAGTTGCTCTCAATTACATATTGTTTAAATTAAATATGAAATACGTTTAAAAGTTGCTCTCCATTACATATTGTTTAAATTAAATATAAGATACGTTTAAAAGTTGCTCTCAATTACATATTGTTTAAATTAAATATAAAATACGTTTAAGAGTTGCTCTCAATTACATATTGTTTAAATTAAATATAAAATACGTTTATAAATTGCTTTTAATAACATATTGTTTAAATGGGAAATAAACATTACGCGGCTGTGTTCACCGTAGTCATACTGTATTTCAACCTTATTTCAATGTGCTGAATGACCGCATACCATCCAAGATCATTCGTCCAATGAGCCTCAGTTACATCGCCAGGATTAATCGAAACTCCCATCCTACCATTAATATTACACAAGGCACACCAATTGTACCAGAAACCCACGCCGTATTGGTGTGCGCAGTTTGTAGGACTTTGGTCGTTGTCGTGGTCGTATGTTGTAAAACCCTGACCTACAAGATTGTACAACGAATCTCCGAGATCGTTGAATCCGCTGACGGCTTCGGAACTTGAATAATACATAGCATATTCCATACTCTCATTTTCAACTCGAAAGTTTACAAATTTTCTAAGGTACGGCGTCACAGCCATTTCATCCTCGATATAGACATAAGCATCGTAAGATCGACTTCTTGTTATGTCATGAATGTGGTCTAAACCAAGCCAGTGGGTTCTATTTAAAGAACCAAACCCTTGCTTATATTGTTGCCAATTCTCGTTAAAATTTTCAGTGTTATTTTCATTGTTAAGTTGAATTAATGTATAACCACCCTCTTGCATTCGGCAAACAACTTCAAAGGGCGAGGGAGCATACGTGGGTTGAATCTGAAAGATTCCACTCTGATTTGTATAATGGCCGGACTCAAATCCCTCGGAACAATCTGTAAAATAAATAAAATCCAAAATGCAATACGTCAGATTAATACCTGCATGATTCATGAAGTGGTATGTGGGCTGAGTGTATACCTCGGATAAGGAAACGAAAACATGAAATGATGTTCTGCTACGATAGGGCTTATGAAAACGGACATACGTTATACAGTGTGCTACAGCTACGATTCGTGGGTTCTTGTTATATCGCGCAGAATTCATCAACGTATACCTGCCCACAAGAATTGTCATTAAGAAAAGTTTAATTACGAGCCAATATTAATATATTTGCATAACCGCAGATGTAAGTACATGTATCTGATATGAAAGTTGCGGCGCTCCTTGAGTAAGACACTGCCTCTCCAACAAGGAGATGTCGAGTTCGCTACAAGTCAGTGTTCGCAGAGACTAGTTTACCGGCTTTCCTCTTGTCAGTGATGTAGGACAGTGTCTAATCGTTCTGATAGTACGAAAACCGTATACATCCGCACATAAACTACTTTTTATTTCGAAATAAGAGTAGGTCGTAATGGCACACTGTATGGCACATGCCCATCGTAGTCGGCCCAAACAGTGCAGAAAATCAGGACCTTAAACCCCCGGGGACAGAGAAAGAGAACTGGGGTTTAACTCCTGCTCGACACAAATAATCCCCTAATAATTTTCTCGAGAATCTCCATTCTTGTGTTAACGATTAATGTTCTCGGGATCTTTCCATCCTGTGTAATTTTCTCAAGATCACGTGCACGTAGTTTTAATGTATTCTCAGCGCCCCACAACCTGCCGTTTCGGAGCCCCCCCCCCACCCACCCACACACACGCACCCATACACACACTTTCCCGAAAACCGTAATCCTTAATAGCACGATAGATACAACATATATTAACGGATTTGTTTCAAATTTAATGTAAAGCATTGGTGCAATTCTTTTTCAAATGTGGCGCGAAACACTAGAACCTTTCGATTTTCTGTACTCCGCAAACTTCTGAGCTACCCTCGTTGTCCGTATTTTTTTCAAATATGTGACAATGAGAGGACGAACCCTATCGATATTCAGCATTCTCTGACCTTCTGTTCCGTAACACAGCCCATCCCCTAACACACACACACACTCACACACCCTGGTCCGCTCTCTGAAAGCCTTGTTCACGTCATATAGGCTTAACTTTTACAATTTTGTGTGACGATTTGGGGTCATTGGTATTCAATGATTAGCGATCTTCTGTCCCGGAGTTATACTCGCCATTCCTTGAAATCCTTGTATTTAACAGACTTTCGATATTCAATGTTCCGCGACAAGGTTGACCCTTGTTAATTTTCAGCAATATAAATTTATAACAAGCACGCGAACACAGTCGAGTTTTTCTTTCAAATAATCTGCTGAATTTCATATTTAGTGTGGAGTATTCGGGCCATAAGGCGACGAACCCTATCTATTTTAATCATATTCCCGATTCAGTGTAAAACATGGGTACCCTTAACCCTATCGATTGTCCGTTTTTTTTATTTCATTAGCTAGCAGTTTTCCTATGTAACAAATTTTACGGTATTTTGTTTATAGCAAATTTGGTGCGAAGTACTGCTATGGACCTATCAGTTATCACATAATGTTTCCTATTAACTGGGGATCTTGAGAAAATTTACATAGGATGTCAATATCTCGAGAACATTATTAACTCCAATTCTCGAGAAAATTTATACAGTTTGTCAATATCTTAGAAAATTATCAGGGGTTTTCGACAACATTAAAATTGCGATCTCGATAATATTACCAGGTGATCATGGGACTTTGAGAAAGTATCACAGGATCGTAGGATCTCGAGACCTTCTACAAAATTTTGCATGACCCCTATACGCTTCCGTACAAATTTAATAGGACGAAAAATCAAAAAATAGGAAGAATAAAATAGAAATCACATACAGGGGTACACCTGTTGTCTTAATCTGACATACTTTGAAAGTTTGAAAATAAAGCTTTTATTTATAGCCGTAAATAATGAACAATATATTTTTACTTACCCATCATAAGTTTCTCACAATTAGATCCTATGTACCCTCCAATACAAACACATTTTAAGTTAATTCTAGAACCACCATTTTCACACAGCTGTTGAAATACAGATTGAAAGAATATTTTGTTAATTTATGCTAGAAATGTTTCAGTGTAAGGAGCCACAGTGGATCGGTGAGTAAGACATTGACTCGCTAACCCGGATGTTCCGTGTTCGATCCCTAAGTTTGCCAAGAAAGTTCGTCGGGATTTTCCGGCGTTGCCCCTCCTTGTCAGTGGTGCAGGACCGAGGACCTGCCAAGGGACAACGTATGGTAGTTCAGATGGGACGAAAACCCGAGGCTCCGTGTACACATTGGCGTGCATGTTAAATATCCCATGGCAGCTGGAATTCGATATAAGAGTAGGTCGTAGCACATAATTTTCCTCGTATACTCGTCGTCATCATTAACCCAGTCGAAGCAGAATTCATGTCATTACATTTTAGTTTCGTGACAAACTCGAACTAACATGGGTTGATTATCCGTTATGCTAGAGCTTAAATATTTATAGTCAAGTCATCTTTATGCAACTAGTTATGACCTTTTTGTTATAAAATTCAGTACGTGTTTCAGGTGGGAGCCCTTTATTAACAGGTTACCTCATATAAATTAATATGTTAACTTACCTTTCTCATATGATGAATATCTGATTGGAGCGTCAGGACCGAAGAGTAGTCGTAGTCACCGGTAGAAATTTGATAAAGTTGGCAATTGTTGGTGGTTTTGTCAAAAGCAGCGGTTTTACAAGACGCTCGGCGATTACACTCAACAAAACAAGAAAACAGACTGGCAACTTGATTTGTCCAAAACGCTTCATTTGCAACATTCGACAAAGTACGGTTACAAAAAGGGGACTGGTCGAAATACGACGATAGAACTTGGCCATTCGACCATTGAACAAACAAAGTGAAACTAATTCCAAGCAAAAACAACATTTTCTTTGAAAAAATAGCAAATTCGTAGGCTTCTGTTGATCTAAAATGTTGTTCTGGGACAAAAAGACGTGTATGGAATATATGAATTAGTCCTTTATTTGTACTGTTTTAGCTCGAAGTCAAATATAACCCTTTTTGATCGAGATAAAGAGAACAGTCATTGAAACATCAATAGTCAATATCTCATTTGGGCAATTCGTGATCACCGATTCGATTTATTTTAAAATTCGCTGTAAAAATGTTGACCATCACGTTTAAGCATATAATACAGGCTAAATCTATGATGATTCTTTAGAGTAGTAATAATTGATTCCATACGAATGCAAATAAAGCACTGTTTAGTACTGTTTTATCATAAAGAGAATATATTAGGTAAATGTATCACCATTGATCTCGGGTATTGGTATTCTTTAATTGTATACAAATCAATGGTTGTAGTTTATTGTTTAGTCGCCCTCCCTTCGACTGACAAGATTTTGTAAAGGCTCAATACCACTCTTGTTGTTATGGAGGGGGATCCTCGCCAAAACTCTCAATTTGTGAAAATACATTTGTGGATTTGTGAAAGTGCTTTTGTTAATTTGTCAAAATACAAAGTACATTTGTCGATTTGTGAAAGTACATTTGTTAATTTGTCAAAATGCAAAATACATTTGTCGAACCTACAAAGTACAAATTTTGAAATAACACAGCTTAACTTTATAGTTTCAAGAGATGTAATTTCAACATTTGCAGTTTCAACATTTGTAGTTTCAACAGTTGTATTAACGGCACTTGCATTAACGAGCCTTGCATTAGCAAGCCATGCATTAGCGAACTATGACAATATTTGGGTTGATGTATGGTATGGAAGCCTATTGCGGCCATTACAGAATCTCGACTTCTCGCCGCGGGCATAAATTCGCCTGTGGCCCAGATTTGCCAGTCTAAAACATTCACGTGGTCGTGTTTTGTATACGCCAACATGGGAATTTGGTCGTATATTGCCCTCGACCCCGTCCGCCCGCCCGTCTGTCAATCAGTCCATCCGTCGTCCGCAATTTCTTGTGAACACTCTACAGACTACATTTATCATTTGATTGTTTTTAAATTGAAATATGATGCTCATATTAGTGAGATCAAGAAGCCCTTTTAATTTCAATAACTTCCGTTAATTTCTTCTGGAGTTATGGCCATTGTTTCACATTGTTGCATCTTGTGGACGCTTCGTATGAAATGGGTGGGGGGGATGACCTAGTGGTCTAGAGTGCCGCGCTTCGACCTCTAGCTGACCGGTCACCCCTGGCTTGCGGCTGTGGTTTCGAGCCCTAGTGTGAGCGTATGTGACATGGAAATAGGGGAACCTTCTAATCTTCGTGGGTTTCCTACGGACACTCCGGTTTCCTCCCACCGCTAAAGACCCCTACGCGCAAGCGAGTTATTGAAATAAAATTAAACCATATGTTAGTCCCGAAATGACCTAGTTGTGTTGAGTGGACGTTAAACCCCATTTCTCTCTCTCTCGTATGAAATGTATATGCATCATTTAAATTAGTAAAACAAAGACTCCTATTGAATTTTAGCAACTTCCGTTATAGATATCAGCGCAGGGCCTATTTTAACGTGCCTACAGGCACGGACGTGCCTCGGGATGGAAAATCCGTGCTTTGAAAATCTAAAATCCGTGCTCTGAAAAAAAAGGTGTGTATATCTTTGTTAATCTGAGTGTGTACTTGTAAAATGTGCGATCATGCAATGAGCAAGTGCGACATCAGCGGTCATTTTGATTCACGCATAGAGTTATATATAGAAACTATATAACTCTATGGATTCACGTCATTTGACTTGTTATCCAGTCTCATTATTTTTCTTCACTTTCGCTTTCTGTTTCAGAAGCATGGTTCACTGGTTGTTTCTTTCGCGGCGGTCCTTCGCATTGACTTCGAAAATACGGACCCAAGGCTGATTCTTTGAATACCCTAAGACGGACAGTAACAAAGAGATTTTTGAACCGATTTCAAGTTGTCGTAAAGCCTCTTCTGATAGTGATCAAGACATATTGTACCGTTACCATTTTCATTATGCGATATATAATAGTATGTTTTATCGATATCACAAGAGAAGTTACAGACCCGTCATTTCTCCAAATAAGGGGCCCTAGGCTGATTCTTTGAATTGATTTTGGACTTTTCTTTGAACATCCGATGCCCTGACAAGCGGTCGGATATTCATACATCTGTCAGTCAATTCTTTGGTATTAAAAGTGTAATAAGTACTGTGATAATAATTCTGGAATTAAAATGTTTACTTCTGGTGAGTTTTATCCGATTGTTTTGTTCATAGTTCATGATCCGTTTAACACAATTTCTGAAAGCAAGCTAAGCAGCTACATTGAACTGATCACTTTCTACTCGGAAATGGTGGTTCCGGCGTTCTCTGGCGGTCGAATTTTGAAAATTTTCTCGGAGCCGTGATGAGCGACCCCCCCCCCCCCACATTGACACGGAGACCGTGCTTCGTCAAATAATCCTTAAAATAGGCCCTGTATCAGCGTGATGGGCGAACATACATACATACATAGGCTACATACAAAAACACACCTAAAGGTAAAGGGTCTTTAACAGTAGGAGGAAACTGAAGGACCAAGAGAAAACCCACGGAATGGACAGTCGATCTATCCCTTATCACGTACAAGCGGCGAATCGATACCGCGCCAGTTGATTCAATGACAATTGCGAACGCGTTAACCATTCTTCTCCAACTGAGCTAACGAAAGCTAATAATGTACGTCATGCAGTGTACTACGAGGGCCTACTCTTATTTCGAATTCCCACGGTAAAGGGCTCTTGTACGTGGACGTCAATGTATGCGAAAAAGAGAAAGCGAGAGAGAGAGAGAGCGAGAGAGAGAGAGAGAGTGGTTCACCCCCTCGGTTGGACAGGCGACCCTAATCATTGTCACGTTCAAGCGGCGAATCGAAACCAATGTTTACACGGGCCCCGTTTTTTTGTCCCATCCGCACAACTACACGTTATCCGTTGCCAGACCCTCCGTCCTACACAACGGAAAAGGGAAGATATCTCAAGATAAATTCCGATGCAGTCCTACTCACTGAGCCACCGTAGCCTCCACTTCATTTCGATTCCGGACAAGGAACCTAGTTTGTTTTATCTATAACATTCGAACGGATATGCGTTGTCCCTTGCCAGGCCTTCCACCCTATACCACTGACAAGCAGTTGACATCGTTATTTTTAATCTCATCTGATAGACTATACGTTGTCCCTTGTCAGACTGCCCAAACGAAAGTACTGACAAAGACCACGCATCAAAATATCCGATGAACGTTGTTGAAGTTGGACAGCAAAGAAAGATTTGATTGAAGACTTAAAATCGATTGCAGAATACAATACTATCTTTGCCAGAAGAGATTAAAATTATTTTGGACTATTTAATTGTCGAGATTCTGAAATGCCCGCAATAGGCTTCCATACCATACAATAACCCAAATATGGTCATAGTTCGCTATTGCATGGCTTGCTAATGCAAGGCTCGTTAATGCAAGTGTCGTTAATACAATTGTTGAAACAACAAATGTTGAAACTGCAAATGTTGAAATTACATATCTTGAAACTATAAAGTTAAGCTGTGTTATTTCAAAATTTGTACTTTGTACGTTCGACAAATGTATTTTGCATTTTGACAAATTAACAAATGTACTTTCACAAATCGACAAATGTACTTTCACAAATCGACAAATGTACTTTGTATTTTGACAAATTAACAAATGTATTTTCACAAATCGACAAATGTATTTTCACTGAATTATGTCCCAATCTTTATTCTGGTACTATTTTAAAATGTCTCTATTAATAGATGATACAAATTTAATCTTAACACGCCTTATTTAAAAAAAAATAGAAAAATTCAACTTAATGGTTTGAAACGTCTAACGTAGACATTTTCAAATGAAACTTCGATTTAAAAATGTTTTCGAGTCGAACCCTATGGGCGAGTAAAATAGGTAATGGATAATTTACGCAACAGGTAGCTAGGGAACTTAAACATTAGTAATTAGATAAGGATAATATTTATTTTCTGGAGCTTTCAAGCCAGCAAGAGTGTTATTGTCCCTTAAACAAAGGATTCTCTAAAGTTTTTACAAAGTCTAAAAATGTCTCCTAGAGGTATAAGTTGGAAAGTATCTAAATAGGATAGATTCGAATAGCCACATAATTGATCTCTACAAATTGAAAAGCAACCCGCCAAGACCTCTACCTTAAACCCAGGACCAATGGACTGATCAATGTTCGTTGACATTCAACGAACATTGATACGTTCCATAAAGGCTTGGTTGGTGTCATCACCAAGTTAAGGATACATTATGGGAGATGAGATAACGAGTTGGCATTTTCACTACAATAGTTAAAAACTACATAATGTAAAGGCAATGTGCTAAAAATTTCAGTCAAATTGATCCACTATGAACCGTGAACCATTCGAATGAAAGTTCCGCTTAGCCTCGATCATCATTACTGAAGTCGGTAAGGCGAAACTAATAGTCTCGATTATCCATTTATTTGTTTAATCACGAAGGAAAGTTTTCTTGCTAATCGGACAACAATCCAACAAATTTTGCAGTCTAGCCTTATCATCGAGAGCTGATTATGGTCTGAATAAGTTCGTTAATGTCTAATTTATATAACATCTGAAGGCTAAATTAAGACTTGCGGTTATTAGATTTAGCTCTTGAATAATGTAACTTTAAGTAGCCCCTGTCCTGACTTCATATTAAATGAAGGCGGACAAGTATAGTGGCATACAGGCACCTAGGGGTTAGATGGCCGAATCATAAGGCCTGTGAGTCAACTGGCGTGGATTCGATTCCTCGGTTTGCATGACAAGGAGCAAGGTCGCCTGTCCAACCTCGAATTTTCTCCGGTTCCCTCCCATCGCAAGACTCCTACGCGCAAGCTATTTGTTGAACAAAAATTGAACCAGATGTTAGTCCCAAAATGACCTAGTTTGTGTTGAGTGGACGTTAAACCCCATTCATCTCCCCTAAAAGCACGCCAACACGCGAGTTGCCATACTGAATATTTGATGAAAATGATTCAATTATATAAAAGAGTGGCAATGTCCACGGTATCACCACTGTTTGCCAAGCGTTGACGACGGTTTGGCCCCACGATAGGCCTATTCTCGGTGGCAAGGGTTGTAACGTGGTGGACGCCAGTGGGGCATATTTTCTGACAGGATTGCTTGTCTACGATATGACCCTTGGTGGAAGTAGACGTTAAACTCCAGAAACTAATGAACGACATAATTAGCCAGGATTAGTTCGCCACTGATCGTAGCACACTCGACAACTTCAACAAGTCGTTTGTCACTAAAAAGGATTGTCGCCTCCGGGAAGACTGGTCCCATGCAACCAGACAATTCAAGTGCCTGCACCCCCCCCCCCATCACTTTGTAAATGAAGATTGAGGATCGTCATCACTGACCCCCACTATAACAAGATCTGTCCCAGTTGTGAACTCCAAACCCAAATCTTTGATGCTTCAGAAGGAACTCACATCAGTATCAGTCTGAGCCGCTGGAGGAAGTTGGTGTGGCTACATGATAGCTTGAATCCCAGATTGTATGCACAGTCCTTCAGCCTGGTGATGGCCGTGACAAACCGTAGAACAATCGTTGATCTCTGTTGTGTCACTTTGGTGGAGCCATGGAAGAGTGGACACTTTCCCTGGTAACCGGTATCAGATTCCCCAATTGAACGTAGTGACACCGTAGTAGAGACCGTAGTACCTAGCACGACAGGCATATGTTAACTCACATAGTGATATAGTCTTTCCGGAGTGTCCCAACAGATGGCTCTTTTGCCACTTTTTTCCTATGGTTGGCTATGGGAGTGTACGAACAGGGTCTGGCAACTGATACAATTACAAGGGGTTGGAGCCTGTCTATAGCACCACCTGGGCCAGTATGACTGGGGCTTAAAAGATAGAGGTGGCAATAATATTAGACTAAATTAACATGTGGACATTTAAAAAGAACATTTCCAGACATTCATTTTTTTTTTATTATTTTACAATTTAAATACCATGATACAATGTGTAAGAGAAACTTTATTAATTCAACGCTCAATAATATCTTCTGCTTCACCACATCTTCTCCAGTAGTACTGATAAATGCTGGGTAATGGAAAATGATTATTCAAAAGTTGATAATTTATATCAATAGACTTATCCTCCACAAATAGTTGACCTGAAGAGCCGATTATTTAATAAAATAATTTCTTTGATAAATAAATTCATTCACAAATGAGAAAGGACACTTTGGTGAAAAAAGATGGTCTGAATGAAAATGACATGAATGATAATTCAGAGAGGACAGACTAACCGAAAGATTTCA
The DNA here is from genome assembly GCA_917208275.1 of Patella pellucida. Classification (NCBI taxonomy): domain Eukaryota; kingdom Metazoa; phylum Mollusca; class Gastropoda; family Patellidae; genus Patella; species Patella pellucida. The sequence goes on from OU795041.1 coordinate 18,727,252, forward strand.
CGTGAAATATGAGAAGCACTTATAAGTAAAATATTTTCTTAACTAATTACTTGGTGATTCCATATGATAACAACTGTCATAACAACATGGACCATAACATGAAATGGCGACAACATATAATTGATACGTTCTTTCTTTACACAATAACATCTCTGATTCACAGAATCCTGGCAAATATCAGGAGGAATAGGAATAATTCTGATGTGCTGACCTGTCCACATAGCAACAATTGTTCCTGGGGTTACATTAATGCTTGTGACTTAATGCCACTTTTATTTCCTCAACAGATTTTTGATTCACCTGATCTTATTTTCGATGTTGACCTATGATAAGCCGTCACATTTGTTTATTTCTGAATCTTAGCCAACTTTAGATATTCAAAAACTTTCATAGCACAAAGTCTTTACAGTTTGAAGTCTATCTTTTATAACAAAGCCACTGTCGTATCTACAGAGTCCTCTTCAATATCAGGAATCTTCCATTGTGTCTTCCTTCCTACTTCATACATTTCTTTGATTGATGCCTGCACCTTTTCTTTACTTTCATCTTCAAGTTCTTTATATTTTAAATACAGTCGTAAAGCTGTACGAGCATCTTCTACAGAATCATGGGTAAAAGACTGGATGTTCAGTTCTGAAATATAAAATAACTAATTCTTTGAAAAAGCAAATCTATTTTGCAATAAATGCTTGATTATTCAAGTACGAAAAAAAACTGTATTGTGTTAAGAAGTTAGTTCCAAGATATTATGGTTAAAAAATAACTTTAACCCTATTTTCAAGTTCATGACAATCAAACATAAGAAAATGTGTAACTAAAGCAAATATTTAGAATAAGCAGAAAAGTGAATTTTAAAATTATTGAGTACCATAAATTTCACAGGTAAATATTTGCAATGTTACATTATTAAGATCACAACCATTATTTATGAGCCTGTTCAAAAGGTGAGTTACTTCCCTTGGAATAAATTATCAATTATAAGTTGTGTCCCTTAGAGCATGTAATTTTTGCCTTAATGGGCTGTAGACAGATCCTACCAGTATAATTACTCTTTCTTTAATTGGCTTTGTAATGATCTGAGACATTTAGGACTATACTTGTAATGACTTGAGAGATTGATGACTATACTTGTAATGACTTGAGATATTGATGACTATACTTACTAAGATAATAAGAAGCCAGAAACTTGAGTGATATCATTCTTTGTCGAGGTAAATGAAATAATTCCACTGTGTCAATAACTTGATTCTTTGGAACCTAAAATAACAATAATTACATCATGTATCCTCAAAGAATTAGTGAGTCATCCTCGTACCTAACTACTTTTAAGTTTATGCCTAATTTAGGGTTGTGATCCGTTCAAATAACTACTTTCCAGAACATCATTAAGTTGCAATTAATATTAAGGAAGGAGAAAGGAAGTTTAACGATTGGTTAAACAAGAATATGGTGATTTATTCTATGGTCACATGGGCTATACTCCGCTATACTATGGAGGAGAACTTTGTGTGAAATGAAATTGTGTTGAACAATCCACTGTTCTGCACCAACTAGGAGGGGATAACGTGGCTAAGTGGGTGAGACGCTGGCTCACTAGTCTGGAGGTCAGGTGTTCAATCTCTGCATTGGCCGAGAAAGTTCATCCAGATTTTCCAACTTGGTTTTTCCTTGTGAGTGATGAAGGTTGGAGGGCCTGACAAGGACACCTGTCTAGTTATTCGAATGGGATGAAAAACTGTGGTCCTGTGTACACATTAGCGTGCACGTAAAGGACCCTTGGCAGTTGGAATTTGATACAATAGTAGGCCGTAGAGCCGCTGCCAAGGCAAAATTTCACCCATAACACACTGTATGGCATATGCCCATCTTCATTAGCCCAGTTAAGGAGACGTAAAACCCCATTTCATTTCATTTCTGCCCAAACTAGGCTAATGACAGAATTCTGTGTGAACAGGTGTTTCTGTCGACATTTCATATACTTTCAAGAACTTTTAAGTCCACACCAAAATGTGTGCAGGTCGCTCTTGGTTTTTTATTCCTTCAGAACGAATAGGCATTACTTTACTAGTCAATCCTGATGTTTTTCTTTAGCACACAAAGCAGCTCACGCCAGAATTTGAATTTAACCTATTTGAGTGTCCGCACCCCAAAACCCCTTGAATACTTACTAAAATATTGATAACACGGAAATCTTTCTTTAATCCATGTCCTATAAATATGACACCTGCATCTATTAAATACCGCAGTTTCTGGTACGTTGATTTTAATGTAGTTAAATGCTTGGTGGAAAAATTGGGGTCAAGGTCACCAGGCTTTATTCCTGAATATTGTGTTAAGTAATCGACAACCTGTTAGAAAAAAAAAATATAAAAACAAACATTGATTACAATCTTATAACAAATTCAACATAAAATCTCTAAATCAACATTATGAACACAATTGGAATTCAAATTTTTGACGATTTCAATCAATATTGATCTTTTTATCTTATGGTTTCCCGATATCCAATATTTAAGACACAAACCAATAACATGGCATTGAATTACAGTGCAATTTTTCTTCGAAAATAAATGGTAGGCAGGTATATGTTTATTGAACATATATCTCGTCTACTTTAACTACTTTAAATATGTCGATGTTATTTTAAGCCTTTCATTTATAATCTGAACATTGGTTATTTAAATACTGGTTACATTCAATCTGATTAATATACAGATCTATACATGTATTTCGTTTCCGTTTTTATACTTTCGATGGCCTCTACTTAAGAAAATCTGACCGGTGGGAGGTCGCATTTATGGGTCATACAAGTGGCTTTTGATCCTATGACAAAAGACATTTGATTTACAAATCAACATTTCTAGTAGGATACCCAAAGTTCTGTGCACCACCAGCCAAAAACCAAATGCAACAGATCCTTGGGGCCATTCATAAAGTATGTACGCTTGAAGGGGGGGGGAGAGGGGGTCACGCCAAAAATGTACAGGTGCGTAAATTTATTGGCAAAACGTACGTAAAATGTGTATGCTGTCCGTAATGGATGCTATGATACAATAAATCTATCTATCTATCTACGTACAGGAGCGTACAGGGGGGGGGGGGGGGTGTCTGAATTTTACCCATTTTGAGCGTACGTATTTTATGGATGGCCCCCTTGTGTAGTAAAACCAAAAGTTGAACCATAAAAACGGAATGAAATAGGATATGTGTTTTAATCAGATAAAAATAATAATATTTTACAAGGGTAGCAAATTCGGCCTTTTTCCAATTTGGCCCTTGGCACAGATTGTGCAAATGATTTCGATCATTACTGCAGGAAGAAACCGAAGAACTCGGGGGGGAAACCTGCCTGATCGTACGGGAGACCGAATATCCCTCACACTTACAACGATAAAGTTCTTGCCCTGAGCTGGGATTGAACCCTCGTAACTCGTTGCATTGGTGAGAAGCCGCCATGGCTATCCGATAATTATAGATATTGGTTAAAATATGAATATTGTTTAAATGTGAAAGATTACCTGTTCTAGATTAGTTATATGATCATCTATAAATGGTGTACTCTGTGAAGCTCCTTGTCTGAAATCAAACATGATGTTATTAAATTAATTACAAGACAGCAAGTATTAATTAAACTTTGTAATCAACAATTAACGTTAAAATATATCAGAAAGATTACGGTATTCTATCTTACCCATGTATACAAGTTATTCTTGCCACTGACATATGCGATGGCTTAATTGTAGATTTCGTTCCATCACTCCTTAATTCAGCTTCTTCCTGTAAAATAATAATTAATTAAAAAAAAAATTATTAGTTATAAACATGGCGGGTGTGGCGCCAGGCAGGGTAAGCTTACTCCTCCGGACACCTGCTACCACTGTCTGTCGTGTATTTTAACAATGTGAACAGTCAATATGCTGATTACACTATTTTGCCCGATTACAATATTTTGCCAAAAAGGTTTTTTTAGGACTACAAATTTTTTCTAAAAGTTTGGGTTGTCTGTACTTGGTTTTATTTTTTTACAATAAAAACTTCTATTTGTAAGTCAGGGTTGAAGACTCTTGCAAATCTTTACCTAAGTCTTGAGCATTGGTGGATCAATGCATCAGATGTTAATTGGCTACCTAACAAAGAGGCCATAGATTACATTCTGGTGTTCACAGAGAAAGTGCCTCTCAATCTTCAAACCTTGTTACCTATTTTCATAACATGAAAGCCTAACATGGAAAAGCATTAGGTTGTTCGGTTGGAATTTAATGAAGTGTAGGTAGAAGTACCACTGTCCGGTCAAAATATTACCCATCATAGCACACCACACAGCATTTTTCTTTCTTTATTATACCAATTGGTGCAGAAAAGTACAAGCTAGTCTACTACAATAATTTAGCATTCCAGATTATGGAAAAAACAAATATTTATTGGCAATTGTAGAATGTAGGAGATATTACCCACAACATCTAGTATGTGGCCATGACGTTGGCAATTGTTGCTTACGAAAGTGCCATTTATAAATTGCGATAAATCTTTACTGTCACCGTTATGCACCTTAAAAGAGAGAGAGAGAAATGGGTTTACCACCCACTCGTCACAAACTAGGTCATTTTGAGACTAACATATGGTTTAAATTTTATTTCAATAATTCGCTTGTGCATAGGGGGTCTTTAGCAGTGGGAGAAAACCGGAGAAACCCCACAAGGTTAGACAGGTGGCCCTACTTCTTGCCACGTACACCCGGGGATTTGAAACCATGCCAGTTGACTCAATGACAGCATCTTAAAAGAATGTGAATAAAATGGATTTTTTACCTCTTTAAGTGATATAAATTCAGCATCTAAACCAATTAAATCATCTTTTTTTGGTAATTCATCAGGTTGTAGAGGACTGAAGTTAATTTTACGTCGTTTAGGATTCACTAAACCATGATCATTGAGTAATACATCAGCTGTTATAGGATTTACAACTGTAAAAAATCAAATCAAATATAGGTTAAAGGTTTATTTTCATTTTTTTTTGTGGCACAGTTGATATGGAAGATATATATCCTCCAGTGTATGTTGATGTCACTTTAAAGCCCCAATACCACTCTTGTTGTAACTGAATAATATGTTCCAATCTTTATTCTGGTCAACAATTTGTACTAGTTTACAATATTTCAATTAAAAAATGAAACAAATTTCATCTTAACACACCTAATTTTAAAAATTGGAAAAATTCAACTACATGCGGTAACATGGTTTGAAAAGCCTTACGTAAGCACTTTCAAATGCAACTTGGATTTAAACATATTTTGGAACCCTCTGGACAAGTTAAATAGGATGTAATGGATAATTTACACAACAGGTAGGACACTTAAACATCTTGTAGTTAGAATAAGACTAAAAAAAATTTTCTGGACCTGTCAAGCCAGCAGAGTGTTATTGTCTCTTTAAATACACTCAGGTTTTGTCAACTAATTTAAGAGAGAGAGAGAGAAATTGGGTTTAACATCCACTTGACACAAACTAGGTCATCCTAGGACTAAAATATGGTTTAATTTCATTTCAACAATTCGCTTGCACATAGGGGTCTTTAGCAGTGGAGGAAACCAGAGAGAGAGAGAGAGAGAGAGAGAGAGAGGGAGGGTTTAATGTCCAGGTGACACACAAACTAGGTCATTTCAGGACTAACATATGATTTAATTTTATTTTATTAATTTGTTTGCGTGCAGGGGTCTTTAGCAATGGGAGGAAACCAGAGGACCAGGAGAAAAACCATGAGGTTGGACAGGCGCCCCTTGTCACGTACAACCAGGGATTTGAAACCCCGCTAGTTGACTCAAGACAGGCTTTATGATACAGCACGCATATGCTAACCATTCGGCCATTCCAAGCACCCCCCCCCCCCATACAATTGAAGACTAATACAAAATAAATGTTTAATCAATATTTACCTTTACATGGATGGAAATCCGTGATATTACGTCTGATAAAGTATAGAACACATGGAATCTTCCAGTCTAAGTTCATCTGTGTTACTTCAGGCTAACAAATAATAATACAATACATATCTTATTTATAGTTTATCTATCACCATGACAGTATAATAATGATAATAAATGAGATTTAACATAGCCTGCATTATAGGGGTCTTTAGCAGTGGGAGGAAACCAGAGTACCCGGAGGGAACCCAGAGTTTGGACAGACGACCCTACTCCTTGACAGGCTTCCTGAACCCTAGCACACTGATTATTGACATTTTTTATTTAAGCAAGGTACGTGGCTTTGGTGAGGTACTTAAAATAGTTTAAAAGAGCTAACACTTTCTGATTCAGGTCAAAATAAGGTATGTAATTGGGTTATCTGAATCTGAAGTGATGTTTCTGTTAGAGATTGGGTAAATTCTAAACGATTAAATTTATATTTCAAAAGATATTGTGCAGGAGTAGGCTTATCTACTCGTTTTAAAATTTTGGGAAACAGTGCAAGTCAGGATTGATTGTATCTTTACACTAGTTTTATCTACAGATATAAAATTCGCACTAATCAAAACAAATCCACATATAAAATCTAAAGAATCCAATTAAATTAGCAACTTTATTTGGACCCAAAATCAAGGTTTGTAGATTTAATTTCATTGTATGTGCATGTAACAACTGAGTTACCATTTATATTAAAAAAAGAAGAACATGTTAGCTTACTCTTTCAACTGGTTCTATACAGAAGTCATTAATATGATACCACTGTGTACAAGGTACTCTTTCTTTACGCATGTGATATGGTTCACCCACTTTAATATGGCTGACCAGATTACCACCCGTTGTTTCATCTTTTATAAGAGACACAATCGCTAGTAATTCATAATATTTGGTAAACTGATCAATTTTCTTTGGCAAAGTTTCCTGAAAAATATTAATATAGAATAGTTTAAACTGTTTAAATTTTTGATAAAATTAAATCTGTCCATCCAAACTTGTCCTATAGTAAATCTTACTCAGGGGCGCTGGAACCCAGGTACCAGGGTATACAAATGGTACCCTGCCCTTTTCTGGGGTATACATGTATACCCATGCCCTAATTATCAAAGTGTTCAACCTTTTCACTAGTCCATTTTTTTTTAAATGATAGATATGCAATTGCTCTCTGGTGGGTTGCGAACCGGCTCTCGCACTCATGATACGAAAATTGCGAATAATCAGGTATTTGTTTCTTTCATTATCATGTATTTTAAAGGGTTTTAGGTTGGAATTTGGAATGCTAGAAGCGCACTTAACCCTGGCCCTCACGTCATTCCGGCACCCCTGATCTTACTCAATCTTTACAAGGGGAATATATATGCATGCATATGAATTTTCAATTCAGAAGCAAGATTTGATAATAGGTTGCCTCCCTGACTATATCCATAACAGTATCCTCCTGAGCTGCTATAAATACCTCAGTCTAGCTTCATGTAGATGCTGCAACCACATGGGTCACTGAATACGGCATGTTTCGCTAACGAGGGAGTTAAGGGTTCAATCCCAGCGTTGCTTGAGAAAGTTTTCTAGGTTTTTCCAGCATGGTTTTGCCTTGTCAGTAGTAGAGGACGGAGAACCAGCCACAGACAGTGACAAACTGAGGTTCCATCTATGTTGATGTGAACATAAAAGAACCTCTTGACAGTTATATTTCGATATAAGGGTAGCCCATAGCACACTGCAAAGCATATCCCGGTATTCATTAACCAAATCGGTCCAGAAACATAGGGTGCTAAACCCCATGATTTTATTTCTGTAAACAAATGATGAAATACATTGTCTTACAGTACAGTGGACATTACTGGATACATTGTCATTACAACACATATAAAATATTTATCTAAAATAGAAAATAAAATAATGACCTCATCAGTTATCTGTGCAATATCCAACTTGGAGTTTTCTAGTTTTATTTTTAAACCGAGTGGTATCCAGCTGACTTGATTTTCTTCCTGTTCTAACTGCTCTAACCATTCCTCCATCGGATCACTAAGATTTTAAAGGAATTCTTTTTAATACTAAGTTTCAAAACTTAAATTCACTGGCAAAAATAATGTTGTTAATTTCAGTGGATTTTATATGTTGATACATCTTGTTGGATGACAGTCTGTCTCCATTGAAAATTTTCCATGTAGTGTAATTGATTTTATACCAATAATTTTACCAACAATTTTACAACCAGTGTTGAGATAAAACCAATTTTATACCAACAAATTTACAACCTGAGTTGAGATATAACCGATTTTATACCAACAATTTTACAACCAGAGTTGAGATATAACTGATTTCATTCCAACAATTATACCAACAAATTTACGTCCAGAGTTGAGGTATAACCGATTTTATACCAACAATTTTAAAACCAGAGTTGAGATATAACTAATTTCATACCAACAATTTTACATCTAGAGTTGAGATATAACCGATTTTATACCAACAATTTAACTTCCAGTATTGATATATAACTGATTTTATACCAACAATTCAATCTCCAATATTGAGATATAACTGATTTTATATGAAAAAAACACTTACAATTGAGATATACTGTCAACACAAGTTCAGTGTAAAGATATAACTGATTTTGTGCCCGACTGTTAACATATTAAACCAAAAATAGATCTAATATTAGTAAACCAGGCCAAACTCCAACGGGTTTTAATTTGAAATATACTTACTCTGTTTCAGGATGTCTAAATTTACAATCTTTACGGAAACAAGCTCTTCCATATCGACATCTTGTTTTATTGACTGTTGCTCTAACTGGCTCATGCGGTGTTCCTTCTTTCTCACCATCTTGTTCCGGACTCAACAGCTACAACATATCACAGAGCAATGGTGTTTAATATCCACTCAACACAAGTAGATCATTTCAGGAATAACATACTTTTTATCTTTATTTTATTAAATATGCATGCACACAGGTCTCGGTGACCGGGATAAAAACACAGAGAACATGGAGAAAAAGTAAGGCAGGTGCTTGGTCATTTTATAAAAATAGAGCTGGCAGCATATATGAATACTCCTTTAAGCTTTCCAAAAATGCATTTCTTTTTAAATTGTCGTATCATCTGGAGTTGAGTTCGGCTCATTCACAGCAAAAAGAAGGCATACAGTTCATGCTTTTGTGTCCATAGCACAAAGTGAAGTTGTGAAACAAGTGTCTGGTTTTGTGAGAGAGGGTCACATATAGTCATGGTATTAAAATAGATTATTTAGCCATCTAATAGTTAATGCTGCTGCTATAAACATCCAGTATGGTAGCCTATCAAAACTCGCAAATATGACGGTAAACATACACTCACTCAATTCTCGCTACTGACCAACGACTTTAGTCTATAATTGGGGATCTCACAAGACATGGATCATTTTGGGACCAAAGACGTCTTTGAGAAATGGATGAAACAAGCCTTAATAACATTCTTTATTGCAACCATTCAGTGTGGCTTCAATGATTGCAATGCTTTAGACTAGACACTGACGGTCTTACTCTCAAGGATTGAATACAAAGTTAAGGATGAGTACAGATCCATGCTGGAAGAATGTCAGAGCTAGATGATTGAAATAAGTTGATATAGGATCAGATGACAAATTTTGAGATGTACCAATACAATGCACACCATTAATGTAGTTGTATACAGAACAACAGTTTTGAGAACGCTTAAAAGTATGAACAATTTTTAATGTATCAAATATGTGAGGGGCTCTAGCAAAAACAGGCTCTTCTTGCAAAATTTCAAAATTAAGATTCTGATAGATTTGGAGTCTGCACACCAAGAGCTTTCTAAAATTGGATAAAATTTTGAAATCGGATAAAAATTCGGTAAGTTATAGGCTACCCTTTTCTGGGTTAGAACTCAGCAGACTGAGAAATTGAGAAAATGGCCGCCAAATATTAAGATCAAAGAAAGTATTATCTCATTCAAAAGTCCATAGCAACCAAGCTTATAAATCAATCAAATGACTTGAAAATTGTCACAGCCTTAGCTCTGATCATTTCTCTTCATATGATAGTCCTATACCTAAACAAATATTTTATAAAAAAAAAAAATGATTAGTCAAACAATGACTAAGTTTTAACGATTTTCTCAAATCCTGCTCAAATCACAAATATTATGGGTTAAAGTTTGAAATACAGATCCAACACCTCCAAAAAAAACAACATTACACAGCGTTGTTGTTAATAAAATTTATATAAACAAAATAACACATCTTTGGCATAATAATATGACCGTCACCGACTGTTACCATAGCAACAGCTGAAACGAACGACCATCTTGAATTTGAAAATGTCCCAAATTAAGCCAACTCCACCAAAGTCTGTCCTAGTGTATAATGACGTTTTAAGCAAATTAAAGATAGTAAGCTGGCACTGCCAGGCAGGATACGCCCACATTTTCGAGAGATGGTGAGAGAACAAGCAAAACCGAAAGTGATTTTTCCTACAATCAAAGGCTATAATTCATTAAATTACAATTTGATATGCGCAAATATCGAAAAGAATCAAGATTTTTAGGCTATAAACATGCATTTCAAGTTTCATCAAAATCGAATTAAAGTTGTGACCTATACTGGGTCCACAACCTTGATATACCATATTTTAACACAAATATTAGCGTACAAACGGCGGCCATTTTGTCGGGCAATTATGGTCCGATTTCCCTGAAATTCAAACTCAACCTTCCGTATGGTGTAATGGTGATAGAGTCAAAGGTTTTTTTAAATCGGTTAATAATCGTGACCTCCAGAGGGACCATAGGCGATTTTTCGGACAATCAGTGGCCATAATTCTGCTTTGGGTTATAACCATGCATTATAAGTTTCATAAAAATTGAATCCAAATAGTGACCTATACTGGGTCCACAACCTTGATATACCATTTTATAACAGTATTCGCGTACACGTGGCGGCCATTTTGTATGGCAATTTTGTTCCGAATTATTCCGAAATTCGAATTGAACCTTCCTTAGGGTGTAACGGTGATATAATCAAACGATTTTTTAAATCGGATAATAATTGTGACCTCCAGAGAGACCACAAGTAGGGCTGGACGATATTGACAATTTTAAATATCGCGATATTTGAAAAAATATTCACGATATATTGAAATATCGCGATATTTTTACGTGTGTAATGTTTTATTAAAAAATGTGTATAAATCATTGTTTTATGTTGTCTTTACCGTCAATGCGTAGCACGGCACCAAACTAAGTGCTTTTCAGTCATATTTGAGTGACGTCGTAAGCGGTATTTCCCCTTCAGAATCGCTAGTACTAATTTTAAAACTGAAATCCGATCGTTATTATCAGCTAAGATTTATTAAAATCATAATAATTTGAATGATAATATGTCAAATATTTATAATCTCGATGAAACCTCACGAATTTTTTTATATATTTAGTCGAAATTTAGCAATTTTCAGTCATCAAAACAGATAAATCCCATTTTCTACGGCTCTAATTGTCCGATCTCGAGGTTTCACTCAGAATAATAATCACAAAAATGTTATCTATCATTTGATTGGTTCTATATGAAAATCCCCTGAAAAATAACGATCGGAATCACCAATGAAGTGGGCCATAGCAATGCCGTCAGTGGAAATTTACCGGCCGCGTGACGTCAGAGCGATATTTTCCCGCTAGCGTCTCCTGTAAACAAACGGTAATTTCGCTATCATATCGATACTTTTTTAGCCCGAATCTTTGCAGATATCGAGATTGATATTAAACTATTGCAATACAATTGTTAGGAATGCATTTACATCAATTAGTAATTCAGAATCGTAGATTGAAGTGGGCTATATTTCAGCTGCTGGCTGGCCCGATTTCAACCTAAAGTCACGTGACGTGAAACCCCTAGACTAGGACTATTTTATTGACAAAAAATGCATTTCAACAAAGATAATCAACGATGTCTTCTTATTGATTTAAATTATATCATATTTCGCACAAAATTAGCAATATATCGTCAATAAATATCGCGGTATTTACGATAATCTGCAAAAAACGATATATTGCTATACCGCGATGTTTTTGGTGACCAAAGATCGTCGACGATGAAAAAATTTGACATCGCGATATTTCGGGATATCGAGAATATCGTCCAGCCCTTACCACAAGCTAAACAAAGACGATTTTATGTATAATCAGGGGCCATAATTCAGGAAGTTACGATCCGATATGTGCAAATATCGAAAGGAACCATGCATTTCAAGTTTCATCAAAATCGAATTAAAATTGTGACCTCTACAGGGTCCACAATCTTCATATACCATTTTTTAACAGTATTTGCGTACGAATGGCGGCCATTTTGTATGGCAATTTTGGTCCGATTTTTCCGAAATTCAAACTCAACCTTTCTTAGAGTGTAACGGTGATATAATCAAACGATTTTTTAAATCTGATAATTATTGTAACCTCCATAGGGACCACAAGCTTAACCAAGACGATTTTGCGTATAATCAGGGGCCATAATTCAGAAAGTTATGATCCGATATGCGCAAATATCGAAAGGAACCAAGATCTTTGGGTTATAACCATGCATTTTAAGTTTCATCAAAATCGAATCAAAATTGTGACCTCTACAGGGTCCACAACCTTGATATACCATTTTTTAACAGTATTCGCGTACGAACGGCGGCCATTTTGTATGGTAATTTTGGTCCGATTTTTCCGAAATTTGAACTCAACCTTCCCTAGGGTGTAACGGTGATATAATCGAACGTTTTTTTAAATCAGATAATAATTGTGACCTCCAGAGGTACCAGGAGCTAAAATAGGTGATTTTTCGGACAATCAGGGGCCATAATTCAGGAAATTACGTTCCGATAGGTGCAAATATCGAAAGGAACCAAGATCTTTGGGTTATAAACATGCATGTAAAGTTTCATCAAAATCGGTTCAAAATTGTGACCTCTATAGGGTCCACAAGCTAAAAACGTGATTTTTCGTACAATCAGGGGCCATAATCCATGAAGTTTTGATCCGATACATGCCAATATCGAAAGCAGCCGAGATCTCTTGGGGATAAACCTATATTTCAAGTTTCGTAAAAATCGGACAAGAATTGTGACCTGTAGAGAGTCCACAAACAATTGTGGACGGACGGATGGACAGGGGCGACGACATAATACGTCCACATGAAAATGTGGGCGTATAAAAATCAATTCAATACATGCAAAAAATTTTTTACCAACCCGGATTCACTTTTGTGTGTGTTGAAGGCCGTGTGGTGGAGGTCGGGGGGGGGGGGGGGGGTCTTTTTTAAAACCGTTTAAAAAAATAATTACTTTTTTCCACAACACAATAAACAATTAAGGATTAAAACACCACTTATTATGTTTTTGTACACCTAGGACCCCTCTAAGAAAACTGGATGTCAAATTAAACGTGTAGGGGGAAGGCCGGGGGGGGGGGGGGGGTAGGGGTACTTTTTTTTAACCGTTTATAAAAGAATAATTACTTTCTTCCACAACACAATAATGTAAACAGATCAATTCTATATCACAAAATACTCTGATTTAACAACGACTTATTGGCTGCCCACTTGACATTAGATTAATGATCGAACATAAACAAATAAAGTTGGTCACAGGCAAGGGAAGGGCACCATAGAATTTATAAAATTATCACGTATACGAATAATTCTAAAGTAATTTGGAACAGTTTATTATAGGCTGGACAAGTCGTACAGTTCACAGTTACTGAGATATGGCGGTAGGCTACACAAGTTCCGGATAATCAGGTCTACCACGTGGTTTTCAGCGAAAGTTTCTAATTACTTAAATATACTTGATACTTTGATACTTACAGTCGTGAGATACACTAAAAATATTTATAAACGTTTCATTAAAACTATTAGGCCTACCGAGTTTGTTTGCTGTCCAGGTGTCTAGGCCTATTGATAATAATTACCTTCATCATACGATTCACGAAGCCGAAAAGTAATCTTCAAACACACCAAGAACTTCTTCGTCTCCAATGCCAAATTCCCGGATGGAATTTAGCATACGAGCAATTCTTACGGCAGAATTTGCGGAAGACATTATTATTTTCACACTTTATTCATATATCGCTCGAAGTAAGGCAAGCAATGTTATGGCATGGGTTTGAATCCTGCTTCCATTTCTCTCGTGCCATAAAACACAAGTACATCTTAGCGCATGCGCAAGGGAAGATTGGCCAATCAGCGTCTTTGAAAGAACAACGATTGTAAGCTTCGATACTACTGGCCCTTGCGCCATTAAATCTTATTGAATATGCATGAATTTACCATATTTGGAAAGTTGACGTCAGGGGGCGGAGTTTGATAGAAGTTATTTAGCAATCGAGCCAAGCGAAATAATTCAAAACAATGTCCGATTTTGGTGGAGTTTTTTACTTTTTATTGGATAAAAACATAACTTCTGAACGTATACCTTGACAAATCTCTTCTAAAATACAATTTTGGAGTGGAATTCTACTTTCTCTTTTTCAGGGATGAAAGTTAAATGTATTTTCGATCTATTTTTGGCCAAAACACATTTCATACAAAAATTTGATTTTGCAACTTATATTGGTCGTAGCTTAAAATAGCCACCAGCGAGAAGCGCCTGTATTCACTAGAGCCGATCACATATGTTACTGTATCAAAAATATCTAATTGATATAAGAGTTTCATAACCTCTTTCTGTATATAATTATAATTTCTTTTTTTAAACATTAATATAAATACCTTAATTTGTGTTTTCCAGAACTGAAAATCTCTTTTATTTTCCATCTGACAATTTAAAGCAATCACATCAGGTACATTTTGTAGAACTTTCTTTTGAGTCTGTAAATAATATAAAATAATGATAACGTATAACAAAAATTCAATCCACATACAAGTCACAAAAAGTTTCCTTTGTCTAATCAATAGCATACAAACAAACATCCAAATCTTGGAATATATATTTGAATTTTGTCTAGTTGCGATTTGCTTATTGAAAGAATCTCTATGACATGGTTTTTGTTGCTGGTCATCAGAAACATCATTTTCTGATAAAAATATACTTTGGAAATGAAATGGGGTTTAACGTCCTACTGTTTTGCTCTGAACAGGGCTAATGAAGACAGGCATACGTCATACAGTGTGCTACATGTATGAGGGAAATTTTGCCCGGCCTACTCTTATAATGAATTCCAACTGTCAAGGGATCTGATACATGCAGACCAATGTGTACATAGAACCTTGGTTTTTTGTCCCTTCCGAATGATTAGACAGCTGTCCTTGTCAGGCTCTCCTGCCTGCATCACTGACGAGAAGAGAACTAGATACAGATTTACATGTTTATAATATGAAATGACACATAGAACTTGACAAAGAAAAATTGTTTATAATAAATACATACATGTGGTTGATATTTATGACATTCATTACACCATGCCTGCATTACATTCTCCGACATCCAGCTATATTTCAACACATCCGACATACTGTAAGATTTTGGAGGATCATTTGCAACTGAAATCAAATGTTTGAAAAAAAGAATAATAAATGTCATACAATTAGTAATAATTGTTCAGACATCAAGTACCCAAAAAGTGTTACATAACTGTATGGTAACAATATCATAATGTTTGCATTAGAGCCATTGTGGCTAAGTAAGTAAGATGGCTTGAAAAGTTGGACGACATGCTCGATTATTCTGTTTGCCTAGAAAGTTCTTTTGGATTTTCCAGCACGGTTCCCCTTTGTCAGCAGTGCAGTACGGAGGGCCTGGCACAGCATTTAGTCGGATAAGACGAAAAAACAAGAAGGGGTTTAAAGTCCACTCAACACAAACTAGGTCATTTTGGGATTAACATATGGCTTAATTTTATTTCAATAATTCGCTTGCGTGTAGGGGTCTTTAGCAGTGGGAGAGAACCGGATGACACAGAGAAAACACATGATGTTGGACAGGGGACCCTACTCTTTGCCATGTACAACCGGGGATTCGAAACACCACCAGTTGACTCAATGACAGGCTTTATGATACAGCGCACACACGCTCACCATTCGGCCATCCAACTTCCTGATGAGTAAATACTACTATATTTACCTGCTGGTGTTATATCTGGATATGACAAATTAGTTAAAGTTGTATTAACATCTCTACTAGTCTCTACACCACATCTACATGTTAATATAGTACGAGTAACCATACCAAATAATTCAGTTATAATCGATTTCTCTTCTACTTTCCTGTAAGAACAAAAAACTGACCATCAGACTTTCTTATAGTATTATGTGTTAAATATATCAGAATTGTATATAAACCTTCAATTGTCAACGATTAATATTTTTGTAATAATAAATAATATGATCTTTGAGCTAAATTACTGCAATAAACTTATTCTATTCTATTCTATTGAAACAAAAGTTGTTTTTTTTGCAAAAACCCAAGACAATTAAATGAATCAATTTGTATTATATACCATAAAGCATTAAGGCAACACAGACTATTTAATAAAATAAACCCAGTATCTCAGATACAACAACTTGGCAGCAGTGAAATAAAGACTAACTTATGGTGTTTGATATTCAAAGCGAGTAAGTATATTAGTTTTTCATACAAAAAAGAAGTTCACTGTGATACATTATGGGAGATTAGATTAAGAGCTGCTAGTTCTCACTATAATAATTAAAAACTAGATAATGTAAAGGGAATTTGCTGAAAATTTCAGTCAAATTGATCCATGCTGAGGTGAGATTTCAGCCATTGAAATTTTCGGCCTTGCATCGACCATGATTACCAAAGTCGGTTCAATAAAAAACATTAAAATAAGATGATAAATTTAGACTTGTTTCAGACAGGAATGATGACAATATTAAGCAGAAAATCAGGACGACATTAAATATAGGCATATAAAAATGATTGTGACTTACTTAGGTTGGGTATTTTCTTCAGATGTCTCACTACCAACACTTTCTTCACTTGTCTTACTCCTAAAATTTACAAAATACACAAAATTATTTGAGATTCACCAGGGGCCTGTTTCACGAAATTTTAACTTAAGATACAATCCAAATTTTAGTACATACTTAAATCTGATTGGCTAAGCGCTAAAATCAATCTAATACCATCCAATCGAATTACTAAAATCGGATTTTATCTTAGTTAAAATGTCGTGAAACAGGCCCCTGGGCTCTTAAAGTCACTGATCTAGGGCCCTGTTTCTCGAAATCATATCTGAAGATAAAATCCAAATTTTAGTAGATACTTCAACTTGGATTGGCTAAGCACATAATCAATCTAATATTATCCAATCAAATTACTAAAATTGGGATTTTATCTTAGTTAAAATTTCGTAAAACAGGCTCCTGACCGTGCTTATTTCATCAGTACAACATATCATTTCTTCATGTCTTAATCCACATTAATACATGTACTCAAATTGATTTTTAACATTAAATTAAAAAAACAGAAGGAGAATAACAACATTAGTTACTCTTTGTTTAATAAATACGAGGGAAGTCTTGTCAAAACGGCACCAGAAATGAACTTGTATCACTACAGCTTGGGATCATGTTTTAGCAGGATATTCTGTATTTGTTGTTTGATTTCTACTGTTGTGTAGGTTAAATTGGTCTGTCTAGATTAGGTAATATAATGAGTGTTGGGCTAAGGTCCATTCTCACGGTGCGACTTGTAGTAACTACTTGTAGTATTGACTCGAGATGCAGCATGAGAACACCATAGTCGCAGCAAATTTTACAAGCTCCCAACCAGTTTAAAAGCAAGTTGAACGAAATAGAAACTTCCCTATTTCAGTCAACAGATTGTATGAAATTGACCAATCAGAGACGTTGAGCATTAGTACAAACACGAGTTCTCTCCCTTTGTTGTTGGTAAACATGGACGCGGGAGGGTCTTCTTCTTCAAGTTCACGTAATAGGGAACTATACGCACCGGCAGTGGGTCTACGCAGTATCCACTGTCTAACCCAGACGGAATTGGGTTTTCTCTTTTTCTTTTTGTTCTTATTTATCAAATGTAGGGCAATAATAACCAGCGTCTCTTCGTCGCTTGATGACGCCATTATGCTAAGACAAGACGAGATTATCGTGAGATTCCAAGTCGTTTCAACTCATTTATATACGATTTTGTAATCTACATGTAGAAACTACAATTAGTTATTACAAGTCGCACTGTGAGAACGGGCCTTTATATAGCTGTTTAAAACTAATCATTAACTACAGAAACTCCTGCTAAAACAGCAGAAATACATGATACCATTCAATATAATCGAGTCATGTGATATTAGGTAATCTCTTGGCTTCGATTCATTCAAAATTGAAATGAAGCCAATCAAATAAGTTTCAATTCATCATATCTTTGTGAATAATCCACAGAATTTAACAATTTTGGACGGATATATCTTTTAGGAATTTGATTACCTTCCACAGTATTGTAGTTTGCAATAGTTAGCAATCATATTGCTCATGGTAAGATATAGTAAAATCATTTAATCAAATAAATGAAATGAAATGGGGTTTAGCGTCCTACTGTTCTGCTCTGAACTGGGCTAATGAAGACGGAATAAAACAATATCTTACGTAGCTGTAGCTGTTTCATCACCATTGCTTTCAGCAGCATCACTCTCTTCTTTCTCTTTTACTTCTTCTTTTTTCTTTCCCTTTTTTCTTTTTTTTCTAGATTTACTACTGCCAGCTGGCTTTTCTTCTTTTTTCTCAACTTGTGGTGGTGAAGGTGCCGGAGTCTGAGCTTGTGGCTGCTGTTCTTCTTCAGGCGTTATTGGCTCTACTCTGCAACAAGTTTCCTGAAAAACAATGTCACTAATCATTAAACAATTATAAATAGTCTGACAGAAACAGTTTTACTACAGATCGCGAAAGAATAATTCTACCTGCCATTTAATAGAAAGAGTTCTTTAAAGGGACAATAACATTCTTGTTGGCTTGACAGCTCCAGAAAATAAATAATAGCCTTATTCTTAGTACTAGATGTTAAGGTGTCCTACCTCGTGTAAATTATCCATTACATCCTATTTTACTTGTCCAGAGGGTTAGAAAATATTTTTAAATTCAAGTCACTTTTGAAAAGATATACGTTCGGCTTTTCAAATCATTTAGTTGAATTTTTCCAATTTTTTAGATGAAATTTGTATCAGCAATTTATTGGAATATTGTAAAATAGTACAATTTGTTGACCAGAATAAAGATTGGGACATGTTTATTTTTCATTTTCATACATACTGTATATAGATGTTACTTACTGAATGTATTTGTTGATGGACAAATCTCTGCCAACTCTGTATTAATCTTGATAGATTAGCACGACCAGCTGACTCATCGGCTTCACTTAAAACAAGACCCAGTGCTGCTACTTCTGGTATCGTACGAAAAGCACGAAGAAAATTACTTGCCTGTAATCAAACACCAAAACTAAATAATATATGTCGGTTTATTACAAATAGATGTTACCTTCGTATTTACATGTACAATCAAATTCTTTCTGAAGGAAATCACACTGTGATGATCAGTGAAAGAAGCAGCAACTTACTATGTGAACCAGGTATCATTCAAAATTGTGTATCTAGCACTAATTTCTTTCACATTTGTTTAATATCCAATCTTTGACAGAAATACAAATTAAATGACTTATGGTGATTTTAAACATTTTTTACGAATTTTTAAACAAAGATTTGATAATAAACAAATGTAAAAGAAATTAATGCCAGATACACAAGATTAAAATGGTACCTGGTTTACATATTGTTATCATCTCATATAAACTCAGAGATAAGGAATGTGAATAAGGTTTTCGTGACAGGAGCAATTAAATTCACGACTACCCTAATATTTCCAGCGCCATACATATATGTTTGTATGGAATCAAGTTGGACATTTAGAGTAGGCTATGTCCTGTAGCCAAGTACGACTGGCAAGTACTTCCGTTTCCGCCTGGTTCCCGTGCTCCTTGTCTTTCCATTGACACTTTGTAATCGTATGCTGCTATGCCATGTCGTATATAAAATTTGCATAATCTGGAGTTGTTGTTGGTATTATGGTTGGATAGGTCTTTATCTTATTACTGGCGCAGACAAAATTCAATATAAGAGTAGGCCGTATCGCCGTTGCCCGGACTGAATTTCAGTCCTAGTACAATGTATGGCATATGCCCGTCTTTATTAGCCCAGTAGAATCAGAACATTAGGACGTTTAACCCCATTTCACTTTCATTTCATTTCAGAACATCTGTCCTAAATCACTGACAAGGGTAAAATATGCTGGAAAATGATGAGGAACTTTCTTGGCCAACATAAAGATCAAACATAGAGAGAGAGAGAGAAATGGGGTTTAACATCAACTCGTCACAAATTCGCTTGTCCGTAGGGGTCTTTAGCATTGAAAGGAAACTGGAGGACCCGGAGAAAACCCACGAGGTTTGACAGGCGACCCTACTCCTTACCACGTACAACCGAAGATTCAAAACCAATGAGCAAGTGACAGAATGATTAAGATTATATGAGTAGTTAATATGTAGGCATCTACCTGACAAGTTTGACCAGCTTGACAATCTAACATATGGAATAAAAAGCCCAATTCACAGGCTAAACAAAATTCTTTCTGACACAGATGACTTATTAATGCACATCTTAACGGTTCAATAAAATATAAAACCTGAAATATATAAATAACACCAATAAAATATCATGGGCAGAGTATAAATTGTTGAAATAATAATTATATAACATTTAAATCCAATAAAATTAAGACTGATAATTAGATAGTAATTTATTTGATTAAAACAGAAAACGTAGGTTGTATACCATTTTGGCCTCAATGTTTGATAGAATAGAAATGTTGAGAAAAAAAATGGCAGCATAAAATCAATAGAACGTAATGGTAAATTTGGATGGCCATATTTCTGTTCGGACTGACTGATTTTAATAAATGTTGGGACCAAAATTGTATTTGATAAAACCACTGAGAGTCCACATCTGTCTGGAATACTATGACTTTAAACTTATGTGTGTATAACGTAAGGTTTGTGAAATGAGCCTTTGCTGTTTTTGAGATAAACTACATAATATATACCTGCAACATAGCATTACAATAAGCATTAGGAATATGAGTCTCTAATCCTGCAAACTTTGTTTTATTGTAATGACGGAAATCAAAATCAGCCAATCCCAGTTTCGAATACTTCATCTCTAATTTCTTGTATGTTCTCGGAATCAATACAAATGCTTCTTCTCCTAAAAATACAAAACCTTTGTGAAATGAGGGTGTCTAAAATCATTGTTTTTCTTTGTATGAATTACTATATATTTTTAGATCCCCCAATTTTTGCACTTAAGCAGCCTTTCTCCTTCTGTAAATCATTGTTGTGAGCAAAAACATATATGCAAAACTAATCTAAATATTTATCCGTGTTTTGATATTTTGCAGACAGCTTTTTGCGGATTAGTTTCTCAGTGGAGGTTCAGCCAATCAGGTTCAGAATATGCAGAATGTTACATTGAGGGATAGAGAGAGAGAGAGAGAGAGAGAGAGATAAATGGGGTTTAATGTCCACTCGACACAAACTAGGTCATTTCGGGATTAACATATGCTTCAATATTATTTCAATAATACGCATTCAGGTCTTTAGCAGTGGGAGGAAACCAGAGGACCAAGATAAAACTAACGAGGTTGGACAGGCGACCCTACTTCTTGTCACGTACAGCCAGAGAATCGAATACAACACACATTGACCCAATGACAGACCTTATAATACAATGAGCACATGCTAACCATTCAGCCATCCAACCCCCAGAATGTAATATTTGTTTTTCTTTATGTATTGTATTGTATTATATTGTACTGTACTGTGTGTTGTATTGTAATGTATATTTTGTTGTATTATATAGTTTTGTAATGTATCTTTACTTAAATAAATTTTTATGAAAAAAAAAAAAAAAAAAAAAAAAAAAAAAAAATGTAATATTGTACTAAATGTATAAATATCTCACCTCTGCCTAATGGTGATTCCGGAACACTTGATTTATTTGATTTTTTGTTTTTTGACAGTTTGTATGGAACTTGGTTCCGACGTTCTTTACCAGGATTCTGTGCGTATCCAGCATTATGATTATTATAAACCTTCATAGCTCGTAATATTTCTGGATCAATAGTTTTTGGCTTCCTGAAAAAAATCATCAAATGAAGGAGAGGTTGAAAGGAATGAACAGTAGATGGAAATAAGTGGAAAATGAAGAAGATTGTATCTTATGAATCACTGCATCTTTGTCATCTACAAAAACACAAAAAACATTGCATGAAGAAAAAAGATGGAAAGTAAAACAACTATATCTATATGACAGTGAAGTAGTATATCATTTACACACAGTCATTATATATACTGATATATCAGTTAAACGGTCATTTTATAATCTGATATATAATATATTCTGTCATTATAATATATTCTGATATATAGTTTAAACAGTCATTTTATATTCTTATATATTGTTTAAACAGTCATTTTATATTCTGATATATTGTTTAAACAGTCATTTTATATTCTGATATATTGCTTAACCAGTCATTATAATATATTCTGATATATCGTTTTAACAGTTATTATAAAATATTCTGATATATAGTTTTATACAGTCATTTTATCTATACCTACATATTGTTCAGTCATTATAATATATTCTGATATATAGTTTAAACCGTCATTATAATACTGATATATCATTTAAACAGTCATTATAATATATTCTGATATATCGTTTAAATAGTCATTATTATATATATATATCACATATTGTTCAGTCATTATGATATATTCTGATATATCGTTTAAACAGTCATTATTATACATACCTACATATTGTTTAAACAGTCTTCATAATATATTCAGATATATCGCTTAAACAGTCTCACCGCAAGTATAATATAAATATAGTTTAGTCAATACTAACCTGTATATTTTTTGTGCAAGATGCATGGGCCAGTCTGATATAAGATGACCGTTAGTTGGATATATCATAGGTATTAAAGAATAAGGTGTTCTCTCATCCATTATATGTATAAAATCTACATGATCTACCTGTAACAATAGATGAAAACATATAAAATGGCCTAAAAAATGAATCTATTTTATCAGAAATCAGTCAGGGTAATAGTCTTGATCACTAGCGTAAAGTTTCTCTACTTCAACTGCCAGGAATATTAGGTGGGACAAAATAGCTCTAAATTTGTATATTGAGATTTAAGGTTGTTCCATATTCCTGCAGCAATGGCCCGAGAAATCCCTTTCTGGCCATTGCTGGATCGGCTTCTGATATTTGAACTTTTGAGGAAGTGTGTCAATTCTTCCCGTTCAATCAAATCTATCACTTTAGTATCCTTATCATGCTCCAATACAATTTACGATTAGTTGAGCAGGAAAATATATCTTTGTGAAATAAGCAGACTATGCATGAATTTTGATTTTTTTTTATATTTGTGCAAACAACTTACAGGATCTGCAACTTCTATGGCTTCAGGTTCAAAATTAAAACAAGCATGATCTCCAGTAGAAAATAAATGAATATAACCTGAAATAAAGAAAATAGATGAGATTCAACAGGTTATCTAGTCAATGGTAGAAAAAAAATGCACTTGAAGCTGTATCATATACAGTAGAAATCGCTCTATACCTTTATTCCATTTATTACACAGGATCCATTCACCAGGTTATCCCACTACACAAATGTGACAAATCTTCCTTGAGGTCAGATGACTGAATATTTCGTTTCGTTTTTTATACTTTCAATGGCCTACACCACATGTAGATCTAACAAGTCATAGTGGGAGTTCATTTCAGGTGTCAAGTAAGCAACATGACCCGATAACACCAATCATTCGATTAACCAATCTATGTTGCAAATGGTTATGCTTTGCTTTCTTTTGATTTCTATTGCTGCTTATGTCTACCCACAGTTCCGTGCAAAAAAGGTCAAGCACTCGATTTGAAAGACCGATTTCAGTTAAATAACAACTCTTCCAGATCCAAGTGTAGTAAAAACAAGTAAAATGAAATTATAAAAACGAAACGAAACAAAATAGGATCTGTGTTTTAATCAGATAGTTGACTGGGCTCATTTTAGGCCTAGAAGAACCCAGAGACCCCAGTTAACCACAATGACTAAAAGTGAATTGTAATTGTGGGCTGTTATTAAAATAGGTATAGTAGAAATAGGCTCAGTAAGAAGGTGACCAGTAATCAATAACAATGTGGGGCCCTAACTCCAATATAAATTGCTTCTAGAATGCCTAGAGTTTGTAAAAGATTATTAGTGAAGAATATGAAGACCGTTATTTGTAGATTGCTAAACTAATTGTTTTGACATCATTCTTAAATTCAGGTGCATCCATGTATTGATCCAGATATAACAGCATAACCACATAACCACATGATCTTGGCATTATTGGATGCTTGATAATCAGAATTTGTTTCTAACAAAAGCTTGTAATTCTAAATGCATATTCACAAAAAAAAAAAGAACTGTATCAACAAAATTGATTGAAACATGTTTTGTATCAATGTTTAGGTAAATGATTTGCAGATGTTACATCGATGGCTGTTGTCTATTACTTACTGGAACTGTCTCCAAATGCCAAGGCTTGACATGACTGAGATATATCAAAACTTGTAATGGCGGCACCATGTGAGTTAACATGATATAACATCATATTTGGTGGTGTCATGGCTGTTGTTTCTATCACCTGGAAGCTTCCACTCTGTAAACATTATATTTATATCAAATATGTTCAGAACAGTGTAGTTAATAGAACTTCACTATGATATAGATATTGGGGACATAGCTATTTCATCAATATAGAGAGAATATATAATACACCAGGCCCCTGTTTCACAAAACATCCTCAGTCTTAAAGGGACTCAGAGTTGGACCCATGAAATCCTGTTAGGGGGGCCCGTGGGGGTCCCCCGAGAAATTTTTTGAAAAAATCGGGGTGTAAGTGGTGATTTGTGGCACATATCTATTTTTTAAAACTGTTATTTAGGGCCCCCCCCCCCCCCTGGATCCGCCTCTGAGGGGACTGTTCCGATTTGAACAGAATCTCAAAAATAAAAGTCTAAGTTCGTATGAAATTTAAGCACCAAAATATAGAGGAGTTGTGTATTAACCTTGTCTCAAAATTTCAGTCAAAATATTGAGTTGCATGGACGTGAACGTCAAAACTGCTTATCCGGACACGTAACCCTTTTAAGTTTTTGGCATTATTTTTTATAAAGCAAAAGTCTGGTTTTATCCAGACACCGCATAATACAGTTTGGCACACCGGTCTCTATTTCCAGATGAAGACTGACAGGTTTAAGTTGTTTGAAAATGTATCAAATATAATGAGTTAGTTGCCCGGCGCTACGGTAGGGGATTTTAAGGGCTTTTAACACAAAATTAAGCCCTTCATAAAATGTTCGTTGTTTTAATGTATAAAATACACCAAAAAGAAACCATGTGCAAATTATTGTTTTTCTGTTTCAAAGATATTTCTCATAAACAGTGAATAAAAGTTGAGTAAATTCTTAACTTAATTCTGAGAGCTTTCCTTTTATATTAACATTTCTTTAGGGAGATACGGAAACATAACATTCCCTAAATTTAAAATGAAATAGGGTTTAACATCCTACTGTTCTACATGGACTGGCTAATGAAGATAGACATACGACATACACGGAAATTTTGCCCTGACAGTGACACTATGACCTACTTTCTTATTCATCAAATTCCAACTGTCAGAGGTTCTTTTGCATGCAAACTAATGTGATAACAGGACCACGTTTTTCGTCCTATCAGATGAAGGACAATGTAAAATGTTGGTATATATACCGTATGTAAAATGTAAATACCTGCGATACAACAGCCAATCTATTTGAGTAAGCAGACACAAATCTAACAAACATGGGATCTATAGGTATCTGTATTGGTGCTACAGCTCTCATAACTCTCATATCATACACCTTTAAAAATCTATCAGCTGTCATAGAACCCATTCTATAAAATACAAATATATTTTACAAAATATGGTTCCGTGAATCGATTGCCGAGTTCTAATTTAAGAGTTGCACAGATATTATAGTGGTTATTATTATTAACATCTTACAAACAAGTCTGGACATATAAGGCGACCTTAATCCTTGTCACGTACAAATATACAGGGAATCAAAACCACACCGTTTGACTCATTGACAGATCTTCTGATCCAACGTTAAGCCCCTGCCATCAATAATTAAATCGATTAGCCTAGATAACTGTGTGAGCAATATACAGTCATTGCTACTATTTAGTTTACTTACCTATTTGCAAACCCACAAGTAACAATTAAATTTCCCTGTACATCAAAATCTGACAGTGTTCCTGTATGAGCATCTAATACTTGTTCCCCCTTCATGGACTTACTATCATACAGTGTTACCTATAGGTAGATAACAAAAAAACGAAATAAAAAAAGAGAGAGAGAGAGAGATAGGGTTTAATGTCCACTCAACCCATGCTTACGAGCATGAAAAGGGCTTTCATTTTGTTTAGTTTTATGTTTTAATTTGTAATGCCAATGGACAAAAACTAGGTCATTTCAGGAATTACATATGGTTTAATTTTATTTCAATAATTTGCTTGCGCTTAGGGGTCTTTAGCAGAGGGAGGAAACCGGAGGACCCAGAGAAAACCCACGATGTTGGACAGGCGACCATACTCATTGTCGCGTACAACCGGGGATTCGAAACCAAGCCAGTTGACTCAATGACAGGCTTTATGATACAGCACATGGCTTAATTATTCAGTGATATTTACTGTTGTTTGACAACATGAATTCAATAATACACCAGATCGTAAAGAATAGTAGACTATATTCTATGTGCCTCTGTGCATGACTGGTCGAGTATCAAGAGAGGATTGGAACTACATAAAGTTTCTTCTTATACATTTACCTAATGGCAAAGAAAACAGCACTGAAATATTTTTCAATCTATTTTGTAAAATTTAAATTACGTAAATTTCTTTTTATAATTATCTGCTGCAGATCAACATTAGCTAATCATGTTCAGAGCATCGGGCAATGACAGGCTTTATGATTCAGTGTGCACAATAACCATTCAGCCATCCAACCTCCCTCAGAGCATAGGGCATCAAAGAAAATGACTGTACTATAATAAGAATAAAATATACTACCTTTCCACTGGTATCACCAACACATAAGTATTTTCCACTCTGACGAAGAATAGCACAACCAGCATCATTTGTATCAAACTAAAAGTAGAAATATTAACAACACTAGAATATAATCCAGGCTTTTAGAGACGAATAATGAATAGTTGTCCATTTGAACAATATTGTAAAATCAAATAACCTCTATTTGCAATGACCCTATGTTGTCCTTACTGTCAGTTAATTGTGAACTGGATTAAAAGATGGTGCTATAGTTCTGCAAAGGAAGTTTATGATTTATAATAGAAGGCTGATCTCCTGCCACCCTATTATTAATATAATTTTGTATTGATTGATAGCAAATCTCTTTTATGTTTACAAATCAAATATCACTGTATATTACATTGTATTTATGGGCAAAAACTCTAAAAGGATCTATTGCAAGTCGATGAAAATCATTAAATTTAAAGTCAGATGATATATAACTACATCCATAAGATAATTCAAAGGCCATACGCGATTGAACATTCCAAAATCCAAAAAACAGTGACAATCGAGTGAAAAAAGTGTATTTCGGGCTACAACGCATACATCGACTGGATAAGTAAACATCTCAACCAACCATTCAGCCGGAACATATTCATTGTGTTTAATTACGTCACGATTCTACTCACACCACCTACGTGGCTGAGACTGACAGAACTGTGACAGGACAGAATTCTGCGTCATTCGTTTTAACTACCACCATTAGGATTAAGCTATCACCATTAGCATTTAGCTACCATCATTAGGATTTGACTACCAGTGTTAGGATTTAACTATCAACATTAGGTTTTAACTATTGATCATCAATAATAAAATTCTATACTTTTTCAGAGGAGTACTCACTAGAACCAAATACCACACATTCCTTAGAGAATATAATACATGTACCATAGTAACAATGTGCAGCTTACAGGGTCAACACTTGAATTTTTGCAATAATTGACTGGGTATGTTTGACAATATTATGCCACACACCAACAAAGATTTAATTTCATCTAAATTTAATAACAAATCTTACAAATTTCTAACCTCTTGAACTATCTGTACTTTGTTCAGATCTATCTCTATGGCTTTCTTTTGATGACCTCCGATGAGTAGAGAAGTTTGAGATGTACGTAACATACACTGCATGTCCTGCATGATTGGATCACTGTAATAGTTAAGAAACATTACGCATATATATAATACAACAAACAGCAGCAAAGTCATCCATGCTAGTTTTAGCAGCCACTATGAAGCCTGTCCCATGCTTTCAATGTAAAAATGTTCCAGGTCTAGAAGCCACTGTAAGTCTGTCAAATGCTTTCAATGTAAAAATGTGAACAGAAAGATATTTATTAAATTCACCATCCTCCTTCCTTAAAATGAGCATTCCCACCAAGTTTCACAAAATTCTCGCAAGAACTCTGTTCCATATGTATAGATAAATAGCTTGTGAATAACACATTTTTCTACACTTTTTATAATAAAAACAGGTATTCTACAAATATTAAAGGGGAAGACCAACAATTTTCAAAAAAGGTTTCCATAAATCTTCAATATTTGTAAGTGAGAATTTAATCTTTATTAAAACCGAAAGTAACGTAAATGCTTGTGTTACAGATGGGATTATTTTTCAATATATATTTGATATTTATGCAAACTTTGTTGAAAATTGTTGGACTTCCCCTTTAATGAATACTCTGCTTCATGCATATTGCAGATTTGTAATTTACTTTCTATATTTCTGCTCTTGCCTTTAATAAAAATATAACTTAGTACATAATATATATATTTCCTTACGAGTATGTAAAGACCGATAATCCTCTTCGAACTGAGCATCGTAAAGCGTTTCTAGTAAGGGAGAGAATTCCTTGTTCTGTAGTCAATATTTGTCTTATTTCGTCTGTAACATGGGAACGAAAAGCTGAATATTTCTGTAAATTCAAACCACCATACGATGCTGCATACCCCTGAAATATAATATATATACAAAGTTATTAGTATGAAGTTTTAGTTCAGAAGAATACAATAATAACAATACTGTACAGCGCAGTGGACGCTTACGGCTCGCCCCCGGATCCATTCACTTGATTTGATAATTGTTGAGTGTTTGCAATGTCTATTTTCTGTCTTGTCCGCAGGTTTATCTTGTAGATTTTTTGGGTTTTTTTTGTTTTGCGTGTAGTGCAGTCCTCCTGCATTTACTATTACAGTGCCAGATTACCATGTAGAAGGGAAGATGCTGTGTCACAAGAAACCCTGATCTCCACATGACGACATCAGTCTGATTTGATTTATAAAGAAAGATACATGTATAGGGATGTACACATGTAATACTACATGTCTACAGATGTCACATATTTCCATTCTCTGAATGGGCTTCTGCTTAATATATTGAATTTGTTAGCTACAAATGGATGACAACTTACTTGTTATCTTGCTGATAAAAATCTGCCAATGACATCATAACGTGGTAATCTAAATGTGGTAATGACCAGCCCTAATATATAGCTGAGGTATATTCAAATGCTTTATATAAATTAGAGGGCACAATTAAATTTGCTTCAGACATCATGCAGGGTTATTAGAAGAACATAGATGTACATAGACTAGATCTGGTGAAAATCAAATCAATGGTGTATCAGAATACAAAAGTTAAAAACGTTTGAATCATCCAGCAGGACCAATGCTTACACATATCAGGGGCCGGTTTCACAAAATATTAACTAAGATAAAATCCAAATTTTAGTAATTGATTGGATAATATAAGATTAGTCTTAGGGCTACTAAAATTTGGATTTTATCTTAGATAAAATTTTGTGAAACAGGCCCCTGCACCTTAGGGGTTAAATGTGTATCTTTTATATAATATTATTCAATTCATAATATATGGTACTTACTCCTTGGTTTCCAGCCCACAAGAGTTCCTGGGTGTCGAAACTTAAGCAGGTTATAGGATAACGTCCAACTCCATCCATCCACACACTCTGAACTTCATTAAACTCTGACTCTGGCTGGTTTCCAGGATGGTACATTTGGTTGCCATGGAAATCATTTGGCATCATATTTGGGTCCATGATTCTCTCTTGCAACATCTCAGCTGGCATTGGGGGAATACCATCAACAGTGAAAGTAGACGGCACACCTCTAAAATCCATTTTATGGGTAAACAACTTCAACTATCCATGAAATTCTGATAAAACAAAATGGTTGTCATTATTTCATTTAATCTATTACATTCATCCGCTATCCATGTAAATATAGTATACGATACAAGTAGATCTTCATTTAGGCCTACCTCTAAAATTGACAAATTTGTCTCAACTTTTGTACATACATGTAGGCTAGTCTCTTTTCATTTGGCTTACTCTATGGCTGGTTTAACACATATCGCATAATTCGCCAAATAGAAAAATAGTGTTTAATCGATTAGACATGACTGTCAAAGTGAAGACAATATTACGATAGTGTTATTCTTGACCAGATCTGAAATTTCATGGTCCTGAAAATCTTTGTCTAGATTTGCAAAGAATCTAGCACCGTACGAGACAAGTCACTGTCAGTAAGTTGGTCAAAATAAAGACTTGGTATGGGTTGAACTTATAATATATGTGCAAGCCCGTGTGAACGCGCACAACCCCACTTTTTTTTTTGTCCCATCAAACAAATACAAACTTTTTCTTATCAGACCCCTGTCCTGTACCGCTGGTACTATCAAGAGAAAATTTATCTGGAAAAACATTAAGTAATAGTCTAAGCCAAGCCTTACACCTGCTCTGGGTCCTGGGATCGAAAACAGGACCTCAGCGTTAGTGAGTCGATGTAGACCATGTTATATGTTGGTAGTTCAACCCGACTGAAGCGCTGGCATAGATAACAGTTTGAAAGAAATAGTATTTAGTATTATATATTTATTTGCATTTTGCAACCTCTTGATTTTGACTGATCATTGAGTGATAGCCTGCTGGTAGGCCTAATCACGATGAATATTTTTATTTTTTAATCGATTCAGACTAATATTTGTCATTAATTCTATCTATCTTCTAGGCTTATAATAATAATCATCTTATATGGCGCTGGAATTCCAACCAAAAGGCTGCTCATTAGTGGTGGTGTTGTCGTAAACAGACTACCAATGCAACACAACATTCAAGGAGCTAAATCGCTAATATTTCGGACCTAGAAATTGACACAAATGGGTCGTAATATATAATAATTTGTAATATATTATTAATTTATGAATGACTGAATGCATGTAATACATGTATATAATTCATAAACTGTCACTGATTTACATTCAATCATTATGTTTGGCAAAATACGCCCTAACTATCAATCGAATGGCAGTTCTCTAGTGTCTAGTTATTTAGGTCTACCATCGATAATCATGAGATAAGAATATGACATCCTCCTCATTAAAATTTGACAGGACTTGTGGAATATGGCTAGATTCGTTTATTTGGCCCTTATCACAAATGGCACTAAAAGTATTATGGTACATAATGGTAAAATGTTTATTTATTGTCTTAAATATTGGATAACAGAACTTCAGAAGCCTGTCGATCATTTCCCTGTAAAGATCACAGACAGTGACACAAACAAACATCAAAATCAATGTTGATTGAAATTGACAAATAATTCGTGCTTTCAATGTCGACGATTTTTAGATGATATTAAGTAAGAGACTTGGCTACTTTAAGGTTGTGTTTTAAAAAGTTTCAAGTTCTAATTAATAGCGCAATAGCATAAATATGTCAATCTGAGCTACAAAGAAATTAAAGAATACATACTTCGTAAAAATTGCTGTTTTTGCCACCATTTTTTTCTGTCCCTCTACAAAAATTTAGAGTTATGTCCCCATTAATGCATTTCCTAGACGTCCCAGTCAAATGTTCCTAGTTATTAAGTTATTATACGCTCGTACATTACAACAATGCACAATTATTCAATTATTATGTCTTCACTTAATTATCGATTTATATGAGCTAATAATTTTCAAAAGTGGTTATTGTGAACGGCACGTCGAATTACCCAATAATAACACCCAACTAGAACTGTCCACTAACTAACAGTAACACCCAATATAACAATATAACTCCAAAATGTTGACTTTGGAAACACAAAATAACAATTTTTGAATTTAATTAATTAAATTAAGATGCCCTGCTGCTTTGTGCCTAAGCAAAAATAGCATTGAGTTCTGTATTGATTATTCAATGTATACCATAAATGATAATATTAACGAAACTTTATATTATAGTGGAACTGGAAGGGAAGAAACAATCAAAATAATCTGCCTGATCAGTGTAAATAGGAAAAACTGGTAATACCATTTTTCTGGTGCCATTTATTTCAAAGAAAGTGTTGATCCAGATGGAACTTGCACCTACTTTTACGTGAAAAATTTATGATACAGCCAAGATTCTATCAAAATGTAAGTATGCATTTTATAAGCAATCTTTAGTAGGCTACCGTACCTTGAGATTAATCATTAATCCAGTGACGGATCCAAGATGGCGGGGCACACCCCTAAAAGATTTGAAAAACGCAAAATCGGGCAATGTTATTGGGTTTTTTTTTTATTTCTTTGAGAACTATTGCACAGAAGATACCTCATTTGTAATATATTATTAATTTATGAATGACTGAATGCATGTAATACATGTATATAATTCATAAACTGTCACTGATTTACATTCAATCATTATGTTTGGCAAAATACGCCCTAACTATCAATCGAATGGCAGTTCTCTAGTGTCTAGTTATTTAGGTCTACCATCGATAATCATGAGATAAGAATATGACATCCTCCTCATTAAAATTTGACAGGACTTGTGGAATATGGCTAGATTCGTTTATTTGGCCCTTATCACAAATGGCACTAAAAGTATTATGGTACATAATGGTAAAATGTTTATTTATTGTCTTAAATATTGGATAACAGAACTTCAGAAGCCTGTCGATCATTTCCCTGTAAAGATCACAGACAGTGACACAAACAAACATCAAAATCAATGTTGATTGAAATTGACAAATAATTCGTGCTTTCAATGTCGACGATTTTTAGATGATATTAAGTAAGAGACTTGGCTACTTTAAGGTTGTGTTTTAAAAAGTTTCAAGTTCTAATTAATAGCGCAATAGCATAAATATGTCAATCTGAGCTACAAAGAAATTAAAGAATACATACTTCGTAAAAATTGCTGTTTTTGCCACCATTTTTTTCTGTCCCTCTACAAAAATTTAGAGTTATGTCCCCATTAATGCATTTCCTAGACGTCCCAGTCAAATGTTCCTAGTTATTAAGTTATTATACGCTCGTACATTACAACAATGCACAATTATTCAATTATTATGTCTTCACTTAATTATCGATTTATATGAGCTAATAATTTTCAAAAGTGGTTATTGTGAACGGCACGTCGAATTACCCAATAATAACACCCAACTAGAACTGTCCACTAACTAACAGTAACACCCAATATAACAATATAACTCCAAAATGTTGACTTTGGAAACACAAAATAACAATTTTTGAATTTAATTAATTAAATTAAGATGCCCTGCTGCTTTGTGCCTAAGCAAAAATAGCATTGAGTTCTGTATTGATTATTCAATGTATACCATAAATGATAATATTAACGAAACTTTATATTATAGTGGAACTGGAAGGGAAGAAACAATCAAAATAATCTGCCTGATCAGTGTAAATAGGAAAAACTGGTAATACCATTTTTCTGGTGCCATTTATTTCAAAGAAAGTGTTGATCCAGATGGAACTTGCACCTACTTTTACGTGAAAAATTTATGATACAGCCAAGATTCTATCAAAATGTAAGTATGCATTTTATAAGCAATCTTTAGTAGGCTACCGTACCTTGAGATTAATCATTAATCCAGTGACGGATCCAAGATGGCGGGGCACACCCCTAAAAGATTTGAAAAACGCAAAATCGGGCAATGTTATTGGGTTTTTTTTTTATTTCTTTGAGAACTATTGCACAGAAGATACCTCATATAGCACAAAATAGTTTTAACCCCTTTGGACACCCTGTGCCCCCCCCCCTTCTAGTGCTCCTGCCTTTGGTTACCGGTAATAATAATAATAATAAAATCTTTATTTTCAAAGGTGAAAAATTAGGCTTAAAGCCTGTTTACAATTTTGCCCTTTATAACAAAGAAATGAAAAAGACATTAACATTAGACAATTAACAAATACTTACACACAAAACATTCAAATATATATGACAAGCTAAAAAGTTTCACTTCAAAACTAAAAGTAATATGTAGTTGATATATTAAAAAGAAGAAATAACATGTTTAGTGATATTTTTCTTAAATAAATGAAGATTTTTAATATTTTTAAGTGAATTTGGGAGAGAATTCCAAAGGACTGTGCCTCTATTGTAGGCTACATTTAAATATTTCATTATTAGGTCTACAGATACAAAGTCTATTATTGAGAGATGAATATGGAGTGGTGTTATAATGAAAAATATTATATAAATATGATGGACAGAGTTTATGGATAATTATATAAACAAAAATATATTTGTTAATTAAAAGTCTTTGATAAATAGTTTGAAGACTTAAAGATAAAGGTAAAAATTGATAATTAGATGAAAATGAATGATCAGAGATAGGTCTATTGTAAATTAATTTAAAGGATAATTTTGGAACTCTCTCAAGTTTAGATATAGATGTAATTGAACAAGAGTCCCAAATAGTGGAGCAATAATTAATATGAGATTGAATATGAGCAAAATAGAATAATTTAAGTATTTCAGTAGGAAGCAACTGTTTTAATTTGCGTAATTGAAAATTTTTCTGTCGAAGAAGCTTAGATAAATGATCAACATGAGGAGACCAAGTGAAATTTTCATCAAAAATGATGCCTAAAAGTTTAAATGTAGAAACATTTTCTAAAGGTGAATTATTTATGTGAATTTGAAATTTTGTTGAAAGTAATTTACGCCTTGAAGGAGTTGTAATAATCATTGTTTTCGTTTTGATTTCATTAATTACCATGTCATTTGTGGAACACCAATTTTGAATAATAGAAGTTTCATTTTGCAGTGTGGTAATTAATGAAGTAACATCAGAAGACGATGAATAGACAGTAGTATCATCAGCAAATAAATCACTATTAACATGTAAATGTAAAGGTAGATCATTAATAAATAAATTAAATAACAAAGGACCAAGGATTGAACCTTGGGGAACACCTTGAGTTATCATAGCAGGGGCAGAATAAGTTTGTCCAATACTGGTACATTGTTGTCTATTATATAAATAGGAAGTTAACAATTTAATAAGATTATACGATAAATTATATAATTTCAGTTTTTGAAGTAGAAGATTATGATTTACTAAATCAAAGGCTTTGCGGAAATCAATAAATACCATACCTGTATACAGATTATTATTAATAGCATGATAAATGTTATCAGAAATATTAGTTAATGCCGTTTGACAAGAGCTATT
This sequence comes from Patella pellucida, assembly GCA_917208275.1. Classification (NCBI taxonomy): domain Eukaryota; kingdom Metazoa; phylum Mollusca; class Gastropoda; family Patellidae; genus Patella; species Patella pellucida. Next base: position 18,762,931 of record OU795041.1, read on the forward strand.
GGATCTAAATCCTGATAGATTTGAATAAAGCAAATTATATTTCTCAAGGAAAGAATTAATGGATTGAGAAATATGTTTTTCTAATGGTTTAGATAATGTAGGTAAAATAGATATTGGCCTATAATTACTAGGGTCGTTTTTAGCACCAGATTTGTAGAATGGTAAAACTTTAGCATGTTTGAGAGAAGAAGGAAATATATTTTTATCAATACACAAATTATAAATATAGGTTAATGAATCCGATAAAAAATAGGCTGCATGTTTGATGAAGAAGGGACCAAGTCCATCTAATCCTACAGATTTAGTTGGATCAAGAGAAAAGAGCAGTTTATATACTTGATTTATAGTCATATATGGAACATGACAAAATGTCTTATTATCAATATGCTCAGATACAAAGTTAGAAATTAAGTTAGAGTTGTTAATACTTAGTTGAGTAGTAGAATTCGGAATAATGGAAGATGCAGCATTAATAAAGAAAATATTAAAATCATCAGCACTAATATCTGAAATAGTATTGTTATTACCTCCTTCACTTTTAGCTGTATTGATGGCTTTCCAGATAGATTTACTGTTTTTTCTATCCTTAATTAAAGATTCTAGACACTTTTTCTTATTATCCCTTATTTTAGACTTAATCTTATTTCTTAATATTTTATAATTTGCAATATCACCTACTTTCTTAAACTTATCCCTTCTATGAATTAATGTTAATATTTCAGAAGTTAGCCAATCTGGTTTATAATAATTTTTAACTCTCTTTGTCTTAATTGGCGCATGTTTGTCTATAATAGGTTGTAATGTAGAAAACAGATTTTTTAAGGCAAGATCAGGATCATTAAATTCATAAACATAAAAATGAGCATTGTCTACATCCTGCAGGAAAGCGTCTTTATTAAAAGATTTAAAGGAGCGATAAGTAATAAAAGTGTGACACCAGAGGTTTCTATAATATTTTCAGGACAGGAAACAAAAATGTGATCAATAATAGTAGAAGATGAATTGGTGATACGAGTTGGTGTAGTAATTATTGGATATAAACCATAAAGTGAAAGTAGATCAGGCCAAAATAGGTTTTGATTATTACTTATATCAATATTTATATCACCAAATAGTAAAATTTCATAGTCACAGTTCCAGGCACTTTCTAACATAATAGTAAAAGAATCTAGCCATTGTCTAGTGGAAGAAGGATTTCGGTATAAATTACACAATAATAGTGGTTTAGAATTAGTAAAATGTACTTCAAACCAAATAGCTTCAATATTACAGTTTTCTAAATCATCCCTTCTTTTAGTTGAGAGGTGATTTTTAATATATACCAAAGTTCCAGAACGACTTGAGTCACACTCATCTTTTCTATAAGGTAAACTAAATCCAGATATAGCTAAATCAGAAGTATTAACATCTAAGTTATGTAAATGAGACTCTGATATTCCAAAAATATCAAATTGTTGTATAAAAACGCCCAGTTCAGATATTTTGTTTACAAAGTGACAAACATGTAGTCCTTTCTTAGTAAGAACTGTATTCATAAATAACTAACTGTAAACTAAATAATATAACATATAAGCTTACACACAATAAGAACAGTTATGTAACTAGACACAGATAATTTAGATTAATACACTAATTAATATCAATTAATACCAAATACGAGTAATGAAAATTACAATATTAGGACTGCTACATGGCTGTGACATGTTAAAAGAATCTTGAATAGTAACCACTATGGTGCTTAACTTTAGGAAGATTATTACGAATAAAAGCACTTAATAATCTACTACTAGTGGCGTTTAAATGTGTGGCACTTTGATACAAGTGAATTTTATAAAAATTAGCAGGAAAATCATAAAATAGAGCATAATGGTATATTGTTTACAAACATCATAAAGAATGTTGTTAATTCGGTTTATGACACCATTTACTTTGCAGGATTTTCTTGGTAGGAGTTTGACGAATTTGATGATTGCATTAGGGAATTTAACATGACACTTTTCTATAAGGGATTTATATTGGGATCTTGTGTAATCTATATAGGGGGAATTACTTGAATCATTGGAGCCAATAAGAAAAATAATATTTAATACTGTATTAGAAAAATGGCAATAGTCAATATAGTCAATCACATTAGCAATACAGGCACCAGGCATTGTTCTAATTTCAGTGGAATTGGTGTTATCAACTGATCGTAGATTAATTCCTTTAAATAATGAAGACCCAATAAGAACATTTTGTTTATAGTCTAAAGGTTTAATTCTTCTGTTGTTGTATTGAAAACAGTCATTATTGGTAATAGGTGTTAATTCATTAATGCGCTTCGCCCCTGACCTCTTTTAAGTCACCCCCTGGAATAAACCCTGGATCCGCCACTGTAATCCCATCTGCTTTGTTACGTGATCAGATAATTATTATGTTATTAGCAAAAGTTAATTGATATCAATTAGTAGGCTACTAGTAGTCTCCACAATCTTCCCTCTTGCTATCTTATTAAAAATCTATCACATTTTGAGAAAATATCCAAGATATTTACTGCTGTAATTGTTATTTTACAGGAAAAACTGCAGTTTTCATCAAGATGCAAACCCATGTCATAACCACATTCACACAAGAAAAACCGCAGTACGAAAAGTTACGAATGAACAAGAGATAAAGGTACTGAAGTTGCATAGTAGGCTGGACAGTGCTAACATCAAAATCATTTGCAGTCATCATGAACAAGAGTTGTTAACAAAATATTCTGTGCTTCAAAGGAAGTGCTGTGATCCTTTCAAACATCATCCGAAGAAAGCAAGAACAAAATCCCTTACCATCGTGAGTTTAGAGAGGTATGATACATTGTCCAATCCTCCAGAAAAACTTGTTCCCGGGGTTAAGTTATGCTGTGCCTGTCTCATACAGCTAAATAAAGTCAAACAAATTCAAACTGAAATTGCTGAAGTGTCTGAAGAAATGTTGGGTCGTGCAACTGATAGTACCAAAGAAATGTGCATAAGTTCTTCTGAAAAAGATATAGACAATTCTTTTGTAGATAATGCTGCATTGGTTAATCTAGACACAATCCCATTCAAAACAAGACTATTAGCACCTTCAAGTCGGAAAACGAAAGGTAGGAAAAAGCTGAAATCTGCTACGAAAGTCTTAAAAAGGTCCATTTGAATTCACATATTGAAAAACAAATACAGAAATTCAGATAGTTATGCAGAACGTGTTCCAAAATTGACTTTGTCATCGTTTACAATAGAAAGGACAATGTGAGAATTCGTGGCAACAAATTACATGGTGAAAAAGAGTCGTGCAGTGAATAAATAAATAAGGCATTCTTTGGCAGTGTGACAGAAATGTGGGCAAAGTCTTCCGCTCTGAAGTATGAGATTTTAAGATTTTATAAAAATGATGACAACACTACAGTAGGATGTGTCCAGGGATGAAGGAGACTTTCAGTGTCCATGACCTAGATGGTAAAAAAATCTAGCACCAGAAACGTCTTGTGCTCTCAATCTAGAGGAAGTATGCTGCGTGGAATGAAGCTCAACCAGACAAAAAATGTAAGCTTTTATACATGTGCAGACTTGCGTCCATGATGGTGTATCCTGGCAAGAGGTTCGGGAACACATTCAGTGTGTTTGTAAATACCACCAGAATCCAAAATTAATGACTGAAGCATGTCTGAAGTCCAGTGTTTATGACGTGATGAAGTACTGTGTCTGTTCAGACGAAAGCGAAAGTTGCATGATGGGTCAATGCAAAGAGTTCCCTAGCCGTCAGGGTCCCATTGATTGAACCTAAACCAATGTGAGTAGCTTTATGACATTTGGGAGATCACCTATCTCCAGGGGGTCATTACGGACTGTACAAAACTGATCACTACATCACTGAATCAAAAGATGACTTTATTGAGAATTAAACAACCAAAGTGTGTACGCTGACTCGCCATATAGTTATACAGCAAAATCCCAAATTTCATACATGAAATAACTGAAGACCTCTGAATGCATTGGGAGAAATCGCTGTGCAAGGTGACTTTGCCGAAAACTACTCTTATGTTGTTCAAGATGAAATCCAAAGTTTTCATAGGGAAATTAAACAGGCCACAATGCACCCATTCGTGGCCTACCAAAGACAGAATGATGGCACCCTTATCAACCGGAATATCTGTGTTATAAGCCACTGTAAAGAGCATTCAACGGTGACTGTTTTTGCCTTTCTGAAAGTTGTTATCAAATATTTGAAAGCAGAATTTCCATCAGTGAAACAACTAGTTAAGTTACTGAGCCACAGCGGCTCTGCACAAGTATTGAATGAAACACAATTTCTTTAAAATTATGGATGGTGATAAGACTGAAGTTAAACTGCCCAAATTGGATTCCAAAATGGCCATGCACGGCCATGTATCTAATGTATGTTAATCACGAACATCTATGGTAATATTCGTTCATTTATTAATGCAGACATTTATGAAATGTTAATAAATGCCTTTATATTTTCAACAAAGACTGATTACTGCAATTCCCTTTTGTATGAATTAACAGACAAATCATAAACATTAGCCAAGATAACAAAATAATTATCCCAAATTGGCTGCCCATCTTAGATTGTGTTAAACGTATATAGTATTGTGTTAATAAGATCCTGGTTATCCCCATTTTTGTTTGATCCCATTGCAATATATCCCCAACATCTAATCCCACATCTGTATTAAAACATCAGTAATCCTGTTAGGTCTAGTCGTTGATTAATAATCATGCTATTTCCTCAAAAGCTCAAGTATTAGATTAGAAGTCAATCCAGCAATAGACCGGGAGCCCAGGGGATAAACCCAGCTGAAAAGCATACCAATTTTCTCCTATATGGTATCAATGCATGTTTATTTGGTATCATTAAAACGTAAATCCGCCAGGTTTCTAGTGGTTGGTGTGGTATTCCACACTCAAAATGCCATGCCCCCCAACTAGTCTAGATTAGCCCAATAGTGTACCACATGGAATTCGCACAGCAGTGTACAATACATCTTCAGGTTCAGGTATCACAAAAACACCCTGACAGACATTTCTAGTGGTGGAGTAACCCTGACAGAGCTATGTAATTACCAGAAATTTGTAGTGGTTGAGTATCTGACAAGAGTTACCTAATTTCCAGTCAACAGCTAGACTAGATTAGCTGAAATCGTACCACCTAAAACAACTTTTGAGTGGTTCAGTACCACCACGGGAATCAGGCCTAAATGCCACAGACCAGCAGCTAAATCGTCCATGCAGTCAACAAGAGTTGTCGCATATTTTTATTTTTTTCGGTAATGGAACATTTATAATACACTTATGTCTGATTAAGAGTAACTCATAGGGTAATTATCAGAAAATTATTAGAATTTGTCTGGCTTTGATAAAGTTCTCCTCCATGCTAAAGTTTAGTATACGAAACATTTAATATCATGGATTTAGCTGTTCAAGTTATCAAAATTCATTGAAAATCAATATACTGATCTGATGTCCAGAGTGTCCACAAAATTTTTTGAAGTGATCAAGGGCAGTAAAAATAGGCTTCTTCGTCTTAAACATTAAACACTGTGTATAAATTTTAAGGTAAGCGTACATATCAAAGGAATAAACACGATGATACAAAAGATTTTTCAATTTAATAAATAAAGGTTTATATAATATAAGCTTGATAAAAAGAATAAAATAATGAACAATATAAACAATTAATGTATGCTGAATTATAATAATGAGAAATGATTTCGTTACAATAATGGCTTTATAAATGATGGTTTCTTTCTTCATATAAATTGATGTCCACAAATTTAACATATGATGAATTAAATGTAACGGTTAGCTTAGCCCTGTTATAAACTATAGCAGCCTGACTATTGCAAATGGTAGCTCAAGATGATTTATGACACACTAAAATAAAATTAATGCATCTATAGGCAAAAATATGATCAACTCATTATAAATAAAGTTGTGTATGTGGTAGCTTCAGGTTTAAACTAAAAATTACTTTAAGGATGCAGCACATTCATCAGGTAAAATTTTTATCTCTTAAGCCAATTCAAATGCTGAATCCTTAATATATTTACTTTATGTAATAAGGTCGCTCCTTATTTGCAGTAATTTCACAGTTCTCCAGTATCTAAAATATCTATGATAAAACTAACGGGTTATTATATCGTAATGAATACATTATAATGAATACACCTTTATGTCTGAATGGAGTATTTGATACTTGCTTGCTGCCTCTGAAAACTTAACCTAGAGAGAGACCTGTACAGATGCAAGCTATATTTTAAAAATTGCGTAATATTTATCAAAGAACATGTTAATTTTGCATTCTGATTCCAAATATTATATGTACCAAAAACAACTTTTGTGAATCCTAAAATAATTCCATATGAGCAAATTTACCCTTTACTGAAACAATGTAACCATTTTCCAAAGATTTAAATCCAAAATGTTACATTGAATTCAAATGTCTGGAAATAGATAATGTGTCATTTTTAAATTATCCTAAATTTAGACCCATTCCCATTTATTATTATAAATGCATATTGCATATTTTAAACTATCATATTATCATTCATCATCATCACTATCATCACTGTCATTCTTTGACTTCTTGAAGCCGAAAATTGTTTTATTCTTTGGTAGTTCATCTTCTGGTACCTTTATGACCCCTGAAATCAGAAAGAGGATAAAAGTTAATTCTACAAAAATAATTTTAACCTCAAAAGCCAGTTTCAGTTTATATACATGCCCCCCCCCCCCCATACCCCAAAGCTTAATGCTATCTAGATACCACGACCCTGTTAAGACAACTGTGCTTCTAGTTACAGTTTTCCAGACATTGATACCAGTTTTTATCATGGGCAAATAAATCCAGTTTACTACAGCTGATATTTCTTACATAGGCAGATTAACAAGAAAATAATTACCTGAATGTCCTAATCTCATTTCTAAAACTTGGGTACTGAAATTATCTGATGTTCCTAATTCTTCAAAACCAACAATTCTGAAACAGAAATATAGACATGTTGAAATATAAAGACAGAAATGTTTTAGGCTGGCTGCTGTACAGTGATCAGTTGTTCAATTGAACTGTGGTGCAATCATGTAGCTCAACGCAAAGGGATAGCTTTATATGAGAGATCCTTAATATATTTTCCCTTCTTTTCTGAAACATTGGAAAGGGTTACTCCTAATGCCTCATTAATTATAATACTATTATTTCAAGACGAAAACATATTTAGCCAAAACTAGCAAAGTGGTTCATCTGCCAGCATATGATTCAAAGCAATAATTTTGCCATTCAAATGATAAGAGAATATATTCTTATATGGTGATAGACAATAATAAACAAGTAACGACTTGTTTACTAATAAATATTTCTTTTGATTGACCAATCACTCTTGTTGATACAAATAACATAAAACATTTTAACTTGATCGTAAAATAAATAGGCCAGACATGTATCGGTTACATATCAAACATACATACATCAAAATCATATTAATATATTGCGTGGTTTGTGTGCTTGTAATATGTCGCAGGGGTCTGTTTCACAAAATTTAACTAAGATAAAATCCAACTTTTAGTAATTTTATTTGATAATATTAGATTGATATTAGTGCTTAGCAAATCAAAATTGTGGTATCTACTAAAAATTGGATTTTATCATTAGTTAAAGCCCCAATACCACTCTTGTTGTAACTGAATAATATGCCGCAATCATTATTCTGGTCAACAAATTGTACTATTTTACAATATTCGAATTAATTGATGATACGAATTTCATCGTAACACATCGAATTTAAAAAATTGGAAAAATTAAACTACATGGTAACAACATTGTTTTTATCAGTTTTTTTGCTCAACTTACCTATCACAAACTATTCCTTTACGGAAACAATAAACAGCTGGTAAAACTTGAACTTTTAATCTCTCCACCAAAAACTTTGCTGTTTCAACATTTATTTTTGCAAATTTAGTTTCAAAGTACTTTTGACTAAGTTTCTAAAATTTAAAAAAAAATCTTAGTTAAATAAAAAAAAATAAAGGTTTTAATTACATGTAGGTATTAAAACTCCCCAGGATCCAACTATGATGACAATTTGAAGTACATGAAGGAATGACAGTAGCTTATAGTTATACGTTAATAGTATCAACTTATATCCCCTGAAATATTTTCAGAATCCTGCCTCTAGGTTCTAACATGTTTTTTTGAGGTGCATAGAGTTGAATTATACATATATAAATTCTTGTTTACTAAATGTCTTCAACACTAGTCTATAAATGGTCGACATCATCTATAAAAAAAAATTCATTATGCATTATATAACATTACCTCTAAATGCATATCCATAATGGTACATCTTCTAAAATCACTGTGATAAAAATGCACAACACATTTATCTACTCCTGTTGTAAGGTCAAGAAATTCTCTGTCACTCTTTAAATCTCTGAAAAATAAAGGAAGATATAAGCTTAAAACGACATAGGTCTTTAATATGAAAATTATGAAATGGCATGCTGAGAGATACATGAGTATGTGTACTGTTATCGACGTAAGTAAACCAAAAATGAAACACATCTCATTTAATTCATTAATATCCTGTCTATTTTAATATTCTTTTATCAAATCGATCAAACTGCTTTGTTTCCTTTTGAGGCTTTGTTTATGGAGAATGAATGAAATGGGGTTAAACGTCCTGCGCTTCTGCACCTAACCTGGGCTAATTGAAGACGGTTGTTTATAGAGTGACCATGTTAATAATGTAAATACTGTAAAACAATTTGTCAATCTCATGCTTGGCAGTGTGTGCTAATTAGGTAAGGTATACAAAACTTCCAGTGGCGTTAACTTCCCACGATTTACTAGAAATGGAAAGTAATATCTTGAACCGTTTCAGTAATGTAACCGAAAAGTGACCAGTTAACCGAGTAGCCATTTCCATCCTCACTACGGCCTGCCCTTGATCTTAAATTGCAACTGTTAAGGGTTCTTTTAAGTTTATCTTCGGTATCCCTAGTGGTCTCATACCACTCTCTACTCCACTATACCATTAGTTTATTCATCACATATTCACATATTCAAATTATCTGTCCTTGATCACAGCTTGATTCTACGAACAAGTCAAAAAACAGTTTACGAACCAGTCTTAGCTTCATTGCTTACGTTCTCAACAATATGGCAGCATATTTGTAGGAACAATCTAGAAATTATTTCCTATCGCCATCCCCTTTTGTATTGAATAATTTTTTGATTAGTTCTTGCCAAGAACCGAGCCAGTGTACCTTGATGTAATGACTTTTGAACTTACGTGTATATTCCATGTTGTTGGTCTCTCATCTGAACATAATCTCTGGCTTGTTGTTTTAAGTTTTCCAATCGTGCTTCACGGAGATGTCCTGGAAGTTCTTCATTTTCTAATTCTTCCCATAATTTCTATTTAAAAAAAATAAGAAATAAAAAATGCAGAATTACAATGCAAGCCAGTTATATTTTTCATTCGTTCATTTTTAGATAACTATTGACTTGAATTGTAAATAGGCCTACATGTACAGTCATTTTACATGTAACATTTTATTTATCCTCTCCAGAACTATTAATCACAACTTATGTTACATGGATATGGATTCCTTTATGTTGTTGTACTAGGTGTAAATATTGATAAGTACATGTATGAAGTTACACAACACTGTATATGTAAAAATTCTCAGTATCACTGAAAGTTCTGGCCCCGAGTTCACAAAGAAAAAAAAATCTCAGTTAATATTTCTGCTCAAAGTTGAGAATATTCTCAAGTTGAGAACATTCTCAACTTTGGTGTTCACAAAAGCAGTTGAGCAAATACTCAGCTTGAGTATTTTATTTAACGGCGTCATCGATTACGTCATGTTATTTGTTTTCAATGCTACAAGCGACTGGGGTCAGCTCTACCTATTAGCCAATGAAATCGCTAGGAATAAAATCTATATTTAGATACCAGTGTTTTACACAGTAGAATTAGCGTGTTCAATAAGAAATGAATGGAATTGTAGTAATAATTATAAAATTGTTATTTTTACTTAATTTCCACTTGCCATTGAACAAATACGTATCAACAAACCGATTGAATTATTGTTTTTATTCAATGAAACTCGACTGAAGATAATATGCTACTTATAATTGGGTCAATTTGAACAAGCTATCATCTTTTGTATTATTATTATATAATTATATTTTTTCACGAAGGGTGGGATGGTAGAAAGGCTTCTACAGCCTAATCCTTTACCCTTCTTAAATAAAGTTATATTATTATGACATTCGCCGTAACGAAAAATGTAAACAAACCCATTCCAACATCGTCTGCTATGCTTGTCACAAAGTAAAAATGGGAGGCGATGGCAGGAAGAGGGCGTCTAAACGCAGAGTAGATGAGTCTGGTAGAAGAATGTACGAATATGGAGGCTACTTTATTTGGAAAAATAAAGGGATGTGGTGCCTTGGGGAAAATTTCCAAAATGGAAGAAAATTGGTGTCGTAAGTTTAGCTTATTAGGCCTATTTATTAATTTAGACTAGTCCCTAAATCTATAGCCTACAGGTAGGCCTACTATCTTATTCACACAAATCCCATCAATATTAAAAGTTCAACAAGTTTAATCTTTATTAAAATAGTGATACTTAGTAATATAAATACTAATAATATAGTGATAGAAATTATTAGATAAATATCACATTCACACTAATCACGGTCAAAATAGGCCTATTAAGTAGGCCTATAAATTAAAATACAAATTCTAACTAAATCTACCATTTAAATATTGTTTACTATTTCAGACAATTTATAACAAAAAAGAGGGGCATAGGAAAGGTAAAAAATGAAGTATCATAACTGTAACATAAAACAAAGAAGTAGGCCCTAGGTCTAACTAAGTAATAACATTGTGTGTAAGATTTAAATAAGGAACTGACAGTTAAAAAACTAATTTAAATCTATATAAAAAAAAAACAAAGCTTCAATGTTATGAAATTAATGCAGATTTAAAAATCATAAATACTTTATTTATAAATAATTGTACTATTAGTATGAGCATAGGCCTAATATTAATAAAATATCTGTCAAAATTTTAGACTTAAGTACGCTTAGCAGCTTTCTCAAATATTTGAGAACTTTCTCAACTTTGAGAACAAAAATGTTCTCAAATTGTTTTGTGAACTCCATTTATTTTGAGAATTTTCGATTTGAGAAAATTCTCAAAGTTGAGCATAGATTTGTACTTAAGTATGCTTTGTGAACTCGGGCCCAGATGAAAACTGACAAATAAAGTGACTTGGTTTCAAAAACATATGAATCTGATTATCTCTTCGCTTTTAATATTTGAAGAAATATAGCTTGACGAATGATAAATTGTATCGAAACTAATGTATATGATGAATACTCTGAGATACTGTAATGTATAGTAACCCAGTCAAATATTGAATTGTGAGGCCACAGATTTGTCATCACTTGATCATTTACAATGGTTTCAGGTGGTTTTTCTCTAAATTTTACACCAAGCCTGTTAAAATCGGTTGATTAGAACTTGGTTGGAGGAATATCCGTAGTTGGCAAAAAAGGTCCTTTGAATTACGTATCGTAGATAATGCGATTCATTTGTAAATATTTGGATAAAATAAATTAGAAATGAGTAGACTTTGCTGCTCCTGTCTGTGTATTTTGTGAAAAAAAACACAGCTCCTGACCAATCTGAATCTGGGGAGGGGAACATTTCTTTTTTCTTCTGTCCTGTGCCGTGACAATTATGTTTTTAAGGGTAAAGTATTTACTTAAAGTACCGTGTAATTTGAGTCTGATAGTCTGATATAAGCTGACATCGGAGTCGTATTACGGTACTTTAAGTAACTAGGGGTAAAGGAGAAAGGTACTACAGTATCACCGATAAATAGTTTGGAATGTTACACAGTAGTACGAATTTTGCCCATGTCGTCACATTTACTCACAATATTTTAGTTTAGCTACCGGTACCTACGTTCTCGTTGCTATTTCATACTGACTAGTCTCCTCAGCTCATGATTTTGTACTGATTTCACTAAAAATACAGGAAAACACAGTAGCATTTTAGTAAAAAGCATTTACTTACATCTTCGACCAAAGATTGGTCGTCTAAAATTTCATTAGCTTCGACAACAGTTGTTTGAGCCGCCATGTCTAAACAAAACACGCACCTGGTAATGGGCAGATAACTCAATGTCAATGTCTGTACTCTTCGTTTACCAGACGGAATACAATATTTATCGGTAAATAACAATAGCGTTGTTTGTACAGTATCCAAGGCAGTATTGTTATTAAACAAATTAATTAATTACTATCGAACAAATCAGGGCGTATTAATCTGATTAATGCGCCTCTACACAACTTTTCCAAAGTCTTTAGATTTGATCTTATAACAGTTATAGCTACAGAGGTTTAACCTATGTAATCTTAAAACTCGTTTTTAATTTTAAATTAAAAATAATTAAAAAAAACCCGTGCTGATATGTATATTACTATGTATCTTGGAAAGGATATTCCAATTGCACGATTTAATAGACAGAGACAGTGAGCAAAGCATAGAAAAGTAGACCTCTAAAACAGTAGGCCTACACACAAATTATGTCTTGACAATAAGGGCTTAAAAAATACGTCACGACGAAGTTCAAGGAATAATATTTATACGCCAAAATTAAAACTATATAATAAACATGCGGAATATTTAATTCTTTAATTCATGTGACTAGCAGGGTTTGATTTTGAAAGGTAAAGTTCGCCAAAAAGTTAAAATCTGTGCTTGATAGCATACAATTTCGTAATAATTAATGGCCTATTTGCCAACGCGGTAATTGACGTCAGACGGGATTGGGCCAACCCATCGTCTGCTTCTAAAAGTCAGAATCTCAATCTCATTCACAAGGACAGGAAAAAAAAAGACACACGATTATTTTGCTTTAAGATGCCTAAACAGAGTAAAAAGTCCGCTGAACGGATGGAGAATGAAGCACAGAAGAAAGCTGTGGAAGATTTAAGTAGAGAATCACCCGAACCAGAAAGCCCCGTCAGTAGCCCGATACAGATACACGAGAGAGGTAGGCCTCTACTGCACTAGCCGTGACTAGGCACAGATTACACCAACCATAGATAATACGGTATTATCTATGCACCAACACAGCAGTGCAGTTGAGTTACAACTACTGAACTAGTCTAGAGCCTTGCCTACCCCCCCCCCCCCAATAAAAAAAACGAGAGAGACGAATAGGTCTAGGCTACATATTTAACTTGTTCTTGCATCTTTTTTAGGGAAATTATGTTGACTCTTTCTCCTCAGAGAAGCAAGCCTAGTAGGCCTACTTTAGATCTCTGCATTGGCCGAGAAAGTTCATCTCGATCCGGCGTGATTTCCCCATGCCAGTGATGCAGAACAGAAGGAGGGCTTGACATGAACACCCTACTGCCTAGTCGTTCGGTTGGGACGAAAAACCGAGGTCCCGTGTACACATTGCTGGCGTGCACGTAAAAGAACCCTTGGCGGTTGGAATTCAGTTGCTGCCCGGGCAAAATTTCCCTCATAGCTCACTGTATGGCATTAGGTGCTTAAGCTTAGGACGTTAAACCACATTTCATTCCTTCGTTTGTGAGTGTACTGTCACTGTGTGATGACCGCTTTCGTCGAGGCGAGGGGCTTATATTGCATTTGCAGACGGACCGTTTACTTTTACTGTTTTAGGTCAAATTACTCCCAATGTAGTCTGTAGTACAGTAGTATGGATGGTACTACTACTACTAGGTAGTACTACTAGCCGTAACTAGGCCTAGTACTACTAGTTAGGCTAGATCTACTGTCGTTACAGTGTCGTACTGATTAGGCTAGTAGTAATGTATGGTCGGATAATTATATTAAATAATAAAACGTAAGATTACAACTTAGGCCTACACTAATTAAATTAGTCACACAGTGCATTACAAAGCCGGTAATGTTAATGTAATTTCAAGATTACATTGGCAATGTAATTGTATTATACTATATTTAATTATTATGTAGATCTAGACCCTTTTTTAGAATGCCAATGGCAAGTCCCAGACAGGTAGAGGACGAGGAAAAGACACATCATGCCATCAAACATTATTTCCAGGTCTTTGCATAGACTGCAGTGCAGTCACTGCACCCATTGTTTTGTTAGGGGGGGGGGGGTCAGACTTCTACTAAGTACAAAAACAAAATATCAACGTTACTGGCATATAATCGTACATGTGTATGCGGGACTTTCAAAATGTTTTTGATAAATCCTCCATATTTGCAACTGCTGGTACTGAAATGAATTCCAAGGACCTCATTTGAACCGTTACAACCAAGCGACTTTCAGAAAATATAAGTATGTAGGACTAGAGTAGAAGATGAAAGATAGGCTGGCCCAATTTACAATATCAACCAAGTTCATTGAAGATCAAGGGAAATGAATTATAAAAGCTCAAGCTTAATTCTGAGAAGCGTTTGTCACTCTTGTTGATTTCAGATGGAGAAACGCCGATTGTCGCCAGAGGAGGTGGTAAGAAAAGACCTTTACCTGATGAAGAAGGACACTCCGGAGACTTTGGGTAGATTTGTTATAAATTTAAATTAGGAGAATATCACCTGCTAGTAGTGCTAGTACATAGCAAACTAGCTGCAAATTCCGGTCAACTTACCCAGTCTACAATGTATTAGCTGTTGTATGCACAGGCAGCGTATGTTATGAGAGTAGAATATTAATTGCCTAAAAGGATCGAAATATAATAATGAATTTACGAAAATTTCAAATTGCTTTAAAGGCTTAAAAATTATATGCTAGTTTCGGAGCAGATTTTCGAAAATTTAAATATAATATCACGCGTTATCCGGTATCTCAAATCAATGGCCAACTAAACATGTGATTATATCTCTTACCCAACTTTAGTACCGTAAATCTTCTACAGTATAACGGTATTTTTTTCTTTTTCAGATCAGAAATGCAAAAAATGTTAGAATGCTTTGGAGGTGATGTTATTTAATTATTTCTAGATCAGTTTCGGTAATTCTGAGTCTAAACTCATTAATATCAAATTGTGACGGACAAGTGCGTATCATCACCATTAAACTATAAACTTTAGGTTCATACTGTGTGTGAGGTGCAATTTCAATTAAGAATTCCGCTACGAGTACGACCATTATTAATCGGAATTTCATTAGATGTCATATATTTCTTTCATTGTTAAACTATTGGCGTAGACTTTTTGAAGTCGCATCCGCGCCTCCGAGACTAAACGCTCGCTTCCATCTAAAGATATTGCAGACTTATAAGGTGTCCACCAACTTTAAATACATAGCCTAATTCTCATTTGAAAACTAGATCAGGATAAAAGTTTTCCAATGAGACTTTCACACACAATTGGCCATTTTTATTCACAATTGTTAAAGTAACGTTTGTGCTCATACCTTTCTCAATTAATCATATTTTTTTTAGCTGATATCAGCAAGACATTAATTTCAAAGAGAAAACGATTGGAACAATTAACACATAACACACTGCGTAGCAGTAATAAAAAAGTTGAAGATATATGGAAAGCTCAACAAACGGAGAGGTAACAATTTCTAAATAATTAGAATTTACGTCCTACGACCTTCTTTTTTCATGTCATCCAAACGACTATTCGCTGTTCTTTACCACGCCGCAAATCACAATGGACTTTCTAGGCCAACACCGGAATCGAACTCTAACGTATTACTCAGCCAACGACGATAAAGAAAACTTGGGTCTGTCACTAGAATTAAAGACATTGTTGCGAAATACAACCCAACCAAAAACATGGAATTTTTAAAAAAAATTTTTTTACCGCTTTGCAACTTGGATGATATTTGTGTGTGCTTATTTACACATTTCAGAGTAAAGTTACAAGAGGAATATTCTAAACAAATTGGGACCGTGTTTTCACAGTGGGAAGTGGATATTGATAAAACAAGAGACCAAGAAGAAAAGCTAACGGTAGAACGAAATATTTAATATAGTGGTGTGATGTTTTAAATCGGCGATATGACTTTAATCAAAAAAATCATTTCAATTAAGCAGCAACTCATATTGAAAACTATCTTGATTCAACGCATTACATTTATAGTAAAACTACGCACTGCCAATTATACCGATGTTGGGTTATTTTCCATATCCGTTTAACTTCTCGAAATCCTTAAACGTGTGTATGTAGTTAGAACGGTGGATTCAGTTTTGTGTTCAATAATATTTAAATATGTAGATATAATGGTGGTTTTGTATTCAATAATGTAATAAGTGTTGTCAATCAAGTGAAATCAAAAGCAATAGAAAAGGAAACCAAAATGTACCTTTAATGTACATGTAAAATGCGAAATCGAAAAAAATATTCTGTCGCTTTTCGTCAGGATTTATTAATAAGGTTATTATGATTTTAGGTTTTATTTAAACAACAACAAAAGTTATTTCAACAAGCAAGAATTGTACAGGGACAGAGATTGAAGACAATTAGACAACTTCAGGAACAATTTTCTAAGGTAGGCAGACCAAATGCAGCACTAGCTTAAACAGGCGATAACTCAGAGCTAGAGTAAAGTAATTTGACTGAAAATTTCAATATCTAATGGTTTATATTCCCATATAATGGAACTAAGTATAACGTATTGGATGGATTGTGTAGTTGTGTTATTCGTTTCGAAAATCGGCTTGTTAGCTTAGTTTTAGAATATTGGATTGTAAATTCTGCTATAGTTAGTTATAGTTAGTACTAGACTCGGCCAGTACTATTTTATAGAAATACGGCAGCTAAGGTCACCAGGGCTATGGTATACTACACAAATGTTTATTTCCTCGATATTTTCTTTTAGTTTTAGACTTTGGAATCTTTTTTTTTTTAGGGAATGGATGAATTAGACAAATGCCACCTTACTCAACAATCCTCCGTTCAATCGGAACTCAAGAAGGAAATGGGACTCCTTCAAAAGAAAATCCTCATGGATACTGTAAGCTCACAATTATTTCTAAAGTCAGGGAAGCAAAGGCGTTTGTTTGTAGAAAATAATCATTTTTTGAATGAGTTTTTAACTGCATGACATGTAACGCGAAAACTATATTTAAAGGGACTGTCCCGAATAGAACAGAGCCTGAAAAATTAAAGTCCGAGTACGTATGAAATTTAGATGCCAAAATATAGAAGAGTGGTGTATATACTCTGACTCAAAATTTCAGCTCAAAATATTGAGTCATTTGGACGTGAGCGTTAAAACAGCTTATCCGGACACGTAACCCTTTTAAGATTTCGGGTCAATTCTTTCGTTGGGTGACCCGATAATCGATTCCCGTTCCTTTAGAGGTCTATACGGTGAATGGTCCATGTGCTGTACTTGATAACAAAAAGTAAATTTCACCGACACATTATTTTTATAAAATAAGAGTCTGGTTTTATCAAATCACCGCATATTACAGTTTGGGACACCGGACTTCATTTCAAGATGAAGACTGGTGGGTTTAAGTTGTTTGAAAACAAATATTGAGTTAGTTGCTCGGCCCTAAGGTAGGGGATCTTAATGGATTTTAACACAAAATTAAGCAGTTTTATTCTCTAAACCATTATCGGGATTGACCCTTTAAAAATTAGCATTATATATAAATTGATGCTAAAGTCTATCCGGTGTAAAACAGATTGTTGAATTCAGTGATAAATCAGTTGGTATCTGAAGGTTATATAGAAAGATTGGGTCAAAGGTCGTGATTCTACATTCCTTCATTTTTCACTACCTGGAGACGTTTATTAAAAATTGTATATTCGATTGTGTAACTAGTTAGCATTGCGACTGCTGGGCGTATTATGTCGTCGCCCATGGCCGACTATGCATCAACAACTGTTTTTATACGCCCACATTTTCATGTGGACGTATTATGTCGTCGCCCCCGTCCGTCCGGACGTCCGTCCGTCCGTCCGTCCACAATTGTTTGTGGACTCTCTACAGGTCACAATTCTTACCCGATTTCGACGAAACTTGAAATATAGGTTTATCCCCCAAAGATCTCGGCTGCTTTCGATATTGGCACGTATCGGATCAAAACTTCATGGATTATGGCCCCTGATTGTACGAAAAATCACGTTTTTAGCTTGTGGACCCTATAGAGGTCACAATTTTGAACCGATTTTGATGAAACTTGACATGCATGTTTATATCCCAAAGATCTTGGTTCCTTTCGATATTTGCGCCTATCGGAACGTAATTTCCTGAATTATGGCCCCTGATTGTCCGAAAAAACACCTATTTTAGCTCATGGTACCTCTGTAGGTCACAATTATTATCCGATTTGAAAAACCGTTCGATTATATCACCGTTACACCTTAAGGACGGTTGAGTTCAAATTTCGGAAAAATCGGACCAAAATTACCATCCAAAATGGCCACCGTTCGTACGGGAATACTGTTAAAAAATGGTATATCAAGGTTCTGGACCCTGTAGAGGTCACAATTTTTATTCAATTTTGATGAAACTTGAAATGTATGGTTATAACCCATAGATCTTGGTTCCTTTCGATAATTGCGCATATTGGATTGTAACTTCCTGAATTATGGCCCCTGATTATACGCAAAATCGCCTTTGTTTAGCTTGTGGTCCCTGCGGAGGTTACAATAATTATCCGATTAAAAAAATCGTTTGATTATATCACCGTTTCACTCTAAGAAAGGTTGAGTTCGAATTTCGGTAAAATTAGACCAAAATTGCCATACAAAATGGCCGCCATTCGTACGCGAATACTGTTAAAATATGGTATATCAAGGTTGTGGACCCTGTAGAGGTCACAATTTTAATTCGATTTTGATGAAACTTGAAATGCATGGTTATAACCCAAAGATCTTGGTTCCTTTCGATATTTGGGCATATCGGATTGTAACTTCCTGAATTATGGCCCCTGATTATACGCAAAATCGTCTTTGTTTTGCTTGTGGTCCCTCTGGAGGTCACAATTATTATCCGATTTAAAAAATCGTTTGATTATATCACCGTTACACCCTAAGGATGGTTGAGTTTGAATTTCAGAAAAATTCGGAACAAAATTGCCATACAAAATGGCCGCCGCATGTACGCGAATACTGTTATAAAAAGGTATATCAAGGTTGTGGACTCAGTATAGGTCACAATTTTGATTCAATTTTGATAAAACTTAAAATGCATGGTTATAACCCAAAGATCTTGGTCCCTTTCGTTATTTGCGCATATCATATCGTAGCTTTCTGAATAATTATGGCCCGAAAAATCGCCTATGGTCCCTCTGGAGATTATGATTATTATCCGATTGAAAAAAAGCTTGACTCTATCACCGTTACACCATACCGAAGGTTGAGTTTGAATTTCAGGGAAATCGGACCATAATTGCCAGACAAAATAGCCGCCGTTTGTACTCTAATAGTGTTAAAATATGGTATATCAAGGTTGTGGACCCAGTATAGGTCACAATTTTGATTCGATTTTGATGAAACTTGAAATGCATGTTTATAACCTAAAGATCTTGATTCTTTTCGATATTTGCGCATATCAAATTGTAATTTAATGAATTATAGCCTTTGATTGTAGGAAAAATCACTTTCGGTTTTGCTTGTTCTCTAACCATCTCTCGAAAATGTGGGCGTATCCTGCCTGGCAGTGCCAGCTTACTATCTTTTTTACCGTTATGGGAGTCATACAATTGTTAACACATTCTTTTAAAATTTTGTGCGCAGCATAAGGGTGTTAATTATCGGGTTTGCGTTCCGGAGTTTAATCAAAATCTTCGCAGGACCGACAGGAAAAAAACACCGGATGAGTTAGTTAACTAGATTCCCACTGCTTTGCCTCTTCAAATCTTATTCTATGTTCACTGACAAAGGGAATTTGGGATTGACGTTGGGCAGCTAACAATCTTTGGTGTACAATTTTATGAGTAATGTTATTGTATTCACTTTTCAGCAACAACAAGAAATGGCTAATGTAAGAAAATCTCTTCAGACTATGCTTTTCTAAATTGAAAAGCATCAACAGGAATGTCAACCAAAGGACAAAAAAAACATCAACATCTCGGGTACCTACATATACGACATTTTTGTCAGTTGTATTAAAAGAGGAACAGTGTGTCACGCAAGTTTTATTAGGGGCATGATAAGTTGTGTAACAAAATCATTCAACTGATCGAACACACTGGAGGCATGACATATTTTATCTTAGTTCCCCAATATCCGTAACCCGACATATCTTATGAAAGAGCTGGTGTATTATATAGAACTAGAAGCCAGATGGCTTTGTTAGTTATGTGTTTTCTTTACACATATATAGTCATCCCCACTATCAGTCCGTCGGGTCGTTCGTGTATAATTGCTTGTACTCACTCCACAGAGTTAAGTACTTAATAATCAATATTTATCAAATTTTCTGGAATAAAGATGGCAGACGTAGTTCCATTATTCGCCGATTTTCATGAACTGTTAGTGTATGATAATGTGGTTTTTAGCATTTTCACACAGGTACATGTAGTTGTTACAGATTAATAGAACATTTAAAAGTTGGTATTTGGGTTAATCTGGTCTTTATAAATTTCGAGATTTTATTTTGCTTGACCTCGAACTATGGTTTAAGGGATGAACATACCACATGTGGCTTCAGAGCCACATGCAATGTGTCGAATTGTCAGCTCATGGACTTTTCAAGCTATCTTATCATAGTTTGTTGAAACATAAAAAATGTAAATATTAATTAATGTATATTTATTATGTGTGTACAAATAATTATAAACTTATTATTATGAAATGTAATTGTAAACTTATTATTATAAAGTTGAATGAATTATTGTATAAAGAGATTTGAGTGTTTTCCTTGCCCCCCCCCCCCCATCTTCTTTTCCCAACTCATCTCATTTGACATAATAATATTGATTGTCCCATCTCCGATCACAGAACTATGTTTCTAGGAAATGCCAAATGGGAACAAATTGTAAATTTATAACAGTAATACTTCAACGTTGCTGTTGATGTCGGTTAAACTGAATAGTTCTGTGGCTCTAATACATTGAACCGCATTTTCTCGGAATTAACACCTTTATTTGCAGATTTCCCTTTATGACCATTTTAGGACAACTTTACGCAAATATAGGAATAATATTTTAACTCTCTCGCCGTTATTTTTCTGTCAGAATCAAATTTAATCCTCTTTGAAGTTGATTGTGTGTCCTGGAATTCTATTCCTTGCGTGCAACTAAAGCTAAAAGTTTTTGGCTCTGATACATTAAAATTTATATCGCGTATACTAGATCTGGCTCAGTAATTTATATCTGTCACAAAATGGAACTTGTTTCCGCTGAAGATTCTAAGAAAAGGCACATAGACGTACGGGCTCCATGACCGTTGGAGGGAGGGGGCGGAGCACAAACTTCGGGTTTCAGACGGCGGCGGCGTGGGAGCTTAGCTTATCGTGGAAAATTTGAGGCGCAACGTGTTTTCCTGCCATTTCAACCATGAATACAGCAACTTCAGAGTGGTCTACTATAGCCTAATAAATATGACTGACCCAAATTTGAATCAAAAAATCAATCGTTTAGTCCACGGAGACGGGAAGGTTGTTAGAAAATTTAACTGCCGCAAACGCGTTTTTCTACTATACCAGAAAGTGAATACAGCAACTCAAATGTGGACGTGGTCCAATATAGCACACCATAGGTGGCTGACCTGAATCCAAAACAACTTATCAATCGTCGCAGTGTTTGGGGGCCTCGCCCTCCCGGAAAAAGTTTTGAAAATTTAACCGCCGCAAATGCGTTTTTCTGCTAGAGTAATTATCCTCATTCGTATTTGGAAGTTTGGCAAATCGTCGTGGTAAATACGACAATTAGGTGAAACCGATTAGTCTAATTTTTCGCGTAAATGTGTTTGAACAGGAATTGCAAATCGGTTAGCCATAATTTGGTTCCTCGTGAAAAAGTGCCTATAGTCAAATGCATCCCGATATAACTAGGTCTGCCAATTCGATCTGAGGTCATCCATTTCTGGTAATAAAATTAGGAAGACACAAATTTAATTTACAATTAAGATTCTGAAAAGGTTATTTATTTACATTTTTCTGAAGCAGTTGTAACTATAACTATAATGTTCATGACCATAGATTTTTTTGATTCAATAATTGAAATTTGCATTGTTTTATTTTAAATACTTGGTTGTGACATTCTGTTATTCTTCGTAATGCAGTAAGGTAATACAGTAAATGTTAAATAAATTGAGAGAAGTGGGGTTTAATGCTTGGTCATTTCGGGACTAACACATGGTTCAATTTTATTTTATATATTCGCTTGCGCGTATAGGGGTCTTTAGCAGTGGAAAGAAACCGAAAGACCTGGACTGTCGACCCTACTCCTTCTCACGAACAACCGGGGAATCGTGACCTTGACGAAATCTACAGGTGGCCTTAATATTTAAACCTAACCTGGGTATATATTGCATGCTTTTATGGTGAGCGCGGGTGGGGGGGGGGGGCACGGTGGCTAAGTGTGTAAGGCGCTAGCATGGAGATCGGGTGTTCGATACCTGAATTGGCCGAGAAAATTCATCCAGATATCCCCGTGTTGTTTCTCCTTGTCAGTTATGCAGGACGGAGGGCCTGACAAGGACAACTGTCTAGTCGTTCGGATGGGACGAAAAAACCGAGGTCCCGTGTTCACATTGACGTCCACGTAAAAGATCCCTTGACATTTGTTATTCGATAAAAAAAAGTGGGCCGTAGCGTCGCCGTCAGGGCAAAATTACCCCCATAGCACACTGTATTGCGTATGCCCGTCTTCATTCTCCCAGTTCCGAGCAGAACAGTAGGACGTTAAACCCCATTTCATTTAAGGGGTGAGGTCATTTTATAGGACAGTTTCGGTCGACAATCTATAATGTGATTGTTCGTATTTTAATGGTAAGGGAAATAGAACAGAAGTGAAAGTTAACTCCATTGCTGAGTAATTACTAGCCAGAAAGCGTCTCCGACGATCTAGCCCACCACGAGCTTTAGGGGCCTACGATGGTAGCCCCCCCCCCCCATGAAGTCCTGCTCCCGCCGGCGCTGGTATTTCTAGATTTATCTTGATAAGAGTGTGGGGGGGGGGGTGCCTTATACCGTAACCTCCGCCCCTTCGCCTGTCGCAGATGACCGGAAACTTCGTTTGTACCCGTACGCCTATGGATCTGCCCTATGCTAATGTTTAGTATGCTGGCGTGTTCAAAAGCTCTAAAAAGCATACATTTATCCGTTTAATAATTCCAATTTTAAAAAATTGTATCCCCCCCCCCCTTATCGGCTAATCTGTCTCCTGAGTTAACCACAATATATTATGTAGAGGATAATGTATTGATGCCTGTTAGAAACGAATTGTTAAAGCAATTGGGGGTAATAGAGGGCCTGTCATAAAATTGTGTGTCTGTTGTATCCGTCCATTTTCAGTCAACCTCTTACACAAAGAAATACACCCCCTTTAATAACGACGCTTTTGACTGCAACTCAGACGGTCCCACCCCTTCTATATAATCCGGCCCTGGTACATGTACTTACGTCATTATGACGTATAAGACAATAATTGTGGACCTCCTGGGTTCATGCTTTATAACATCGGGCTATTTGGGGTGAAATAAACAGCCGCGGGTATCAGAAATGACGAAGGCAATTTCCGCCGAAAAAAAGCAATTAAGCTTAGCAGTGCAGAAATTTTGTTCTCTATTTAGTCCAATTTATTGATAGGATGTGTTCTGGTGGTCCTATAAATAAAATAAGAAGAAAATAACAAGACAGTCAGTTTAATTGAAGCGTCTTCTGAACATAACGAGAAATAAGATACGTGAAAAGACATGTCTATGATTTTTCCTGCAGTAATCCCTAAAATAACCCAATGCCCTAGAGCGTGATGTATTAACACATACGATAAGTGGATTAAAATCTATCGAAAAATGAAAAAAACAAAACCTCAGTCAATGAAAGATTTAAAGGGAGAGTTTCAGATATACTTTAGGAAATGGAAATGGAGAGAGAAATGGGGCTTAACGTCCACTCGACACAAACTAGGTCATTTCGGGACCAATAAACTTTCAGTTTCCATATACAGCTGTTAATGAGTTTTCAGATTGATTTTAGTGTGTGGACAACCTTCAACACGTGTCTACTTGGTGAGTTAGGTTAGTAATCGGTGCGATTATCAAGGTACGCATGCAAATCCTGACTCAACAATGAGTTAAAGTTACTGATTTCAATAACGTTGTATTCAAATCAAACTGAACATAGGTCAAAATTGAAAAAAAAAATGGGACAACCTGAGTAAAAACTGACTTTAGATAATATAAGGATGAGTTTCCAGCCTTCATAAGTAGGCCTATAAAGTGTATATATGTTTTTAAGTAGGCTTTCTTTAATACCTAGGTGATTTGCCATTGAGTTCGAATTTCGAGAAAAACTGCCAGACAAAATGACCACCGCTTGTACGCGATTGGTGTAAAATATGGTATAGGCCCTATTATGGGTGTTGACCCTGCAGATGTCACAGTTCAGGGCCGGCGGAAGCAATTCTTGATTGGGGGGGGGGGGGCTCCCACGCTCCCACCCTAGGTCCAGGGATGTAGCCAGGATTTGCTGAGTAGTTGTTAAAAAAAACTTTGGCGAGCGTAGCGATCCAAAAAAATTTTGGGTAGGGGGGCGTGGTCTTTTATGAAAATTCAACCCTTATTCAATTATTGGTGTATTTCCAGAGCATTTGCTGTCTTTTTTTTGCTTCAGTGCAAATTAATTTCCATTTATATTATATTCAAATTTATATAGGCCTATTCCTAAAATGGTGTTTGTAGTATTTTATATTATTATTACGGTGGAATGAGAATCAGGTCAGACAGAAGTTGAGAAAGAATAAGAAACATTGACATTGTGGATAGGCTAGGATTTAATATAATATACAGTAGATTCGGTAGAATTAACCGTAGAATGCGTACATTAAAAATTGATCGTACAACCGAACGTTCGACACCATTTACGTTATCCAAACCTTTAACATTGAAGTGCCTTAAATTGGTCTGGGTGACCGTGAAATGAATAGACCTGAACAACTTCGAGATTTAAATAAACATAATACCAATACTTCTTTCTTTAAACTAATTTGGGATGATAGGGTATACTACGGCACACAAAAATAATGCCGTGTCAGACATGGTTTGCGTGGGCTTAGAGTTACCATGGCGTTGCCGTTTGCCGGGGGTGGTAAATTTCGAGTGCGGAGTCTTGAGTACAGAGTGAGAGAAGGACAAAGTCGAGGGGGTTTAAATACGACTTTTCTTTGTGCTGGGCGGCATGAAACAGTGCCGCCCAGCGTGGCTACATCCCTGTAAGTCCCTATAGGCGAAGGTCCAGGGGACGCAATAGCCTAAAAAGAGTACTTGCGGCCAAATTATTGGGGGGGCTAAAGCACCCCCCCCCCTACTCCGCCGGGCCTGCAGTTTTAATCCAATTTTGATGAAACTTTAAAGGCATGTTTGTAACCCAAAGATCTTGGCTGCTTACGATATTTTCATGCATATCGGATTGTAACTTCCTGAATTATGGCCCCTGATTGTACGAAAAATCACGTTTTTAGCTTGTGGTCCCTCTAGAGTTCATAATTCTTATCCGATTTAAAAAGAAAAACGTTCGAATATATCACCGTTACACAGTAAGGCTGCATGTGTTCGAATTTCTTGAATCGGAACCGAAACTGCCGAACACTACGCAATTGGTGTAAAAATATGTCATATAAAAAAATAAAATTGTAACCTCTAAATAACAAAGATCTTGGTTCCTTTCGATATTTGCGCATATCGGAGCGTTATTTCTGAATTATAGCCTCTGATTGAACGAAAAATTACGTTTTAGCTTGTGGTTTACTCTGGAGGTCATAATTATTATCCACTTAAAAAAGGCGTTCGAATATATCCCCGTTACACCATAATGTAGGTTGAGTTGTTATTTCGTAAAAGTCAGAACTAAACTGCCCGACAATATGATCGCTTCTTGAAAGCAAAAAGTGTAAAAGTATGTAATTACCAAGATTGTCGTCCCTGCAATGTAGAGGTCAAAATTTTGATCCGATTTTGATGAAAATAAAAATGCATGCTTATAAACTCAAAGATCTCGGTTCCTTTCGATATTCGCGCATACCAGACCCTTCTTTGTGATTTAAATGTTACATAAACTATTAATTAGACATTTATTAACTTGACAAAACAATAATAAACTCTCAATGCCATCGGTTGACTCAGATTTCAAACAGTTTCAGCCCTTTAATGCTTTAACGTAAACTTAGAAAAGCGAGGATTAGCCTCAACACCAGTAGGCCTACGGTATTTACGATCAGTGAACAATTCTTGTCAAACCTTTAAAAGCTAATATCTTTGTTCAGAATAATGTTATTTAAACTATTAGGCCTATAGCACGAACGGACAACTCTTCATAAGGTATATTTAAACATGCATTATGCAAGAGCTACATCTGCCTATTGCAGGTCTTTCTTCGGGCCTGGAATGTTTTCTAAAGTATTAATTAGTCATTAATTAACTGATCCAGGCCTTAATCAACCTGGACATTTGCCACCGGACTTATGCCATCGGATTTATACCACCCCAGGGCAGTTGCCACCCGGACTTTTGCCACCCCAGGACATTTGCCACCCGTACTTTTGCCAACATAGGACATGTGCCACCCCAGGACATTTGCCGCATGGATGATTGCCACCCGGACAGTTGCCTTCTGGATGTGGGTATCCTACCCAAAACATCCACCAAAACATGTGATGTTTTGTTTGAAGCTGAATTCCCCCTTCCCCACATCACGCCGTTTTTGTCGCGCTGATTCCAAGAAATGAGGCTCTGTTTCTCTGACACATTTCCATGTCAGTGGTTTGAAAAATCTGGATTCGATGAAACAGCAGTCCCCTGCCCTTCACAAAATACCAAGAAATGATGCTCAGATTCTTGGAAACAAAGACCAGGCGCTTTGTACGATCAATCCATTTATAATTGTAATTTTTATGTTAATAAGCGATTAAAATATTTCTTTATTCCGACCATTTTCGGGTGGAAAAAGAACTACAGATGTCCTAGGGTGGGAGATGTCCTATGTCGGTAACAGTCCGGGTGGAAGATGTCCTAGGGTGGCAGATGTCCTATGTCGGTAACAGTCAGGGTGGTAAAAATCCGGGTGGCTGATGTCCTACGTCGGTAACAGTCTGGGTGGAAAAATCCGGGTGACAGATGTCCTATGTAGGTAACAGTACGGGTGGTAGATATCCGGGCGGCAGATGGCAGATAACAGTCCGGGTGGTAAAAATCCGGTGGCAAAAGTCCGGGTGGTTATTGTCTGGGTGGCAAAAGTCCTGATACCCTAACTGAATGACATGATAAATTCGCGTATAAAGGAATATTCTTACCCTATATAGCAACAATCAGCCCCCCCCCCCCCGAGCTTTAAAATGATTAAAACTTTGGGCTTAAAAGGAAACTAGAGAGATGTATTGAGGGAACTAGACAAATTAAATTATTACCGTATACTCAAGCGATATTTTATATTAAAAACATACCCAAAATTATACATTTCCGATTAGAATATTTCATTCGTTCAGCAATCTAGAAAGTTCGATAGTAGTATGGGATTGAAGGCGTCATTAGCAACCAATCCACAGATCGGACCGAGGTCATCCCAAAATTCTTTTGTGAGACAAACTTTGAGATTTATAGCTAATAAGTTTTTCCCGGTGAATTATCTGTCTGATTCCTGTTATAGCATCAGTGGCTAATAAGTTTTTTTCCCGAACTCAGGTGAATTATTTGTCTGATTCATGTTATAGCATCAGATTTATCGTTCAGCTCACTAGAAAGAGATAATTTCGTTTCGTGACCAGTCATAGTCTGATCTAAATGTACGTATATATGCAATTGGCTGGCGGGGACTTTAAGATTTAAATAAACGTGCTAGGAGTTTCATTAAAGTCCAGTCAGGTATTATGGTGGCTATGTGGGAGTTAGAGGTTTCCCCTAGCAGTACTGATGGCAGAAGTAAATCAAGTGTAACAAATACAGAACCAAATTCACTGCTACAATCGACCCCGGGCCAGATCCAATAGCACAATTAGCTGTGCTGCAATTGCTATGAAATATAGGAATCTCGGGCAGAGATTAGGTGGCGTGGACGTGACCACAGGAGCCAGGTCTCTCCCAATCTCATTAAAACAAAATTTAGTTTTACTTGTCTTTACTGCAGTAGGACCCGGAAGAGCTGCTGCGGCGACTTCTTGTCGTGTGATGCACGGTGTCCTGATTGTTTAATCAAATATCTGACACCATTGGGTTTGTCCATAAATTTTACTGATGAGGAAATACTTCTGTTTATTTAACATGAAAATGGATTTATACATATTATTTAATTTCAATAATTTACAATAATATGTTCTTAAGAGCAAAATAAAGAAGAATGAATTATATGTATAAAATGTTAACAGTTCAATTTGAAGAAGAGAACAAATAGAGTGACAATTTCCTTCTTTTTTGCCTTAATTTGAAAATTTCAACAGCTATTAGCCCCAACATAGGTTCAATATACACATGATAGAAAATTATTAGTCCAAAATGTCTGTTTTTTATGTGATAGCTGTTTTGATCTGTGATGACCAAGGGAGAATCAGAATATTTTTAGGCTTTTAAGATTTTTTAGAGAGGTTTTATTCCTGAAAAACTGGGAATAAACCGGAGATCTGGTGCTAGCAAACTTAACTCCTTTGTTTAAAAGCTGAATTATTTGCCTTCCCAACAATGTATATCTGATCTTCTTGCAATTTATTTACCCAAACAGGGTATCAATATCTAAAATTATTTTGTGGACATGCGCTGATGATAAGTAATATTATCTTGGACAGAGCTTCCGATACACTAATAAGGTTTAGGATACATGTTTGGAAAAGTGAATAATTAAATTTTTGATCAATGGTGTTGCAGAAGAGAATGTGAAATCTGACCAAATATAGTGCTTTGTTGTAATGTCGCCTGACTGCCATCTCTCAAAATCCCATTAAAAAAACCCATAGAAAGAGTATTTCTTCCATTTCAGACTCTAAGAACAATATTATGAAACAACACTAAATAAAATTAACACAGTCAAATTCACATATCCATTTTTTCACAAAAATCAATCAATAATACTAACATTTAAAATGATACAATTATATCTTGACAAATATACAAATATTAGAGTTATACAAAAACATACAAAGTTATTACAAAGATCTTAAATTTCATATCTAATGATATCTAAA
The DNA here is from genome assembly GCA_917208275.1 of Patella pellucida. Lineage (NCBI taxonomy): Eukaryota > Metazoa > Mollusca > Gastropoda > Patellidae > Patella > Patella pellucida. Next base: position 18,792,279 of record OU795041.1, read on the forward strand.
AGAACAACACAGGAAATGGATTTATATAAGCTCCGGCTTGTTTTCAGATCCTATAATTGAGCATTGTATCTTTTTAATATGTAAATATTGAATAAATATTGTTAGAATTTTTTTATATAAGAACAACACTCCTAGATACCATATAAATATTAAATGCAAGTATATATGGATAGAATGTTATTCTTGTAATTGCTAGGTTCTCACTGCGAAGCAATGTTTTATTTATCTCTATTGAGTACACGATCTCGTACGTGCAGATACATTCCAATATGTTTTGATACAATCAACATGATTGCTATAACACTTCATAGGATCACCACGATTACTCTATGATTTCAACCATGATTTCAATAGCGGCACCAATCGTGGTAAAGAGAATTTTGCATTGCTGTTAACCCTTTAAGTTTTAACATTTAGAAAGTGTTGAAGTTCCATGATATATGTAGATCATGGTGGGAATATAAGGAATGCAAACTTTAAGAAAGGCTGTAACTTATGTTAGGATTAAGAAATTTTTAGACCAATATGCTTTTTTATTGTGTGGGTTATAATATTATAATATATTCCAATATAAAAGTAACATTTCCAAAAATCTCATTGGTACATCAATTATTGAAACTGAATTAGCCTGAATAACTTTGGATATCCATAATTTATTTATTTTATGCCGTCATCTATATACTGGTAGTCTCCTAATTAAGGATAACTCATTTCTATCACTTAAATTACTACTATATATCTAAAATGAAAACAAGTTTTAGAGACTTATTTTATTTGCTTTTAAACATGACTTATGGGCTTCTGGAACATTCAACACTAAATTATAAAATTTGAGAGAAATAATTTACATGTATATTTATTATATATGAACTATCTTCCTCCGCCCGCATTGGGATCTTGTGATGTGGCAATCATCATTAATATCACAACTGGTACAATATACATCCACTGAAATAGATCAACATAAAACTTGTATTAAAAATATGCAATAAATTGGCCTTTTGCAGGACTTTCCTTACACCTTATATAAGTTATATAAATTATGAATTAGACATTTATTAACAAATCAAGACCATAATCAACTGTTGTAGCCATCAGATCCATAAGATTTTAACTAGATTAGAATGGTTAAGCTCAGCCATTTAATTTAATTTAAAAATGGAGATATGAGACCATGACTTGAATATACCAGTACCATGGACTTATGATAATAAATTATCAACATACACTGCATACGTCTTTTCAAAACTACAAACAGTGATAACTTGGTTCAGATGAAGTTCTTTGAATGAAATTTTCAATATATTCATTTTGAACTATACAGATTTGAAATATTATAGCAAGAACATCCAGCACTTGACTTTCTATAATTTTTATATAGTATTCAACTGCCAAGGCTTCTTTTATGTGCATGCCAATGTGTACACTTTTTTAACTCATCCAAATGACTATGCCCTGTCCTTTGCCAGGCCCTCCCTCAGTCCTTTACCACTGGCAAGGAGGAACCATGCCTGAAAGTCCTGATGAATTTTCTTGGCCAATGCATGGAAAGGCTTGCGCACTAAGCTGCCTTGGTTACAAAATGCAAAGGACTATCAACGACTTGAACTGTTTGATATTCTGGTCGGCAAGCAACCTCTTGTCTTGTTGAAAAAATCATTTAAAGGGTGAGTCTGAGTAAGCAACTTCAGAGCTGCCAACCTAAAATGTTTGCAATGAGTGTGATTAGACTAGTTTTGTTTATGAGGTTCAAATGATAGAACAAACATGTCTACCACAGCTACGTCGCATAAGGTTATCCCATTGTTATTCTTGAGCTAGTTTGTGTTGAGTAAACTTAAACCTTATTTTTCTTTTTCTCTCTTTCTTTAATTTACTTAGCACTTTTTTCGATAACAAGGTAAAATGTACAAATTGAAATGTATCGCTTCTGCAGAACATATTCATCATTCAGTAGAGATGTTAGTTGCAGGAAGAATTGTGAATTTGAAATCTCATCAAAGACCATCCTTAAAATTGTTTGTTTCTACAAACTCAAAATGTCTTGGCCACATAGATTAGTGCATTAATATATTGCCTCGATTTTTTAATGTTTAAAAATTTACCCCCAAAAAACATGAAATAATAAATTACTCATTGAACCACTGTGGCCCCCTTAACTTAAATGGGGATACGAGGTGGGTGAGACTCATTCTTCTGAGACAAATTCATTTCAAAATATTTACACTCTAGATATATTCTCTATAAAAGGCGAGGCCGATTCTTTCAAAATATGACACTTTGTAACATGTACCATATAAGGGGGTGAGGCTGATTCTTCCAATTTCAATGCACTATATAAAGGGTGAGGCCGATTCTTCCGATTTCAAAATATTACACTCCTTGTTACATGTACTATATAAGGCATCTACAGGAGCTGTTAAGATACTAGAAACAAACACAGTTTTAGTCATGGCCTTCATCAAAAATCAATCCTTTTCCCTATCATCCGGAAACAGGAAACTGTAGATAAGTACATATAATGGCTATTAATTGTTTAATGTTTCAAAGATTTGTGTAGGTGGTAGATTATGGAAAAATCGGTTATATTTCTTACAATAACACAAAGGTTAACTTGTCTACGATATCACCCTAGGTGGAAGTGGATGTTAAACCAAGTAACGAACAAACAAAGGTTGATTTTGTGAGTAGGGGTCTTAGAATCCTTTATTTGGCTCTCACTTACTGCATCTATATAATTAGTATGATATGGTTTCAAAGAAATATCACTTATTAACAGTAATGTAAAATCAAGATAGACAAGCATATTTTTTCACCCAATAGCGCCAAATGAAATTCGTTATCTATTTTTTTATGACCGATCATGAACTGGCACACTTAGAGATTGTCTCAAGTGCTCACACCACTCTGTGAGTAAATAACCTCGATCACGTGACTCGTGTGGATCCAATTTTGAGATGATCTGATAAGAGATATCAATGATGTCTCCAATTAGCTTTTAAAAATGGTTCATTTGACAATACATATTGGACACACACAGTCGTGAGGATTTTCAGGGAAATTGATCGCTGGAGTAAAAAAAGTCTCCAAAAATATCTGAATGCCACAGACGGACGAATGGGTTGTCGTGCAGAATGGATCGTCGCTGTCAACAACCACTTAGGCGATTTTTTCAAGCGAATTAAATGATCTGCACGATTAGGCAATAACATACGCTCTTTTTAATGTGTGATTGGATACTTTAATGCATTTGACAGCTTCCCATTAACACAGATTCTTATACGCCCACATTGAAAAATTCTGGTCGTATATTGTCGTCGCCCCCGTCCGTCAGGCGTCCATATTTGACTTTAAATTTATACACAGTATTTAAGGTCACAATAATTACTGTCAGAGTTATGGCCCTTGATTACTTCAAAATAGCTTGTGGATGCTCTCGAGGCTAAAGTTAATATATGATTGACTTTAATTTTATACACAGTATTTAAGGTCATGAGATGAAGAATCCTATTGATTTTCAGCGATTTTCGATAATTACTGTCAGAGCTATGGCCCTTGATTACTTCAAAATATCTTGTGGATGCTCTGGGGCTAAAGTTGACAAGGGTTAAGGTCATGAAGCCTATTAATTTTCAGCAATTTCCGATATATTTACTGCCAGAGTTGTGGCTCTTGATGGCTTCAAAAAATCGTGTGGATGCTCTAGCGGCCAAAGTTAATATCCGATTGACTTTAAATTTATTCACAGTATTTAAGGTCATAAGATGAAGAACACTATTGATTTTCAGCGGTTTCCGATAATTACTGTCAAGAGTTTTTTGCCCTTGACCACTTCAAAAATATGGTGGACTTTAGATTGATACACAGAGTTTAAGGTCTTGAGACAAACAATTATATAGGTTTTCCATGAATTTTGATAACTTGAACAGCAAAATCCATGATATTAAATATTTTGTATACTAAATGTAAGCATGGAGGAGAACTTTATCTATCAAAGCCAAACAAATTCTAATGATTTTCTGATAATTGTTACTCTTAATAAGATTTTAGTGTATTATTAATGTTTCATAACCGAAAAAAGTAAAATATGCGACAACTCTTGTTGATTGCCCGGACGATTTAGCTGCTGTGGGCATATGTTTTGTTTTATAGTATATAACATTTTATAAGGTTATTGCTGCGTTAAATTACTCTTTGCAAAGTCTACAAATTGAACTGAATATCTGTACCATTAAAATCACTGAGTACATGTACATGAACCTCTAAAGAGTTACGTAACACACACAAACAGATAGGCTATTTTATTTTTCAAAAGATTTTGGCATATTAATTGCTCACTTAATTAAAGTCCCCAATGCAACAATTTAAGCAATAGGAACAACTTGTAAGCTAAATTATGGTGATATTTCAATATCTAATCAGTAGAAAAATAGTTCAGTGTTTACAAAGATATGTGGAATTGAAAAATTATCAATCTATGTTCTGCTCGCATCTAATAAGATGTCCCAATCTTTATTGAAACCTGAAAGGCCTACTTCAAATCTGATTGAATCCAAGCCGGAAGAATATTTAGCCTTGATATTTTGATTTTGTTTCCTTAATTAAATATTAAATAATCAATCTGAGTACATGTTTAGTATGTATGTGAGAAATTTGATATTTAGAGAAAGGCAAATGGCAGATTGGGACTTTTCCTTTAAGATATTGTGTCAAGCTATAATACATGTACATAAAAAAACTAAACTACTCTTTGTTTCAATAATTGGAAAACAAACCTATTTCCTGTCTCATAAACTGATGTCTCACGTATCAAAGTGTTTACGATGATTTGTTTCCATCATGCTTTATCACTGGGGACAAAGTCAGCCAATGGCGTTTGACAGAAAATGCTAGATACTTCCATCTGCCCACTCCTTGTCATATTATAACAACACAGAAAAACACTTAGAAGTACGTGAACTATAAATATTTACTAAGAATTTCATAAATATTTGAAGAGAATTCCAAAACGCAAAAAAAACCCTGCTGTTACCCTGTATTTCCAATCTAAAAAAAATTAATTCTGTTTTCCCAATCTAATTCAAATTGATTTAGTATATCCAATCTATTTAAATGAAATGAAATGAAATGTGGTTTAATGCCTACTCTTCTGCCCCATAACTGGGCTAATGAAGAACAGTGTGCTTTGAGGAAAATTTTGCCCTGGCAGCAGCGCTATGGCCTACTCTTATATCAACTGTCAATGGATCTTTCATGTGCACGCCAATGTGTACACGGGTCCTTATTTTTTGTCCCATCAGAATGACTAGACAGCTGTCCATGTAAGGTCACTCATCCTGCATCACTGACAAGGGGAAACCACCCCGAAAAATCTGGATGAACTTTATCGGCGAATGCAGGGATCGAACACCTGACTTCCAGGCTAGCAAGCCAGCGTCTTACCAACTTAGCCACCGTGATCCCCCAATCTATTTAAAATTGATTCTGTTTTATCTGGCAATCTTATCAAAATTGACTTTGTATCTGGGGCTTTACCGGTATGCATGAATACTTAAACTAAAATATTTTTAAATTCAGCACTTTCATTGGCCAAGAGCTAAAATTTGTATTAGGATTTTAGTCATCAGCCAATGAAATGCTTCCATACATATATAATATTTTGGTTTTAATTTTTGTGAATTAGGCTTCAGAATTTAATTTAAATTGATTCTAAATCAATTTCTGTTGATGATTAAACGCAGAAAATGGATAATCAAGACTTTGTTAATGACAACTGAAAAAGAGAGAGACAAATGTGGTTAAACGTCCACTCGACACGAACTAGTTCATTTCATGATTAAGAGCGTGTCCGCGAGAGCACCATGCAGAGGGTGATAACCCTTGGGTCGGGGATTTGGACCAAATTTTTTCTGTGAGATGGGTTAGTATCCAGATACATCCGCGCAAAATATTAAGTTGATTCAGTTGATACCAGCCTGGCAAATTGGAAAAATATGTTTTTAATAGAAAAATACTCAAAAATGGGCTAATTTGGAACTAAATTTGTATGATCTGTTATTCGTAAAATAATTGATTTGGACAGATGAAATTTTGGGCATTAGTAGGACTACACAGGCTCCTCCTACACACCGAGTTTTAAGTTTCTACTGCCAATGATATCTTGGTACTGGCCAGATACGCAACTCGCTCTTAAAATTTAATTTAATGAAAACCAAAGTTTGAGAGGCTGTAGTTCATTCTTGGCGGGGACTAGGACCAAAGTTGAGTGTTACCCACAACCAGCAACCTTTCTACTAACAATATAAAAAATAAAAATGACCGGAACAGGCGAAATAAAAAAAGCAGAACAAAATTAAAAACACCCAAAATTGGGATAAAATGTCCCAATTGTCAATATCCCAGATGAAGAAAATGTATGAACATCTTTACAAACATAATATATTCCATTGAATCATTAGCAAGGATGATTGAGAATTGAGGGGGAGAAAAAAAATGGGTTTAACGTCAACTGGACACAAACTAGGTCATTTGGGGACGAACATATGGTGATGCACATGTTTTGTCATCGTTACAAAGTTTATATTATCCATTCAGTCGTCATCTAGGATTAGAATGATTTTGACTTGAGAGAGAAACGAGGTTTAAGGTCCACTCGACACAAGCTATGCAATTTTGGGACTAACATATTATAAGTTTTGTTTCAATAATTCGTGTACGCGAAAAGAGAGAATCCGTGAGATTGGATATTTACACAGAATAAGTCTTATATGAATATGATATAATATAAGTAAGTGAACACTTCTGCTCAAATATAGGTATATGCCGGAGTTTGGCATGTGTAGTCAGAATTATCCTTGATTGTCTGGAGTGCTATGATCTATGTCATCTTCCCCCTCGGGGATTTCAATATGGAAAGCATTACGTTCTCCTAAACAAGGACACCACCAGATATTAAATGCTTCTCCACGAGGTTCTTCTTACCTGAGAATGTGGATAATAGATATATCAAGTTTATGATAGTCATGACTGCCCATAAATCTTTACGATGATCTGCCCCTAAGTACAGATCTTACCATGGACTCTGTATAGATGGACAGGCAATGTTCACAAAACCTTTAGAATTCTGTGCCGCTGTAAAAAGCAGACCTGACAATCGTGACTAAAAAAAAATTACCCCCCACCTCCCCTAACTCAATTACCAGTATTAAGTTTAAAATAAAAAAAACCACGATATCAATTCATAATATTTCTATTAATCTTGCTAATCTTTTTTTTCAAACTATACCAAAACATCGTCTTGTGTACTTCGGACTGCGAACACGCCCATGTGAATCCGAAAAAAACCAACATGTCAAGTTTTCGTTAAAAGCAAACCTACTAAAACACCCTTTTAATTTTTACTTGTGTACAATTGTTCATCATTACGGACATTATTATACCTGAACTTTATTTTCATAATTTTAAAATCCTTCATACTTGCGGGAATTTGGATTATTAAGCCGAACACAAAGGCTTGCAAAACTACGAAAATATTGAAATCGATCATTTTAAAATTTTCAGCTGCTGCATTTGGAAATTTCAAAGTTCTAAACTGGAGAAATTTGTCACTACCGGATAGAAATACTTATTATTTGAAAAATTACTGTGTAACTATAAGAATACAGTAAAATCTAATGAGGAGTTCGAGAAATTACTCTGTATGGAATCCTGCAATGTCTAGAACCACTTCGCTTGGTTTACCGGTTGCCTGTCCATCTTGATACGGTTAATGATCTTACAACCGTGGTCTGATCACAGCAAAATTATGCATGACTTATGACCTTCCCTTCAGCTATCCAGCGAAAGAAAACGTTATGATTTTTGACCAAAGTACCCTTGTGATCATTGGTGAAAAGGCGCTGCTTTGGTTAGATTGTGCTGATATAAAAGCTTGCCATGGCAGCCCATACATTTTTAAGCTGCTAGTAACTTCAGAATACAAATGAGAATAATAGTTTTCGGATTCTGCAGAATTGTACAACAGTAATTTTACGCCCCTTCACTACGATGATCGTGAACGTCCGATTTTGTTACAAAAACTTTATGATTTTTACCAAAATGACATATTTGGTATGAGGAACGTTCAAATAACAATAAATATAGTACTAATGTTGATAATCGATGGCCATTGTTACTCTTTAAGATAGTCGTCGATCATCAGTAAAAGAAAAATCACATGGAAAATACTGCTTTTTACATATTTTCAAAATATTGTAGCACACTAGTGGGTTTAGTTCCGGTCAATTTTTTTCTTCTGACATATACTTAAACGAATGCCCTTCATAACCACACCCAGCAGTTCTAGGTCAGACCCGCCAAGAAGCCGCTACATGCGTTTTAGGATGACACAGTTTTCAACATACGTAAAATGACCACTTTAAGATAACTCACAGAAAATTCCACACGATCAATTTATTCCCAAACGACTGCAGGATTTTAAGTCGACCACTTGGCCTATCATACCTGACCAATATCAAAATTTTACAATCACAAAATTTTGAGTAGGAGCGTTTTGAAATTTGGGCAAAAAAATGGTTGAAATATGGCAAATTTTGACCCAAAACAACAATTTCCACCTATACCGGAAGTTGTCATTTAATTTTTTTTCCACTGCATCGCGTGACTTCTGTCGCCTAGGGGTCCCCATAGACCAAGTATCATTGAAAATCGCTGACCCCCCGGGTTATCATTTTTTTCAATTTTTGCATGGTCCTCTCGCGGACGCGTTCTTAACACATGGTTCAATTTAATTTCAGTAATTCGCTGGTGCCTATGAGTCTTTAGCAGTGGGAGGAAACCGGAGAAAACCCACGAGGTTGGACTGGCGACCTTATACCCGCCTAACCAGGGAATCGAAACCATGCCAGTTGATTCAATGACAGATGTTATGATACAGCGCGCACATGCTAACCTTTCAGAATCGGCGATCCAACTCCTTAACGACAATTGAGGCTATAAAAAAAGATGTCTTGGCTTAGACTGAAGGAATTTGACTGAAATTTTCAGCAAATTCCCTTTACATCATCAAGTTTTAACTATTATAGTGAGAACTGCCAGCCCTTTATCTAATCTTTCAGAATGTATCTTTACTCTGAAGTATCTTTAATATGTTTAATTCAGCAGCAAAATGAACTTTAATTCAGAATCCAGCTGATAGCTGGACCTAAGTTATTGGCTATCATAAATTGCATTAACTTCAATTTCAACCTTTCAAAAGATAAACTGTGAAAATTTGAACTCATAAAAATAATTAGATATCAAATGTCACCTTCTGAAAAAATATTTGGAAATAAATAAAGTCGCTTAGTAGTAAACATCACGAAAGAGACATATTTCCTCGAAAGAAGCCTACATAAATCCTGATTTGCTAAAAAAAAGATCTTCTAAAATGCTTTAAAATACTTCAAAAAGTTTGGAAAAATATTTCACAGTAACCTTAAACTGTGAAAATTAAAAACAAGAGAGAGTGAGAGAAGTTGGGTTTAACATCCACTTGAGACAAACTAGGTCATTTCGGGTCTAAAATTAAGAACAAACGACTGAAAATAGCTTGAGACCCTATAATAATTAAATCATTAGTTCAAATTATATCCTAGTAAACAATTTAATTCTAACAGGTTATTATAAATGCGTATGCGTAGTTATGTGTAGTATAATTCTTCAGATTCACCCAGCTCCCTGTCATTGAACGACTTTCTCATTTTTGCGGAAGGTGATCTTATATGTCAATTAAACGCATCATCTATCAAACTACATTAATATTGATGATTCATTTAAATACATAGGAGGGGGCGCAATAGAATTATATAAAATACGAAAATAATAACTTCTGTCTTACCAGAATATTCTATGCAACATCATCTTAGAAAAACAACAAGTTTCAGCGATTTAAAGAGATTTTGAAGAAAATATATGAGATTTTTCTGCAGTAAATTTAACTCAAGGTACAGAAGTTTAAACAGTTCTAAGGTAATATGATTAAAGTTACTCGCACACTGTTGAGTCTAGCCTTTAATCTGGAAATAAAGAAAGTAGGATAACTCCCATTGAAGAGAAAATTTCATATTGTCTAGAAAAGTCAAAACATAATTATTTCTATGTCTTTTTCCCACACTTAAAATTCATTGACACTGGAAATAATAGCACTATTACCTCCCTTGTTTTCCTATTTCCCAATAAAATAGCTATCTTCAAATGAATTTGAAGTTGAAAATGATATTTTTGCCAATTTCTTAACTCCCAATAGTTAATTATAGGATTAATAGGATTATTGTTTAACAAGGTAGGACTGTTTATAGATGCTATCTATTTTAAGGCTTTATTTTAATACATTTGAAAAATATAACGCAAAAATATGAAAGTGCACCTTTAAAGTAAAGAAATATGACCAGGGCAGGGTATAGGTCTGAAGAGAGTTTTAAAATCAGCTGTAGACTACAGAGGTATGAATGGCGTGAAAGTACTCCTAACTTCACTCAGCAGATACACTCTAGTTTAATTTCTACTCGTGTTAATATGGGCTACATGTTGAGATGTCTAAGAATACATTTAAGTGAACATAATAACGCCTGCGTGACAAGTCTACAACTGTATTAAGGGTCCATCCAATTATCTCAAGCATTTGTGACTAGTACCATCAGGACGACTGACATGCCTGGAATCTGTCATCTGATCAATATGCCGTCATGTCGTCATGTTGTATTGCGTGCAGCTGTGTAACAAGATAATGATGTCTTTACTTCAGTCACAGATCAATTGACACCAACCATTTATCGGAATCGCTTTATACTTTTCTGATTTTCTCAACAGACGTTAGGAATAATTCTACCAATAAAACCCTGGTTTTAGATCACAGGTGAATATTCCAAATATTTATTTTAACGATTTTGTTTATTTAACGAATTTGTTTATTTCTAAAGATTTTGTTTATTGATTATTTAGTTCGTAGAATTTGTTTAAACTTACCGATTATCTAAAGTAGCTTAAACTCTAACTTAATATTTTCCATAATATTTGAAATTAAAACACAATGTTGATGTTGTTTTCTTGACACAAAATTAATATGGTAGCCTAATATCAAAATCGGTACACAAGTCGTGCATTCCATAGTTTTGGCGCCATTGGTAATGATCAAAGAAATGAAGAAATAATTAGTACTGACTGATTCACAAACAGCAAAATAATTTATTAAAAAAAATGTTTAAAAAAAGGATTAACCGGTCGTAAATGACTATCATTTAGTTTTGACTGTTCACATATTTCACCAAACACAACTGATTAGAAATAACAATACTTTTTTTAAAATTGAATAAAATCACTAACATACATCCATATAAATAACATTAATAATGTGCTTTCAGACCCATTTTCATCCGTTTAAGGCTACAAAGAATAGAGCCATACTCCCTATAAAATTAAATGGGGTTTTACCGATAATTTTCTGAACTAACAAAGACAGGGTTTAATTTAAAGATTCTAATGATTGATTTTGTTTATAAAAGAATTTTTTAAAAGATGAATTATATGTAAGATTTAGATAAATAACTGTCCATTCTTGTTATAATAGTTTAAAAAAAGATAATGCAAAATGAATACATTGAAAATTTTATTCAAATTACTGTTTTTTGAGTGTTGTTATCGATGTAAGTACAAGATGTGTGCATTGATTGTATTATCTTGATCACAGTGGTGGTTGTTCACGGCTAAGCCTCGCTTCTCCATTTTCAAATTAAATCAATAAATGGCCCAATAGCTCTAGTTATAATCTACTAAAAATCAGAGCCATCTGATGACGTTGAGAGTTGGTTATGTTCTTTTAGTGTTAATAAATGTCTTATAAAAATTAATATAACCTTTAAGGCCCAAATGAAAGACCTGCAATAGGCAGATTTAGCTCTTGAATAATACCTTTTTAATTTATAAGAAAATCCAATTCTTATTTGTTAAAATTTTATAAGATTTTGATTGAAATAAGTTACTCTGCTGGCTTAAATTACCCCCTAGGACCATTGTAAAGATCATGTCTATTTTCCACTTATCTTTAAATGAAAATCAAAAAAAACAAATTTTGAATTAAATATTTTAAACTAATAATCAGAAGAGAAATAGAAAACTGAAGTATTCTTGTCTAAAATGTGATAAACAACACTCAAATAATCTTTATTTCAAAACCATTTTCATATTTCTTTCATATTGCATGATGAAGTACTTGAGTTACAAAGAGAGAGAGAAATAGGGTTTAACGTCCACTCAACACAAACTAGGTCCTTTCGGGACTAACATAATTATGTTTTAATTTTATTTCAATAATATGCTAGCAAGTAGGGACCTTTTGCAGTGGGAGGAAACTGAAAGACCAGGAGCCGGTTGCTCAAAGCTCCGTTATTTCTTAACGATCCGTTAACTTTAACTGACATATCTTGGTATAACGTGTTGTTTGTTAAATTTCAGTTAAATTTACTACAGAAAACACTATAGAATACTTTATTTTTTTATATTAGCATAGATCTGTAGTAAAAATTTGCATCACAGAATGTTCGGGGCCTTTATATCCAGCAACAATCTTTCTCTCCGTTAAAGTTAACGGATCGTTAAAAGATAACAGAGCTTTGAGCAACCGGCCCCTGGAGAAAACCCACAAGGTTGGACAGGCGACCCTACTCTTTGTCACATACAATAGGATAATCCAAACCATGCCAGTTGACTCAATGACAGATACATGTATAACGTGCACACTGCACATGCTAACCATTCCGCCATCCAATTCCCTACTTGAGTTACAAGTTATTTTGATCATGTTAAATCAATAAGAGAATTTTGATAATCGGAAAATAATATGCGTAGGATGAACAGTACCTAGTAAATTCCAAAATATGACTTCGCATTATTTGCTGATAAATGAAGACACGCTAGACTCACGCTTGACTAGAGATGAACTATGGCCAATTTAATCAGTGTTGAGAAAATGATTTGCTTAATCCAAGCAATTTTCCATGTTCCTTTTAAAAATGGCTTGATGAACTCAATGTACGTCAATGTGTTTTGTTTGCACGTCATTAAATCTTTATTTTTATAATAAACCGAAAATTATTTTATGTTTTCATTACTGATTTTTTCAAGTAATTTGATTTTAACAAAAACACTAAAAAAATATCCCTCGTCCATTGTTTTCATCGCTTTAACGGCAGGAAATAATTAACCAAGCAAATAACTTTTTAACAATGTTTCGTGACAAAATTCTATTTTTCTGCGACTTACATAGGATCTTTATTTTAATTAAAATCAATACATTTTTTGTTTGAGTAAACAGAAAAAAGAAAGAAAATATAGTAATCTAAAATGATCAATTCATCTACAAAAAAAATATAATGCCAGAAGGTTTTCTGTCTTATTGGTTCCTCATAAAAACTAACTTTTCCCATTCAATCTGCATCAAATGTCTGGATGACATGAAGAGAGTTTGAAGAAATATGCTGACAAACTTAAGTATGTTCTAAAAATGTTGTTTGACAATTAAAAACATCTAAGAGCTAAAACTGCCTATTGCAGTTTTGAAATGTTATTCTGCTTTAGGAGATAGAGAGAGAAATGGGGTTTAATGTCAACTCGACACAAACTAGATCATTTCGAGACTATTTGAATAATTTGATTGCGCGTAGGCGACCCTACTCCTGGTCACATACAACCGAGGAATCGAAACTACACCGGTTAAATCAATGACAGACCTTATGATACACCGCACACATGCTAAGCATTCAGCCATCCAAACCCCCCTCTGCTTTAAAGATACATTCCCGCGTACAAACTGAGTGATTCGATGGACTAAAAACATATGCACTGCTATAAAAATTTGGTCAAAATAGAGGATATTCATTGCATCCATAAGATGATATTGTCTTTAATCGCTTACTATTAATTAGAAATATCAAATCCTAATTAAATTCTCGGATTATCCACTGCCTGTGTCTTAAGTTATTCCGTGATTTTTATCTTGGAAAGTGTTGTACATTTAATTCTTCATAAAATTTATCAACTTGTAAATCAAGCGCTCAATGCTCGCGTTAACCTTTGACATCATGGGTGCAGATATTCCTAATCGTCGGGCTGTAGATTAGGGGAACCCATACATTTTTGTACTGTATATGCTCCATGAGTGTCTTTCAGGGAATCCAGTATTTTTCTTGTAAGATTAGATATTTTTACTTTCCATATATACTCACATTGCCATACTTATATTGGAAATAACCACCCAATAAATAATTTTCTGGGAACCCATCTTTAAGTGTGTTTGGTTTTGATTATAATGGCTAAATTTAACACAACTGTATAAGGTATTTTAAGTTTAAGTCAAGTATTCTATTTCCTTTATGTTTTTTTTATTGTTCAAGATAAACAAAACACAACATTTGAAAGTACTTGACTTCTTAAATAAAATGTACAGAAAATTTGTTAAATAAATAAACTTTCTCTTTTAATAACCTAATTTTCTGCATTCTCTAATTTGTTTACAAAGCACACCACCAGCACACTTTGAATTTCTATTGTTTCCTCTTTGCACAGGTCTGAGTTTTTGAGATTTTTGTATTTCTGTGGGGCTTTAATGTCAAAGAAACCTTGTTAAGACTCAAACCAAAAAATCAGATTTCTTATGTTATAAACAAGGGAACATTAGAAAAGTATTATGAAACATTGATTTGACCTTCCTAACCCGAGAGTAAAGCTGCCCATTCTAGCACTAGTATAATGGATAATTTACACAACACGGAGGACACTTAAACATCTAGTAGTTAGAATAAGGCTAATTTTTTTTTCTAGACCTGTCAAGCCAGCAAGAATGGTATTGTCCCTTTAAATTTATCAACCAAACCACCTTTCTTTGCACCATATTTATATAAATCAAATGCAGAACTGAGAATTTCAAACACAAAATTCTACTTTATCTGTATCACGTTTAAATTGAAAACACTCAGGTATTGCGATAGAATCATAAATAACAAGAATATTGTATTCAGTTAAAAATAGCTGTTTTAACAACCACCCATCTCATTGCGAATTGTTTATGAGTTAAAACATGCAATAAATACAATAAATGTGTTAAGTTGAACTTTTATCAGATCTGGTTGAACATTAAATACTGATAAAATAAAAACATCCATAATATATCCATCATCAAATAAAGTTTTATTCCCAGACTGTATCACTTGTTTATTTGATTTCTAAAAACAACTGTTCGATTTTTTCATGAATCATTTTGGGTTGTTAAGTTCAAACTGTTTTTTTTTTGCTGTGGGCATAAACAGATTTAAAAAGATAGTAAGCTGGCACTGCCAGGCAGGATACGCCCACATTTTCATCCGAACTCAACCTTCCGTAGGGTTTAACGGTGATATAGTTAAACATTTTTTTTTTTAAATCTGATAATAATCGTGACTTCCAGAGGGACCATAGGGGATTTTTAGAACAATCAGGGGCCATAATTCAGGAAGTTATGATCCGATATGTGCAAATAACGAAAGGAACAGAGATCTTTGGGTTATAAGCATGCATTTCAAGTTTCATCAAAATCGGTTCAAAATTTTCATACAATCAGGAGCCATAATCCATGAGGTTTTGATCCGATACATGCCAATATCGAAAGCAGCTGAGATCTTTTGAGGATAATCGTATATTTCAAGATTCGTCAAAATTTAGTAAGAATTGTGACCGACGGACGAATGTCCGGATGAACAGTGGCGACGACATAATACGTCCACATGAAAATGTAGGCGTATAAAAAGCCTTTCTGATCACAGAACAGTTTAAACTGATGAATCTGTGAAGTTTGTAGAGGATTAATTCCAATTGGTTACAAACTGTTTCATTTGGTTCAATCGCTTAAGGCACAATCACAGTTTTAATTGGGTGTTTGAAAAAAAACGAGAATGGTTTAACGTGGGTGTGCTTGTTATCAGATTGTCCCATCCTTAATCAATAATTTAAAACCACATGTATCAATATAGCTGTGTTACAAAAAGTTACTTTAACCTTTTAATGCATCAACATGCATCATATAAGCTGGTTTTTATGTTCAGTTAATGGAATAAATTGATATTATTTCATAAGCTAAGATCAAAAAGGCTGATACCATCCCACATAACAGCTATATAATCACGGAAGTTAATAATCTTAACAAGGCAGAAATGTCAGATTCTCCATTTAGAATGAAATAATTGACATTTAACCAAAATGGATTCATGTTTAGAGCAAGTTATCATGGGGTTTAACTTGCATGCATATTTAACCTAGTCATTTTGGAGAAGTGTGAAATCTCTCTGGAGCAAAGATATACTTCACACATTTATTAAATTTAAAAAAAAAAAAAGTCCATTTCCTTACACTTTAACATACATTATGCAAGAGCTAAATCTGCCTATTGCAGGTCTTTTTGTAGGCCTCAAATGTTATCTACATTACTAATTAGACATTAATTAATTAACTTATTCAGACCAAAATCAACTCTCAATGTCAATGTCAATATTTACTGGATTAGGATCTGATCTGCTGCTCAAATTTCGTTCCTGAATTACCATAGCATAGCGACTTATGTTTTATTTACATTTAACTATTATAGTGAGAACTGCCAGCCCTTTAGCTAATCTCCCATAATGTATCTTTAGGTTTAGTTTAACCAATACAAATATATTTCCAATTCAACAAACCTATAATTTTTTCCCCATTTTGACATACCTATATATATTAATAAAAATATATCAAACATATTTTGTCAAAGGAAGGCCAAAAACTGTATCATAGGTCCTACATAATCAAACACCTTTAAGTGAAGCCAAGTATAAACCTTTTAATGAGTCTTCATTATTTATCCATTATTTTGTTCTTTCAGGTGTAAATAATCTCAAACATGACGCAAGTGAAAGAGGTATGAAACACCATTAACAATTTGCAGCACACAAAAAGATTGAAATAATGATAAACTGATTGTGAAATATTCTGAACAGCATCAACAATTTGCAGCACACAAAAACTGATTAAAGATTGAAATAATGATAAACTGATTGTGAAATATTCTGAACACCATCAACAATTTGCAGCAAACAAAAACTGATGAAAGATTGAAATAATGATAAACTGATTGCGAAATATTCTGAACACTTCCGCATATTGAAAACACATTGAGCTGATCATCAATTTTGTGATAAAAAGGAACATCCTGTGAGACAAAAATAAATTTAACCGAGATAAAATGCATTCAGGATCTGTGTACTGTTTTCTGTCGTAAACAGTATTGTTGGATTAAAAAGTTGTTGACAATATCTTGTGAGTGAATATAAATTACAACTGGATGCGTAATCTAAAATAATTTGAAGGTAGACTTTACCATCACGTTTTTTTAATTTTCAAAGCTGTATTTAGTGATGATCAAGACCATAGTCACAAACAAAAAGTTCCAAAGATAATGTGCCAGACTAAACCCATCATCAGGTGATGAATAAGTATTTGAAAAGAAAGCTTAAAACCCAGAAATATTTAGCGATCATCAAGACGTTCCAGAGATAAGTGCCAGGCTAAACACGCCATTAGCTCAACATTTGAAGCAAAGGCTTCATATCCAGAGATATTCATTTCTGTTCTGAAAGCAATATAGTAGTTAATTTGAACTGCAATCAATAATAAGATGCTGATAAACAAAATGTGGAACAACACAATCAACATTTCAACAGACATTTTTAATAACGATATTACATATGAAGAAGTGGTTTCCAAGGAAGTGGTGCAGAAATTAACTGTGGTGTTCGTTATGATCTTTACACCACTGTTCGCAGTTTTTGGATCCCTGGGAAATATCTTGAGTCTGGTTGTGCTAGTTCAAAATCGCATGAGAAATCCTACCAACTTTTTACTAGCTGCTTTAGCTATTTCAGACTTGCTCTTTTTGATCCATAGTTTCATATTCTCATTTATATTTATTTATAAATCCCGAGACCCGATTGGTGGAGAGAATTTACGTCGAACTACATATCCTTATATAGGCGCCTTTGGTAGTATTGTTACTGGTCGAATTACAACATGGTTGACCACACTGTTGAGCTTTGAGAGATTCATAGCTGTACGTTTTCCAATGAGAGTTCGAGTCTTGTGTCGAAAACAAAACACATGCATAGCGATTGCCGTAGTTTACATTGTGACCTTGATAGCATTTGTCCCCTTTCCGCTAAAATATCGTATTCAGTACGAACCCAACAGTTCACTAGTGATACTAAATCGTACAGCACTCGGTTATAACTTGAAATTTTGTGCCATATATGGAACTTTGTTAAATATACTGTTCAGATTTTTGCCGATACTGCTTTTAATTCTGCTGAACATCGCAATCATATTAGCCATTAAGAAAACATGGAATATGCGACGACTCATCAGCAAGAACAGCAACCACTGTACAACTTACGAACAAAATCGAATAACCATGATGTTGTTAACTGTATCCATGGTATTTTTAGTCTGCATTTTACCAGGAGCATTGAACAGTCTTGCAACAAAAGTTAAACCAGGATATTCCATATTTGGTAAACAGCGTAATCTGTATCTAAGTATTTCTTGTGTGACATATTTTCTGGAAACTGTCAATTCAGCAGTCAATTTTATCATTTACATGGCGTTCAGTAAAAAATTCTACACCACATATAAGGAGACATTCTGTTGCAGAACTGGGTCACGTGTGCATAAAAGTTCATCCAAGGAGATAATACGTTACAAATGTCGATGGCAAGGTTCGCAGTCAAGTTCTTCTGGGACCCATGAAGCTAGGTTATCAAGCTTGCTTTCAAATCGTACTCTTATTAAAAAGGAGCAACAACAACCCATTTGCTTATTACATAATACTGGAGACATTGAAATCTGTAAATTCTCTTGTCAAAAAGGTGAACGTAAAGAAGTTAATGAAAAGACTGAGAGATTTAGTTAGACGCGAACATTTCTAAAAATGTGTGGGGAATCAAAAGCTTTGATCGATTCTTCATTTGAAAGGATTACTGAGAGATAATTTGTGAGGAGCCAGTAACACCGAAGTTGCTAGTTAGATTAGAACATTCTTTTGTTTTAAATCCTTTACGGCAGGCTATTCTCACACTTGATTAACAAATACTGCAGCTAGGTTTAAGTGTCTAAATAGGAATCTAAAACTAGTTATATTTCAGCTCAGGACCTAGAGATTTCCTTCCTTTTCTTTTATCAAATTTTCTGTATGGATGGAGACAGTAATGGACAGTAAAATTGTATAGTCAATAGTTAAATTGCATATATATAGTCTATAGTGAAATTGTATAGTCTATAGTGAAATTGTATAGTCTATAGTCAAATTGTATAGCCTATAGTCAAATTGTATAGTCTATAGTCAAATTGAAACACATCTTCATTGCGTCAAAGTAATAATGTTTACTAGTGTCAATCTTGGAACAACTACATGTATACATATAGTTTAGACATGCCTGCTTATTCTCCCTAATCAAACAAAAAATATTTCAGCAAACGTAAACATTCTTGATTTTCTCGGAGTCCATTGATGAGGTATTTACAAATTCAAATTATCTGCCCTTTAATATAGCAGCTTCATATCTCGATTATGAAAAAGTTAGCAGAAAATTTAATAAAAAATAAGGGGCATCCACACGAAAAGCCAACACGCTTTCTAAATCTTTTGATAAAAATAGCACAACTATCAGGGGCAGTTAATTTGCTATGTCACTCCCCTGTGAACGGGAATGAAATGAAATGTTGAAGACACGCAATATTGTCTTAATGGCTAATTTTTACAAAGGCAGCTTATTACTGAACCTGTAATAAATAATCAGCAAGCTTGTTTTGTTTTTTATCGGATTATCAAAATTACCATTAAATGTGCTTATTACTCATAATCTGTAATGTGATTATGAATATCACGGCTGTTGTTGTAGCAAACAGCAAGTTGATTGACTTCTTAATTAACAAATAATAATCAACCCATTGTAATTTAGTGAAAAATAGATGTACCATAGTCGCCGGTTTATTTCATATTAAATACAGGCATACATTACATCATACAATTTGCTCTGAGGGAAACTTTTTCTAGACAGCAATGCTATAGTCTACTGACTCTTAGATCAAATTCCAACTAACAAGGGATCTTTTACGGATATGCCAGTCAATGTGCACACAGGACCTTAATCTTTTGTCCCATATGAATGACTATACATTGTCCCTTGCCAGGACCACTGTCCTGCACCACTAACAAGAGGGAAGAACGCCGGCAAATCCTGATGAACTTTCTCAGTCATAAAGGGATCAAACATAGGACTTATAGGTTAGCAAGCCAATGTCTTACTCATTGGGGCAGTATGTGCGCCCCCCCCCCCCTGGGTGAATGGACCCACGGGTAAGTGGAGTACAATGAAACAATACAACCAGGGATACCAAGGATGATCAGTAAAATTGATAGCCAGTGGGCAGGGTAGTAAAGTACTAGTGTAGTGATGTATCAATAGTTAGTTAACCATCTCGAGAGCAAATGACATCAATGATTAATGTGCACATAATTATATAATATATGTTAATTTTATCTTACAGAGTATTTAAATTGTTTGTTTGTTTATTTATAGAATATATATGTATATATATACAGTGCTATTAATAAAGTTATATATACATATACAATGGTTTCTCTTATATATAAAGCCATACTTCCAATTGTCGTGGGGGGTTGGGATGGCCTAGTGGTCTAGAGTGCCGCGCTTCGACCTATAACTGGCCGGTCACCTCTGGCTCACGGCTGTGGTTTCGAACCCCAGTGTGAGTGTATGTGACATGGCGATGGGGGCGTCTTCTCTACCTTGTGGGTTTCCTCCGGGCACTCCGGTTTCCTCCCAATGCTAAAGACTCCTACGCGTAGACAATTTATTGCGCTTTAGCTACAGTTTGTGTCGAGTGGACGTTAAACCCCATTTCTCTCTCTCTCTGCAATTGTCTTGTGTTTCTTTTTTCATTACAAATGATGCCAAAAACCACAGAACACATGATTCATGTTCTGATTATTAAATGTTCATTGTGTCTCAAATACTGGATATTAGGATCCCATATTTTTATGCCAAGATTACTAAATCAATATTGATTGAAATGGACCACATGTTTTTAATTTCGAATATTATAGAATCATTTGAGTAAGAGGTTTAGCTCCTGCAACATTTTGTAGATTTTCAGATAAAAGCTTTGGAGACATATATTGTTACAGGTTGTTTGAACATGTTTTACAATGATGATTACGCATTTACAAATGAGTCTGTCGAGGAGACATCTTTAAAGTTTTTATCATTTCAAAATCAATTATTGTAGATTTCCGATTTATCACAAAATCTGTTCCAGAACTCTGCATACAGAAAGAAAAACACCATTACTGTAAAGCACAGGAAGTCAATTGGCAAACGTAATTGATTTGGACGAAAACATTCCATTTAGTAAATGACAATAGCAATACATTACAACAGTTAATCTTATTGGCTAATTATCAGTTAGAAATGTAAAACTATCATGGGAGTTAATAGGCCAAACCTAAGATTAATTTCTGGTGTAATGTATAATTTGATATGGTATAAGATATAGGATGAAATCATTTCCTGTCATCAATAGTAATAAATCTTAAAGCACCAACATGCAAGGAATACAGGTAAAGGATCTTGCACATCAGACCTATACTGCATGTGGACTTTAAAGGTCAGTCATTACTCATTACCACTGTAAAACAAATCGGTTAAGCATGAGCTTAAAGGTACATTGTCCTGAAAGTATTTATTTGGTGGTTATTTCCAAAAGTATGGAAAATTTGGAATATATGGAAACTATAGACGCCCAATCTTACTAGAAAAAATCTGGATTACCAAAAAAACACCCATGGGGCAAATACTGGGCAAAAAAGTCAGGGTATCACTTACTAGCAGCTTATTGTGTGCCGGCTTGAACGGTTATATCTTAATCACATGGTTAGGCGGTTGTGGGAAAATTTAGGGTTGTAAACATACAACAGACTCTGTAATTAAATGGTGGAAATGGAAGTTGACAGAAAATAATCAAGAATTTACTTAAGGCCTAAAAATTTATGGGGAGTGAACAGTATATTTTTTTATTTACGAAAATACATTCTGACAGTTAATTTATAGCTATAGGTATATCCCAGCGAGGTTTGAGGGGGATTTGAAGCAATGTTTAAAAGATTAATTAGTTTGAATATGTTTTTAGTCCAAATATATCATCAAATCACACAGTTTGTACACAGGAAAGTATCTTTAAAACATTCTTATTCTTCAAGGTGCAAGCCAGTAGGCTTTTCCGTGCAAATCAAGACCTTGTTGAGTGTCATTTGTATATTAAGGGAAACATCAAATTCACTACAACTTAATAATGTACCATAGTCAAATTGATTATTTAACATCTATTCAATGAAATTGGGTTTAACGTCCTACTGTTCTACTCCTAAACTGGGCTAATGAAGACAGATATTTACATGTAACATCTAATTAAGTAAACAAAATCAAAATATCAATGGTATACATTATACAACCTTTCAGCTTGGGTTCAATTTGATTATGTTGACAATATTCTACAGTCTATAGATGATGTATTGTGCCTGCTGTAGCTGTCGAAAGCTGACAAATCTTTAATTCATCATTTTGTATTGTTAAATGGAATTAAACCATTTTTGGATGAATTTTCCTTTTAGAATATTGTAGTTTGAAAGGAATTAAAAACTTGCATCAACTTACATATGGATGGAGGTAAAAAAAAGTGGGATTGCCAGGCAATGAAACATACACCAACAGTAGCTAAGTCATCAGGGCAGCCAACAAGGGTTGTCATATACATTTTCTTTTGTTAGAAATGAGAACATTTACATCACAAGAAAATCTGATTATGAGTAATACTAATGACCCAAAAATTCATTAAAATTTGTTTCGATTGTTTCATGACCTTTTACAATTTATGTTAACTTTAGACTTTATAGTGCCCAGAAGATTTTTCAAAGTGATCAAGGGCCATAGCTTTGACGGTAATTATCGGAAATTGTTGGAAAATAATAGGTTTCTTTGTCTCATGACACTGTGTGTGTATAAATCTAAAGTTAATCAGATAGTAACTGTAGCCTCTAGAGCTTAGTTCTACAAGACTTTTCAAAGAGGTCAAGGACCATACATCCAGCATTAATTATCAGGAATAGTTGAACTTCAAAAGGATTCTTCGTCTCATGATCTTTAACACTGTATATAAATTTAAAGTAAATCAGATATTAAATTTATTCCCTAGAGCACCCAAAAAATATTTCAAGCGATCAAGGGTCATAAATCTGGCAGTAATTATCAGAAATCGTTGAAAATATATAGATTCATTTGTCTCATGAGTCATGAACTTACATGTAAACACTGTGAAAAAATCTTAAGTCAATTGGATATTTTCAGTCTTTTTTTTCATTGATATCTAAATTGTTACAATTTGTTAAATACAACACAACTGTTTATTTAGAGACTCTAAAGTGAGATTGTAAGTTAAGGCTTGTTATTTTGAAGTAAAGGAAAACACGAACAAATTTGATCGTCAACTTCTTTCCATATCTTTATCAAATGACTGTGACCTGTTGGGCTCTTTACGGTTATAAAGATAAAGATCATTGTGATGCTCAAAATGGGATGGATTTAACATTTGAGAGAGAATCACCAGCCTGGGACCAATTTTAAAATGAAGTTATCTTGTACGTACAACTTGCATAAATTCCTTTTCTCTCTAACGTGTATCTGAGATACAATTATTTTAGATTTTGTAACATGTGATGAGTTCGTATTCAATAATATATCATGCTACAAGGTCATAAAGCGTTACTGATTATCATGACAAATAGAAAGATAATGGAAATGAACATATGATACCCTACGACATTTGTCCATTGATCACACATCTTGACCTGTCCTGGTCACATTACACAATTAAACTATAACTTTACAATCCAACGTCGTAAATAAAATATAATGGCACTCATCCATCAAGATAAAAAAACAAGATAATAACCACTGCTGCACTTGTTAACAGAAATGTAATTGACAAGTGATAATAGATTAATAAGCACTAAGACAGATGACATGAACTCCAACAGCAAAGCAATAAAAAGCTTATACATGTATGTGTTGATAGTATTTCTTTTTGGGGGCTTTTTCATCGATGAGAGAGAGAGAAAGAGAGAGAGGTAGGGAAACGGTTTAAGCTCTGCTCGACATAAACTAGGTCATTTCAGTACTAAAATATGGTTCAATTTTAATTCAATAATTTGCCTGCATGTAGGGAGGGAACCAGAGGACCTGGAGAAAACCCACAAGGTTGGACAGGTGATCCTTGTCACGTACACAACGAGAGAATCGAAAGCACAAATCATCTGTAGGATGAAATATGATAGTTTTCAGAGAGGATTTATAACAGCATCAATAATGGTTGTAAAATAGCGCCCGTGGTTTGGTTTATTACACTGCATGCTTATCTATACCCGAAGCAAGAGTTATGAGCAATAATCAGTTCAATAGCCATTGCTATATTTTCTATAGTAAAGAGTTATTTATCTTTAAGTCCAATTTCTTTGTCAACTCAGGGCTACATACAGGGCTCTATAAAAGTTGAGTGTAATGTGCCTGCAGGGTCATACTTAAAAGGAGAGTATTCAATTGCCAGGTATATAGTATGATTGTGCGGCTTCAAACAAGTTCATTAAATCCCTTTATTTTACACAAATGACGTGACAGTAATATTTTATAAAAAAAAAATAAAAAAAAATAAAAAATTAAATGTGCCTGCTGTAATTTTTTTTTTAAAAGCAAATGTGCCTGCGCACACCGTGCGCATGTGCCAGGAAATATCGATGCCTGGCTTAACAAAAGCAGATTTCTTTTGAAACTGGACCCATCTTCTGTGGCTAATAAATATCATAATACTGTCCCATTTAAGTCATACTTATTCATTATACTATATATACATGTACCCCATTGACCATAAAGGGGTTATCCCGTTATGCCCCTGCCTTTGTTCACATTGAAAGAGCAGTCAAGCATGGGGAAATTTTCAAATACAAAAGGATTAAAACTACGTCCACTTCACAGACAAAACATATCAAAAACAAATAAAGAACCCATAATATGTGAAATAGCGTTGATATATTCCATAGCACATTTTACTCCCATCAACAGTCAAATTCTTAGATTACATACAATGGTCAAATCTTCTATATTTCCGCCTAAGAAATAAATCCTACACGAAGTTGAGCGTTTACAATTTTTAAAGATAAGTGATAAATATCCTTATACTTTGATAATGAGTTTCTATTGACTGATCCAAGCCACATACACTCCAGCCAGGGATCGAAACCTTAAACACTGTGTATAAATTTAAAGTCAATCAGATATAAACTTTATTCTCTAGAGCGTCCACAAGCAATTGTGGATGCTGGACGGATGGGGCGACTACAATATAAGACCACATTTCAACGTGAATGTATATAAAATGAATATTATAGGGTATATTTAAGTCAAATTACTTCTGAGAGAAGATAATCAATGTTTGAGGTTTTGAGGCGAAATAACTATATTTATTTTATTTTTTTCATGATTGTCAACTACATTGCCATGACAAACAAATTCTTGACTGTCGAAAAAAATGAAATGGTGTTTACACTGGAAAATTGGTATGGTTAACTTGGTGTATATAGCCCTAATTTCTCTTCTGTGTTGAATTATTCATACCTATAGTTTAATTTCGGCTAATTGTGTTGAACTTATACTTGTGTATAACTTAAATCATAGTGTTTAGCCGATCGAGGCTAATGAGGACAGGCATACGCTTTACAGTGTGCTATGAGGGAAATTTTGCTCGGACAGCCGCACTACGCCCTGCATGTACTCTTATATCGAATCGCAACTGTCAAGGGATCTTTTACATGCCTGCCAATGTGTACATAGGCAGCGGTTTTTCACACAAACAGAATGATTATTCAGATTTCCTTGTCAAGCCCTCCTTCCTGCATCACTGACAAAAGGGGGAACCATGCCTAAAATCTTAATGAACTTTCTCGGCCAATGTAGTGAGCCAGCGTCTTACCCACATAGCCACCGAGACCCCCTTCTTGACTGCCAATCCTTTTATAAGCATTACCTAAAATCCTGGCTTGGCAGGCCATGTGCACGGATATGGCTGGAGCCACTGTCTAATCCACTCAAAATTAAAGCCATCTGATGGTGTAGAGTTAAAATTATGGGCTTGACATGTGAATAAATACCTAAACAATAATCTATAACCCTTGAAGCCAGAAAAACGACTATCAATAGGCAAATTTAGTGCTCACATAATATTTTGTTAATATTTAATTTAACAATGGGTTTAAACCAATGTTGACAGACATGGTCCTAGATGTTTGTTTTTGGTTATACTGCCAAAAATATAACCTTCACTTCTAATGAACTAGTACTAAATGTCCCATCAATCACAGTTTATAAACACAAGATCGATTAAATACCTTCCATGCAACAAATTATTAAAGAGCACATAAAATGGCCGAACAAAATTATATGTACATATAACCAGTGGTTACTATATAAACATTATGGCAAGTTCACACCAGTTGGATTAAAATTATTTGTCAAAAAGATATTCAACCATTATTCAAGTGAAACTAGTGCGCTCATGGAATGAAAACTGTTTTTATTAAGTGAAATGCAGTTTTGTATGTAAAACAAAAGTTGTTCTCTTGAGACTATGCTAATAATAAACCATATATCAATCTTAACCCATTTTTGACAATTGCAAATTGGCTCGCACCTGTCGTTTGGCTGTAGCGAATCAACTTGCGGGTATATCATGCTTGGCAACGGCATTTGTGAACAAAAGCGCCAGATCAATCAACCGATTTCTATTGTTTTTGTTTCATAAATTAATGGCGATTGAGTAATAAAAAATAAAACACCCAATGAAAAGGAACGTTATATTCGCTAATTATCGAATAAAAAACATACGTTTCAACAAAGGATCTTCCAGTAGTTACGTAATACATGTAGGTCAGAGGTGAAAATTCACACTGTATCAATAACTTTGGCATTATTCCAATATTTTCATGTTGTCACTTACGGCTAATAATTTTACGATATATATAATGAGTGAAATGGAATCATATTTTTTGTGATTTACTGCTAGGCATATCGTAGAATATGATAATGTTGAAGAACAAACAAATTGTTTTTTTCTTGACATTATAATGCGAAGAATACAGATACTGGAGTTGAGATCAAGCGTGTCATTGCCATCTTTGATACGGTACACTTTCAAACAGACGAGAGCACAAAACTTACAGCTAATAATTCCAGACTTTAGAAACTAAATTGAATCAAAACTTTTGGGATTTAATTCAAGCTGTAAAGGAAATATTACTTTGTCGAAGATTTCAACCAAATAAAGGCAGATATGTTAAAATGCTGATAGCGATGAAGTGACCATCACTTGAGGTGATATTTCTTTTTTAAAAGT
Source organism: Patella pellucida (assembly GCA_917208275.1). Classification (NCBI taxonomy): domain Eukaryota; kingdom Metazoa; phylum Mollusca; class Gastropoda; family Patellidae; genus Patella; species Patella pellucida. Next base: position 18,819,882 of record OU795041.1, read on the forward strand.
TTTATTTATATTTACTTTGAACATTGCTGCCAATGTGAGGGACTATATTTGTTTCTATTTTATAAAAAAATTATTATTATTATTTTACCATCATAAAAAGAAAAGTCATAATTTTAGTAAAACTGACTTTTCAATGTTATTTATAGTAATATAATTTCTACTTTGTACAATTGAATTTTATATCATTAGAAAGAACACGACAATCTGTACATTTTTGTCACAGAGTAGTTCTATGTATAGAAAATATTTTTTAAAATTTAATGAATTAATGTCTACAAATAATGGAAATCTACAAGTTAAATTATGAAAATATGTTTTTGAAGCCTTCAAACTTCGCAATTAATTACTTACTAACTGAGCTGTTACTGCTATGTAATTTCATGTTAAGAAATTTTTCTATGTTATGTGTTACCATTGTTGTATTATGTTTAAAAGCTAAAAGTTTATGACTCACAGCTATATGAATAAAACTAAACTAAACTAAACTAAACTGCAATTAGGTAGAGGATATTAGGATTAACAATAATCCACTAATTGGGTTAGGGAGATTGGCCCTGCTGATTTAATGAGCTTAGGTTTAGCTGGAGACAGCAAATTTTTTAATTAGATCTAGGGTTAAATGGGTTAAAAAATTGAATAACTTTTGTCTCCAGAGAATTCACCAGACTCAACCAATTTTGGTTTAGTTATCAGAAACCATTTAAATTTGATGGGTTTATTATCCCCTAATGTACATACATGTAGTGTATATTTAGCTTTAAGCTAATAAACCATACATAATAGGTTGTCTGAGCTATTTATAAAGCTTGTCAAGTAATATGTTTAGAATTTCTGATTATGAAAGATAGGCTGCCAGGCAATGTAAGTAGTCAGAAGAATCTATAAAATTTGTCGCATTTTGATTCTTTTAGTAAACAAAAAGAAGGAAAATCTGTAACATCATTGGTTTTGTGACAAGATTCTATGACAAGATTCTATAACATAATCAAGGGCAATAACTCTAAATTAATTATTAGCAAATAATGTAATTCAGCACTTGCAAATCTTGATGCTTGTTCTGCGCAAATAACTGAAGTACTATGGGTTTATCTATAAGTAATCAAATTCCATAGGTCATGATTGGAACTCATAGTTTATAACTTTTCAGTGACCTTTCAATATTATAAGATACAGAGCTGGGCGAATGATCAAAACTGAAATAACAACTTACGTATTTTCCGAAAAATGATCTGTTATCATTTTGTCCTCCTTTTTCTTTTTCAACTTTATCTCTATTCATTTTATCAATATATGTCTGGGTATCAGGTCTGTAAAGAAAACAAATTATAACAGAAATTTAACGTCCTACTCTCTGCACGTAACCTGGGCTAATGGAAGACGGGCATACACCATACAGAGTGCTATGAGGGAAATTTTGCCCGGGCAGCGGCGCTACAGCCTACTCTTATAGCGAATCCCAACTGCCAAGGGATCTTTTACGTGCATGCCAATGTGTACAGGGACCTCTTTTTTTGTCCCATTTGAACGACCAGACAGCTGTCCTTTTCAGGCCCTCTATTTTGTTCCACTGACAAGGGGAAACCACGCCGGAAAATCAAGATGAACTATGTTGGAATGAAGTGTAATGGAATGGGTTTTATGTTCTACTCAGAAATGTTAAATACCTTATAATTCAAATACAAAGGAAATGAAATTGGGTTTAACATCCTACTTTTCTACTCGAACTGGCTTATTAAATGGGCATACAGTGTGATATATGGAAAAGATTGTAAGGAAATAGGGCTTGACGATATTGGAAATGTTATTATTGTGATATCAATATATAAACCCACAATATATTGCCATTATTAAAATACTATATACCACTTCAAAGGTCAAGACAAAAGACTCAAAAAGAGATGGAAAACTCTTCAAACAAATGTAATTTTCGTTTCGCATGCATAATAGGCCTAATTTGCTGACTTTCAAATTTTCACATATTGAACAAAACATTTTCGGCATGAATATGTTAAATCTCAGACAAGGATTGCCAAATTTCCAGTTTTCTTTGAATTTTTGTTGCGCATGTACAATAGGCCTATTGCTGATTTCGGGTACTGTCACGGTATCAGCATCTGAATCATTAATCGTGGTGTCAAATTCATTTCGTCTAGAGGCTCTTCATTAACTTTAAAACACTTCGACGGCGGTAAGGAAAAAAACGCTGACAGTTTTCTCACTCCAGAATTGTCGCTATTCAACTCGCTCTTTCGTTTTCGACCCATGGTGATAATATAATTTTAAAAAATAATTTCCAATTAGCCATGCAGTTATATAAATGTCGTATGAACCCACAATAAACGAAATTCAACTATCAAAACATGTAATCTCTTTGAAAAGAGTTGTCGGACAACGATCGACCATTTTGATTTTTGATTACTTCCCTGTATTTGAATACAATGATCGAAATGTAGCGTATGATGAGTTTAGTACTGTTAGTGAAGAAAGTGAAAAATCTCTGGCCTACTATGGAATACCCTTACGGAGACAAAACCAAGATAACACAGTAAACATATACGGTGAAAGACTAATAGAACTATGCTGTAATCTAAATATTCATATAGCAAATGGTAGATTTGGCCTGGAGTCAGGAGACACGACATGCGACGGGAGATCAACTGTGGATTATGTATTATGCTCCGCAGAGATATTCAGTAAGTTAAACAATTTCACAGTATCCGACTTCGACTCTCTGCTATCGGACAAACACTGTCCAGTGCAGTGGTCACTTACATGTGTAACCACAACCCAACCGCAATTGACCGATGAAGAAGGCGATGGTAACAATCTCTTACGACTCAAAACGAAATGGTGTGTCACAAAACGTGAGGCGTTTTTAAATAGTATTGATATGAATGAACTGAATAGGTTATCTGCGCTTCTACAAAACGAAGATTAACCAACTTGGAATCAAGAATCAATCGACTTAATAGCAAATTCGATACAGAACACTTTCCAGGATAGCGCTTTATCATGTGGAATTAGCAAATCGTACAAACCGAAAAGTGACAAATCAAACCGGAAAAGACAACTGAGCAACAAACCCTGGTTTAACAACACATGTGAATCCAAGCGGAAACTCTTCTTCCAAGCGAAAAATCAATTCAAACGTTCAAAAAGTGATGAAAATAGACAAAAACTCAAGAACGCCAGTTTCAGCTATAAGCGTCAACTAAAAATAGAATATACTAACTATTACCGTGGTTTAAATGAATCTCTGAAAAATCTGAAAAGGAACAACACTAAAGAGTATTGGCGGATACTCAACGGAACTACTGAACGTCGTAATACCAATCTCTCAGTGGATGACTTCTATAACTATTTCAAGAACATGAACAATGGGGACCCAATTCCAAGTAATGTGGAAACAAATTTGCTGACGTGAGATATTGCGAATGATGAATTAGATGTAGCTTTTAATGAATCTGAAATTAATAAATGTATTGATAACCTCAAAATAAATAAGGCTTGTGGTGTAAACAATGTACTTAATGAAAATATAAAATGCACAAAAGAGTTCATGATAGGAATTTATGTGAATCTGTTTAATATTATTCTGAATACTGGGTTTATACCTACCTCCTGGGTAATGGGCTTGATATCCCCCATATACAAAAATAAAGGTAGCAAAAATAACGCCGAAAACTATAGAGGAATTACTATTCTCAGCTGTATGGGCAAGTTGTTTACAGCAGTCATAAACGAACGTTTGTCCAAATACATTGACAGGGAGGGACTTTTAGGGCCTGAACAGGCAGGCTTCCGAAAGGGGTTTTCAACAACGGACCATTTACTTAGTTTAAAATTTATAATAGATTTATATCTTAGTAAAAACAAACGACTATTTGCATGCTTTATCGATTACAAATGTGCTTTCGATTCTTTGACAAGAATAAATTTGTGGGGAAAAGTCCAAAATATTGGAATCAAAGGTAAACTTTTTAATGTTATTTATAGTATGTATAAATGTGCTAAATCTTGTATCAAGCTCAATGGTTCAACTTCCCCGAACTTTAATTGTATGATAGGTGTCAGACAAGGTGAAAACTTATCCCCTTTATTATTTTCCATTTTCCTAGCAGATCTAGAATCTTATTTATCCAGTAAGTACCAAGGGCTAAAATACACAAACGAAATATGTAAAGACAAGGATCTAGATGTATATCTCAAACTGTTTATCTTGCTCTATGCCGATGACACGGTTGTGTTGGCTGAAACTGAGGTCGAACTACAGTGTGCCATGGATGCTATGTGTGAATACTGTACATATTGGAACTTAAATATCAACACCTCTAAAACTAAGGTCATGGTATTTTCCAAGGGTAAGATACGAAAAAAAACGATTATAAAGTATGACATGTTTATTATAGACCATCAACCCTAAAGATGTGTAATTTATTCAATAACGAGAAGGAAATCCTAAATTTATGTAAATTTGTCAAACTTATCCTCCGACGTTTTAAATAATTGTATAATATACTCTGTTCATTTCAATGTCAATAATACAATGTAAATATATCATAATATTATTTATTGTAACCTATTATTGTTAATACCCTTCATGTAACTTCACGGAAGTTTTCTTGAATAAAGACTTATTATTTACTTCCTTTGTTTTAATTACGCAACATCAAAAGTCACCGCTAATCTATTTGTTAAGGTTAATTAATATGATGAGTACTGATTAGATATAGGCTTTATTATCTGCAATTATCAATCAGTTGAAACTATTATTCCCAGACAATTGTTTAGTGTTACTTATGACATGTTCGGGATGTATCAGCAAGTTGATTGATTTATAGTATGCCGCTATGGTCAATCAAGGATGAATACGATTAGAATTTTAAGGATTTTTTTTACGCCAAGTCTAAAAAAGAATCGCCAGTACCCCAAAACTTTATCCTTTATCGCCAAAGTTATCGCCAAGTAGAAAATGTTTTCGCCACTCCCATGATTTTATCGCAAATTGCGACTTTGGCGACCGACAGTGTGAGTTCTGATACATTGTATATAAGATGAGAATTGTAATTATGTAAGTGAACTCCAGGAAATAGCATGAATAAAATGAAATGGGGGTTTAACATCCTACTGTTCTGCTGTTACTGGGCTAATGAAGATGCCATACAGTGTCTTTAATTGTGACTTGAAAGATTTAAACAGTAAATATAACTTACACTGGACCAGAAACAGTCTGCATCACTTCAACTGTTGTTTTCCAGTCAGAAAAATTTGAGGCTGGTACGTTCAAACCCACACAAATACCTGGTGTAGTGACGACAGATAAACCCAGAACTTCACCTGATTGGTCGAAGTTAATGGTCAGCTGATCATTAAGACTTGATTCATATAATGCACACTGTAAAAAAAAAGAGAAATTAACTTTTAAACAAGTTTCCTTAAAATTAATTAGGTCATCTAGTAGAAACAGAAAACCTAACTTTAATCAAAAGTATAATATTTCTTATGATTAAAAAAAAATATGATTGACTTAAAATAATGAGTTAGCTCTAATAAATAATAAAACAGAAATTATGTACTCGGCAGTGAAGTATTATAATAAATAATGAAATCTGCTTCAAATTAACACTGTAAGCCGGGTATCATTTAATCTTGTGTATTTAGCCCTAATAACTTTCACATTTGTATGATATCAAATCTTTGTAAAAATACCCCAAAATATCTAATTTGTAGTACACAGCTGACCATTTATTTTTGAACGAAGATTTGATATTGAATGGATCTATAAAAAAAATAGGGCTAGATGAAACGAAACACATGTTCCAGTGTAAACTGTCAATAAATGTTTGGATACATACTGCTGGAATGAATGTAGAAACATATTGTTGACTTCCTTCTTTAACAGGAACTCGTAACTGATATAAACCTTTCTGTGATGATGTTTTCTGAAATATTCAAAATCAAAATTCTACAGAACTGTGTGTGTCAGCTTCGATAAATTGTTCAAATATTCAACTTCTTATATAGAAAGACTGTTGCTGTCAAAGTTTTTATCTAAACTTTGATATTATTGGCAAAATTGGACTTTTGTTTATTCCACCAAATAGAACAAAATTACTTGCCATAAATGTAATTTCTATACTGAAATTTTATCTCCGATATCTTGATGTGCTCACCCAAATATATACATTTAAAAAGTTTACTCAGGCTATTCTAACTGATTTTATTAGAATCTGTTAATAAATAGTCTAGTTTTTGACCTCTTATGAAATATTTACGAATATTAATTCATTGAAATTGACTAATATAAAAAAATAAACAAACATATAAACCAAATATATAAAAGTAAAAGATCTTTTGTTCTAGATATTTGAAAACAGAATATGAATTGATTTGTGGAAGAGATATACAGTGGACTCTGTCACATCCAACATCGTACAGGATTGTTACAATATGTCGGATCACACAGAGTGTCGGAATATCAAGTTTTCTCCAAAACGGGATATACTGTAACTTCGAAAACCGGAAGTATTTTTATATTGTAGCTTCAAATCACCAGAATGCTATTCCCTTTAAAAATTATAAACCTCTCTGTACCCACAAAATTTTATTACATTAATTTCTATTGCATTTAACATAACAGGCATTTCGAATAGGTCGGGTCTGACGTTAATTTACCTTCTTCGCTGTCTTAGTTGAACGAACTCTTGTCTTTGCTATCACGTGCGCATTGATAATGGGCGAACTCGATTCAACGTTTTGAATCCAAAAAATAGTGACAATCAGGCTACAATGCATGATTGACTAGATATATAAATATCTCACCAAACCCTGCAGCCGAAACCTGTACGTCGAGTTTAATTACATCCAAATTTTATTCACATCATCTCCGTCGTTGGACTGACAGAACTGAATTCAGCGTCACTCAGTCCGTAGGGTGACAAAACTTTTATGTCTTTAATGTTCAATCGGCATGCGCAACGAATGTTTCTAACATGTGCTAGGTAGAAATATTTTACGAGTGTGAATTCGGGAGAAAATTTGTGGATATTCTTGAGGATTTGTCACAACTGTCGTACCAGAGAATAAAATTATCAAATTAATCAACACAGGCCGGCACTAGTGAGTTTCAATCTCATAGATAAATGATTGGTGATCGTCGAACTGACAGAACTAATTTCCGCATCACTAAGGGCGAGTGACCAATCTTCTAGGTCATTCAGGTTTAATCCGCATGCGCAACGAATGTTTCTAACATGTGCTAGGTCGAATATTTTTACAAGTGTAAATTCGGGAGAAAATTTGTGGATATTCTTGAGTATTTGTTACAACTGTCGTACAAGAGATTAAAATTATCAAAGTAATCAACACAGACCGGCGCCGTATATAGCGAGTTTTAATCTCATAGATAATTGATTGGTGATTTCTTGTTTACTTGTTAATCTTTTGTACCTTCACACCCATTGAATTTTAATCTAACCGATAATTGGGTGCTTCACACCCACCGTTTGAAGGACGGATTATACGGTGTCAATTCAATGGAAATTATAAAGAAGGGACGGCTAATAGTTGTCGAAATCCGGAACTGACAGAATCCGGACTTATCAGATTCTTTTTGGCTGAGGTAATTAGGAAATAATTCGGGACATGAAAATCATGTCGGATGTCACAGAAATCCGGAGTGATCAGACATCGGATGTGACAGAGTCCACTGTACATCTTTATTAGAAAAATACCTAAACTGTAGGCTACAAAGTCCAAAAGATTGTGAATAAAACCCATAAAAAAAAATCAAATCTACTATTGCTATCATGGACAAAAGTCCTTGTTGTTTTTTTTAAAAATGATTTATGTAACAAGAATAGTCATTGGTCAAAAGAAAACATGACCACTACATGTACAGTACAACTGAATTCTACTCCCTTTATGTTTTGTGAATTATTATTGGCTGATACTCTATGGATAATTTACTGGTACTGATTATCAGCGGAAATTTGAACAGGGGATCAGATGTTCTTATGTTGAGAATTGTAATTATAAATGTCACCTTGACGTAATTTATAAAGAAAACATGACTGTAAGGGCAAAAGTGATTCAAACTTCTCCTTCATGAAGTATTGATGAAAATGGAGGTTTTTTTATTCTTTTGGAGATTAAAGGGAGATAACTTGAATAAGCAGTACATGGTGGTTCTTGGACATCTTCCTAACAATCATGTTCCATGCATGACAGCAAAAAAGATGCAACAATTTGAACAATATCTGGAACCTGTGCATGAAGAAGTAAAAGTATGGTTCCAAAGAACTCAAATTCAAATGCCAAAAATACTTAATTGTTCTGGTCAGCCAACTGTGCTGTTCAAATTTTTCTTAGTTGTTACTTGTTACATATGCTTTGAACAAACAATTTTGTTCTATTTTACCAAACATTTTCAGCGAATCTTGTATTTCGAATACAGCATAAGAATATTTCATGCTACAGAACAAGACAAGACAAGACAAGTATTCCACCTCCAACCCTGTTAGCAGTAAGTAACCCCTTTCCAGAAGGCCAGGAAAAAAAACAATATACCCCAAGCATATGTGAGGATGAGGGTTTGCCATTTTCAAAAAAATTATTATCACTATTTCCCTTCTTTCTTTAGAAATTTTGCTCCTAGGGCAACACTTCTTGATAGCAATTCCTATGCTATGGCATTGTTCAAAATTTCAACATACCTTTAATAAATTGATATCTTCTCTGGTAAAATCTGAAGCGGGTGTAAAATGAGCTTTATTACCCTTTAATGATCGGATGACGACTGTACCTCTCTTACTAAATATAGCATTACCATCTGAAAAAAACATGTATAATACATTATAGGATTTCCACAGCCTATTATAGCACAACACTCACTGCGCCCTGTTTAGACTGTACTACAATATAATTTAAGCAAAATGATCAAATACCCCCGACTGTAGAACATGGTTTATGATAATATAGAATCTAAAGAGTTGTATTTAGAATTACCATGACAATTACACTAGAAAACGAAGAGTCTCTTAAATTTAAAAGAATTTAACTATTTCAGTTTCTTTAAAGGGTTTTACGCAAAATACTCACATAGCTGACAATGCATGCCATTTTTACAAATGTCTTAACATTGAAAAAGGGTTGTTACTTCTAAATAAAGGCTCATACTTTGGACCTATACACCAAAGCCTTTCATAATTATTCAAGATTGTTGGAGAGTGTGTCTCTGTCTGACAATTAATGTTTAAAAGCTTAAGAACTCAATGCTATTTCAGATATGACCAGTAAAAGGCAGCTAAAAAGATATGTTGTATAGTATATAATATGGGCTACATTCTGATCATATAACCTAATCGTATTCGATCATCAAAAACAATTGATTGAAATTGGTTACATTTCAACCCATGGACAAATTTCTACACTATAAACAAGCATAGATATTTTCCCCACTCTACATGTATTTTAAAACACAGCTACAATGCTACAACCCATGGTGAGCGAAATGGGGTTTAACGTCCACTCAACATAAACTAGGTCATTTCGGGACTAACATATATGTTTTAATTTTATTTCAATAATTCGCTTGCGCGTAGGGGTCTTTTAGAAGGGGGGGGGGGGAAACCTGAGAACCCGAAGAAAACCAACGAGGTTGGACAGGCACCTCTAATCCTTGCCACGTACAACTAGGGATTCAAAACCCTGCCAGTTGACACAATGACAGACTTTATGATACAGCAAGCACGTGCTAGCCATTCAGTCATCCAATCCCCCTACAACCCATGGCCAATAGAACTAAACAACTATAAACAAAGAAATCTGATTGAGCCAATTGATCTATTGCTCTGTATATATACACGTTGGTAAATGTATTGTAATATATATAATATACCTATTGTAAAAGAGTGTTCTAGAGTTAAGGTTCTTGAACCTTCAAATTCATCATCAAGCTGAAAATAGAAATAAAAAAATAATAACAGGTAGGATTTATTATAGATTTCACTTAATGGGAATATGGCTGCCTACATTTTTATCATTGCAAAAAACAATTAATGAAACGGTAATCAGTAATTTTCAGAAAAACTTTTAATTACCGGAAGTCAATGCAGCTATATGTAATTATCTGAGATTAGTAATTTTGCACATCAGTAAAAGAATAAAGTTATTATTATCCATAATACTAAGCTCTAATCACTACCAATCATGACAGACATGTGGCATAGAAAGAGAATGGAATACTGTATTATTATAATCACATTCATCTGGAATGGAAGTCTTTATATTTTCAACAGTACAACAAAACCTTACATGTTGGTCACACCAATTTGATTTTCCGTTTGCCAGGAAAACAGGTTAAAATTTAGTTTCTTATTTCTTCAGGAAAAAGGCTGATTTATAAAGCAAAATATTTTTATTGCTGTAAAACATTATGGGTCAATATTATCAAAAAAAGAGAATAAAGTAGAATTATTTGAAGAACACTTTTGTTTGTGGAAAATAAATTATTTATTTATTTTTTAGATGTTCCAAATGTTTGCACCTTTTATAGGAGTTAACTCATTGATATTGAAGAAATCTCATTAATTTCATTAAAATCTATTACAAAGGTTTTTTTTTTTTGGGGGGGGGGAACCTAAAGAATATTTTGCTGCGTCACAGTCTGACAGACCACTGAGGATTTATGTCCACGCATCCAGAATTCAGAAACATATACCGTCTATTGCACTTGATGAAATAGTCAAAAAATCTCTTAGCTGTTTGTTATAAATGTATTATATTCAACAATACAAACTAAAGTAACATTGAAGTTTACATTAATGAAAGCAATTTTTTTTTGGACATGATTCAGTCAAGTGATGAGTTAACGTATAGCGAATATTAACTGCCGACTCTAACCGAAATTAAATCTTTTTCTTGTACACATAATCATGCAATGATAGTGAAATTTATTGGAAAAAACACTTCAGTATAAAGTCAATAGAGGACAGATCCTACACAACCGGGTGTCTTAACATCCTACTTTGAATACCTTAGAAACATCGAGGAGTTGGCTAATATTAATAAGCGCAAAGTTGATTGTTGTTGATCTTAGTGTTTAACGCCCGCTTCCACCGAAAGTGATATCGCACACAATTGTCTTATTTTCATTTTAATGATCTTAGAGCACGTGCAGGGGTCTTTGCTGTGGGCGGAAACCAGAGTAAAGCCACAAGGTTGAGAAGGCACCCCTATTTCCTAGTTCCTTTAGGAACTGTCTCTGAGCGAACGATGTCTCGCTAACAATTCCTTACGGGCCTTATTATCAACTAGTATGAAAATAAGGCTTTACCCCATCTCGGTTCTAAGGCTATTTTAGATCCTTACCGTCTATTTTGCACCGTGAAACTTTTTTGATCACCAAAAGAAATCATTTCCTGACACAACCGAGACAAATTTATAATAAAATCCAACACTATTTTCGTGTAGAATTCGATGTTAGAAAAAGACCGGTCTGCGCTGACGTCAGTAAACAAACATGGCGGCCAGATTTGAACGATTTTGTTTATCTTTTTCTAACGTCGAATTCTACATGAAAATAGTGTTGAATTATTATAAATTTGTGTCGGTTGTGTCAGGAAATGTTTTCTTTTGGCGATCAAAGAAGAATCACGGTGCAAAGTAGACGGTAAGGATCTAAAATAGCCTTAGAACCGAGATGGAGAAAAGCCTTATTTTCATACTAGTTGATAATAAGGCACGTGAGGAACTGTTAGCGAGACATCGTTCGCTCAGAGACAGTACCTAAAGGAACTACCCTATTTCCAAGCCGTCCATACACTCACACCAGGGATCGAAACCACAACAGCAAGCCAGAGATGACCAGCTAGCTAGAGGTCAAAGCGTGACACTCTTCTTAGAAGTGACTATGCCATCCAACTGATAATCTGTGCACCAGCTTTATTTATATATATGGGGTCCAATCTCATGTCATCTGCTAGTACAAAATGGACTCTGCAGATTGCAATCTGCCGAGAGGTGAAAAATGCGCCCAGTTACATATTATATACTGTGGTGGACTTATACGACAGGATGGTGAAGGAGAAACTACATAACATTCGTGACATTCACATCATTGTAATAGCCTATTCCTTTTTGTTGATTGTATTGTTGATACATGATCCATGATGATCATGATGATGATGTGTACATGTAGGCTATAATAATAATTACATAGTCACAGGTGCTGTTTCTAGATGGGACGATTCAGTGGTGAGAAATACGTTTGGACCACCTGATCCTTATTTTTCTTGCCACCTCTTGGTGTTAAACTTACGTGAACTAATCCTGATAAATCAGCGATTATCGCCAGGAAAAGGCCCACCGCAGTGTACTTAATGGGCGCAGCCATGTTTAATAATATATCCCAGGATTCACGGTCACGAACCAATCACATAGTCTCTAATATTTTTCATCAAAATGTCAACCAATCGTGTTGATTGTAATGGAAATTCTGGTTGTCTTTAATTAAACATGGCGGTCTGTTTAGGAAATGTGCCGACTGAATCGAGCTAAAAAAGATTTTATCGATAAATAACAGTGAAAACGCAGGTGCAATCTCATTTATAAGATGGAGGTGGAAACGAATTTATCTCCAGACGATATTATATTCTATTCAGTATTGTACTCTAGCGTCACTGTAGTTTTCGGCATGGCAGTCCTTTCCAAATTTCTTACGAATGAATTTCGGTTTGGATTTCGGTCTGTTTTGAGTCTTGTTGTGCTGTTTCTAGGCGAGCCTTTATGCCAATTTTTGGTGAAAGGTCCGTGGGGTCTAACCTGTTTTGCTGTTGGTTGTTTGTTTATTTATTCCATTTTACCTGCCAGTCATCTCCCAGTTGGAAATAAAGCGGTTCTCATAACAGGTAAAACAAATACATTTTAACATTTTCACTTTTATTTACACTACGTCTACAGTACTAGTCTAGATTGTATAGTTGGTGTAGTAATTAGTATAGTTTGATGAGTTTACAAGTTATGCCGAGAAGAACTTATGAGAGGGCCCGCTTATCAGACACACGACAGAGGTAAGCATTTGTTTCCATCCACCGGAGCCTGGTGTTAATAAGTTATGACGTCATATGTGTATTGCAGGTTAGGATAAGGGTAAGTCTTGGCCAAGGGTTAGGGCTAGCCCTGTCTACATCTTGAGACTCTGACGAAATCTGCAGGCCACAACCCTTATCCTAACCCACAATACACATATGACATCATAACACCAGGCTCCAGTGGAGGAAACAAATACAGACCATAGAATTAGAACCCACTACAGAGGTCAGATATTTTGGATTAGTACACAAATTAGGATAGTAAGGGGAGCAAGTAACAAAATTAGTGGTTCTAGTTTTGATTCCATGTACGGCTTCCAAGTTTAGACATTGTGAAGTTGGTCTAGTATTTAATTCGTAGTATGGGGACGGTATGATATATTTTTGTACCAAATTATTGTCATTTTGTATGACACTATTTGGTTAGTATAAATGGTCCTGTCACGTGTATCTTTAGCCTTTACTCAAAAAACCTGGTGTAAAGTAATATATTATGATATGTGCATTGCTCTTGTAATTGTAGTACATGGCTGGGTGACTACACTTTGTAATGAATCATAAAATGAACTGTATTTTATTCATGAAAGATAGATGATATATATATGCAAAACATTGAAGTCCTTTGCAGAGAATTTATATGTATGAATTTTAACCAACTGTTTGGATTGAAGATTAATGAGAGTTATGTGCCTAATTAATGAGCCATGAAATGAGATAATTAGATTAAATGTAACTCAGGAATGGGTTCTGATTGACTTGGTTGAGTGAATTCAATGGAAGTATTTGTAATCACAATAGAACAATATGTTTACCAGGCTACCCATACAGAGCACATACAATGTAGGCTACACATGTATACTGGGCACATATGTATTAATAGAATATGAATCATACAATAATATTATTAAAAGTATAGAAATTAGTTTTGATTAAGTGAATTCTTCTGAAATACTGTACTATAATCATACATTTAGTTCGAGTGTACACAAATGTTCATTATTTTTATAACATAATACATGTACTTATATTTGTATTTACATATTGTATAGGTTTACTGATAATTGTGTCTCCTGATTGCTACAAACATATTAAAATCTATATTCTCAACAACCCCCAGATATATTCCAATGTGTTAGCTTTTTTCAGATGGATGCGCACTTTAAAGACTTTCACACCGAATGATATTATGATAACATTAAGTATATAAGGTCCCCACCCTGTTTGTATATTTCTGCCGATTAGACAATTTTATTCTTTAAAATATACATTTATCTGTAACAGTGGGACTTCTCCTTTAACAATGTTTGATAAAACATATAGATTATTGTAGCTAGAATATTTATAATTGTAGGTTGTGATTCAGGATTTGGTCATGCATTAGTAAAGAAATTAGATAGTATAGGTATGAGAGTGTTTGCTGGTTGTTTAGTTAAAGATGGTCCTGGGGCCATAGAATTAAAAAATAAATGCTCTGAAAGGTAAGTAAATATAATAAATATTACATGATATATACATGTACTCTTTGAAACGTCTTCACTGCTCAGGAGAACAGTTATGATCTTTCAAAAAAAACTCTTCCAAAAAATATACAAAAGTTGTCAATGATTTTGATATTAAGGAGCAATTATCATTTACATCAAGAAAATAACTGGAAATAGTTTCAAACTCTATCATATTAAAAACAATCTTAGACTTAACTTATAATTGAAAATACATCCCCCAAGCTACCCTTATAAATAACTACAGGCTTAGAATCGTACAGATCAATGGATGTTGATTCCTGGATCATTTTTTTTATAAAGTTCTCCTGCAATTACGATTAGAACCAGATATTTTGCAAGAGCATTCATTATACATTTGTGGGTGGCTTTATAGCTTTTTTAAAGTTTGAACATCAAATAATGGCAAATGCAAAATTATTATGCCTTCAAATCGCTTATAATATAATATATGTCTAATTTTTCCCCAAACAGCAATGCCTACAAATTGCCAATATACATGTACCTCTTTGAGTTCAAACTGAATCGTTAAATTTAATAGATTTTGTTGCAATGATACACATGTTAGATATTGGTATATATTTCAGAGTAACATTTTTACAGCTTGATTTAACAAATGATAAAGAAGTAGAATTAGCAGTAGAATATATACAACAACAAGTCTCGACAGAGGGTTTGTATAGTTTATAATAATATTACAATACACGTAGGATGTCAGTATTTTCTAATAATAATTAAACCATCTAGTTATCATATACGGTATATAACAAATAAAGCCTTTAAGATTGAAAATCACTGTATTGTATTTCAAGTATGGAAAAAAAATGACTGTCAACTTATATAGAGTTACTTCCCCTGTTTAATTGTTTATCCATATAATAATAATAATAATAATAATCACGTCATTTTACAAGGGTAGCAAATTAGGCCTGAGGCCTTTTTCAAATTTGGCCCTTGGCACAGATCGTGCGAATGATTTCGATCATTACTGCAGGAAAAAAACGAAGAACTCGGGGGGAAACCTGCCTGATCGGACGGGAGACATAAAAGGAGCATCATGCAATAGCTAAAGGGGGGTTGGGATGTCCTAGTGGTCTAGAGTGCCGCGCTTCGACCTCTAGATGGCTGGTTACCTCTGGCTTACAGCTGTGGTTTCGATCCCTGGTGTGAGCGTATGTGGTATGGAGATGGGGGTGCCTTCTCAACCACGTTGGTTTCCTTCGGGTAAAGACAACTTGTCTGCGATATCACCTTCGGTGGAAGCGTACGTTAAACACTAAGAAGAAGAACAACAACAGCATAGCTAAATTTGGAATTATTGGGTGGGTTTTTGTTTGCTTCTGTCAAATGTTAGTTTAGATAAAGTATTTTGATTGAATATTTCAATATATTCTATTTTAATTATCTATTTTTGAGAGAGAGAGAGAGAGAAAAGAGAGAGAGTTTAAATCCACTGTACACAAACTAGGTCATTTCGGGACTATCACACAGTTCAATTTTATTTCAATAATTTGCTTGCGCGTATGAGTCTTTAGTAGTGGGAAGAAACTGGAATCTATTTTTGAATCATTTTAGCAAGAATGTTCAGCTCCGTCTCTAAATCTCACATGATGTTTCCTTAAATTAATATTTATTTGTGTGTATATCAACTTTAAAGTTAGATATATAAGCCATTTCCTACTATAAATGCTTATGTCATATACAACTTTTGAGATCCTTAGATACATCTTTTACATTGGTGCATATTTGTTTTTTCAGTCTGTGACCCATATAACTTATTCAGCCTGAACCGATCACCTAATAATATTCAAGATATTTTACATAGTATTCTGTATTGACTGCCATTTTACATTGTTTGATTAGGTCTGTGGGGGTTAGTAAATAATGCTGGTGTATGGTATTGTTCCGAGTTAGAGATGACATCAGAGAAAATTATGCGACGTGTAATGGATGTTAATTTATTTGGAGCTGTCCGTATAACCAAAGCTTGTTTACCCATGATACGAGCATCAAAGGGTAGAATAATAAATGTTTCTAGTCTATTAGGTAAGTATTTTCTTTGAATGGCATTTAGTAATTGGAACATAACCAAATAACACAATTTTATGGAATAACAATTACTATGGTTTATTTTAATGCAACATTTTAACAAGATTTCACAAGTCGTTATCAAGCATATACACAAAGGAATCTAAAATGAGAAAAATATTAATACTATACAAGTATTTATTGTATTTTAGAAGTGGCATTTATGAGGTGCATCCATATTTAAAAAAACAGCTGTGGACCAAGAGAGTTCGTGGTGATTTTCAAGCGCGGTTTATCCTTGTCTGTGGTGCGGATATCTTTATTATAGTTATCTCCCTTGACAGTAAAATCTACAATTTAAAACTAACCCTTGGATATAAAACTTGTACCGATCATCTCATCTTATTTACTAACATTTTTATTTTAGGTCGTGTAACATTAGAAGGTAATGGTGCATATTCTATGTCGAAACATGCTCTTGTAGCTTATACTGATACTCTCCGACAAGAGATGAGAAAATGGGGAGTTCTAGTAGCTCTAATAGAACCAACAGGTTTTTATACTGGTAAACACTTATTTGATTTATTCTTGATTACAAGACACAGTGTATAACAACTACTCAACCAATGGCAAAGGGTTCTTTTGCATACATGTCAATGTGTACACAGGGCCTCAAGATTTCCGACCTTTTCGAACGATTAGATAGTGTACCTTACAATCTCCGGTGGGGGGGGAGGGATTTGGCGAATGGTTAGCACGTGCGTACTGTATCATAAGGTCTGTCATTGAGTCAACTGGCGTGTTTGGATTCCTCGGATGTACATGACAAAGAATACGGTTGCCTGTCCAACCTCATAGGTTTTCTCTGGGTCCTCTTAGTTTCCTGCCACTGCTTAAGACCCCTATGCCAAAGTGAATTATTGAAATAAAATTGAACCATATGGTAGTCTCGAAATGACCTAGTTTGTGTCGAGTGGATGTTGAACCCCATTTCTCTCTTCTCGTAGACAATTATATGGTTATTATACTGTCCCTGTTATACCTGTTTCTATTTTTAAATAAAATGAATATTCTTTTTTTTCAGGCAACATGCAGGAGCATGTGATCAAAAGTCGTAAAGAAGAAGTCTGGGATACTTTAGATGAGACAACAAAAGATACATATGGAAGAGAATATCTGGATCACATATGTTCACATATTTTAGACGGTACTCCACGTTTTTCAAGAGATCTTACACCTGTTATACGTTGTATGCGTAGTAGCTTATTGTCCAAGCGACCACGTGAACGATACCCATGTGGTGCGGGTGCTGAACTATTAATAACTACATATCCATTACTTCCTGTCTGGCTAGCAGACAGGTTAATGGGTGCCATTTCTTTAATTCCTAGAAATATCAAGCCTGCCGGTTTACAAAGCTAGTCAGCCGAATTGTCATGTTTTCAAAAGATATATTTTATTTTCTTATTATCGCTTTTTAAGTTGTTGATTATATATTTGTTTGTATTTGTGTGTGAATAATGGACGTCCTTGCTGAAGGAATTCCCACCAGGCGTCGCTAGTAAAAATGTGGACCGATGTGACCTTATCGATGGTAAGAAAACTGTATCCGTATTATATTCCATATTAACGACAAATACTAACGTTTGTCAACACACGAGTTCATAATGAATGTACAGGAATAAGGTAAACAATGAGGTTACATGGGACCACCTCGCCTATAAGTTATGTCACTTTATCTCTAGCGAGGACGCCCATTGAAAGCTTGTTTTTGTATGTAATTCAGAAAATCTGTCTCTTTGGGGTGCAGAGTATAAGATCATTCAGTTTTGTTCCTTATATCGTTGTACAACTAAGACCACATTCCACATAAATCATGTTTTACTTATAATTGGCCAGTCCTCAGTCGATCACCAGTTAAGGATCAGTATTTCTTCTAATGTCAATATTAAGGGTGCATTAGGTAAGATAAGATAAAGAGCTGACAGTTCTCGCTATAATAGATAAAAACAACATGATGAAAAATGCTAGTAATGATCTAGAGCCTTTTTCACGAAATTTAAGCTAAGGTAAAATCCAAATGTTAGTAATTTGATTGCGTAATATTAGACTGATTTTAGTGCTAAGCCAATCAAAATTGATGTATCTACTAGATTTCGAGACTATGGTTGCCTGTCCAACCTCGTGGGTTTTCTCCGGGTTCTTCAGTTTCCTCCCACTGCTAAAGAACCATACGCTCAAGCGAATTATTGAAATAAATCTATATATGCTGACAATTATATGCACAGCTATTTCCTTTAAAACCTAAATTTTTTCTTACTTAAGGTAAATAATATATCATTTTTTGACGGTTGGGATATACATGTATGTGAATAATCTGGCTGGTTGGGCCTTCAAGATATTGGCTTAAGGCCTTTGCAGCATGGCAATTAGTAGCAAAAGAAACAAATGATTGAACCGGAGACAATGAGATTACAAATGTGTTTACTTGTTTATATACATGTATTATGTGTCTATGTAAGTTTGAAAGTGTTGTTATGATGGCATTTCCTTATATTTCTTCATTGATATTCAAAATTAGAACAAATGTAAATGAATTTCTTTAATGTGGCATTTAAAAATTGCGAGAAGATGGTAAAGTATGTGAAAATATGAAGATAACCAAAGAATGAAATTATGAGATTTGAACATTTTATTTTGAAGAATACTTTATTTTTAACATGCATCAAATCGAAGTAAGAATTTAACCCTTTGAACCTGGGGGGGGGGGGGGTCTCACTTGTTTGTGGCCATACTCTGGATAAAAATATAGATTGTGTTCACATGTTAACGTCTAGATAACAGACATTTACGCCAACAACTGTCTCGGCAACTCATTGTATTTGGCTGCAAAACATTTAGGGACTCGACAGTTCAAGGGTTAATAATAAATATTATTTGAAGCTTGTATTAGGTTTGATATTCACTACTTCATCAAAAATGCTTGAAATTTTAATTAATGTACATACAGCTTTATGTGTATGTAATCTAGATCTTCAAACTACATGTTTGTTTTCATTAACCCAGTATAGGAGCAGAACAGTAGGACGTTAAACCCCATTTCATTTCATTTTATTTCAAACTACATGTTGTATAATTTATAATCAAAATACTTTGTTAATATGTTTTGTTGTTATCATATTGTTAATGACAATTGTTAATGACAGTTGGAAGATTAGGTTTTATTAAAGTCATGATCCATACTTTATCTTGTTCTATTGAAAACATTCATTGTGTGTCAATATATATATAGTACAATTATAGGTAAAGCCTGATTCCTACTGCCCATCAATCACCTAAAATATCGGTGAGTTGTGTAAATACTGCTAGATTGAAAATGACTGAACAGGAACAAGATTGGTTAAACTGTAATTGTCTTTAGATCCAGTTAAATTTGGTTTTAATGTTATATTCTTTCATCATACATTGCTTATATTTAAAGTCTGTTATTATACAATGAATTCAATTGTAATTCATGGGAACACCGAAAAGAATTAAATTCTATACAATTGATGCCAGTTGGAATCGGGCTATAATATTATTAGTAATAGTAAGAGTTTTCATATCAAATGGCAGCAATACCGCATGCTATTTACTTTTTTACATTTGGATGCTCATTTTTACTTAGTTTTACTTTAATCTTGAACTCTATCTATCAAAGTTTATATGGACATTTAGTAGGTACCACCTGGAAGTATTAACCAAATGTAGAATCTCTGGTTAAAATTCAAATGCCTTATTCTATGTCTAAGAAGGCCTTTTCACCTTCCATTTTCAGTATTATGTAAGTTTTAGATCAAGAGTTGGCCGTTTTTGCTATGATCATTAAAATAATCAATACATGTGTACTGAAAATTCTGAGCAAAGTTATGAATGTTTGAAAACTTGACGTGTACATGTAGGTAGTCTTCATTGTCAAGTACCATTGCGATGATAATAAACATAGTCTTGATTATCGCTTTTAATGTTAAATTATTTAATGGCACTGCAATTCTAATCCATTTATTATCTTGGCCATCTGATGTGCTAGAAAGTTGAATATACTAGACTTATCATGTGAATAAATGTCTACATATACATGTAGATTTATATATCATTTGAAGCCAGAAAAAAACTGCAATAGGCAGATTTAACTCTTTAATACAATATTTGGCATTATAAAATGGTGAGTGTATATAAGTTTTATATAATCATGATAAGAGAAAATTTGTTATTAAAGATATTTGTTTTTATTATGGTGATGATGATGATGATGATAAGATTAAAGATAATTTATGTGAGTTATTTATTTAACATGTTTACTCAAACCATCTCATTATACATCATATATTATTATTTATTTTTTCTCATTTTTTTTCTTTTGAATGAGATCAGTTTGTGCCATTGAATTTGTTAAGCTAGTAAAATTATGTCACATGGGCCAGTCATGTTAATTTCATTAAAGATTTCTGGGGTAATTTATTATGTAGCAATAAAGTATGTAGTGTAGTTAATACATGTTTTATTGAAGTGAGGGAATAGCAAGTTGATCCAAGTTGATTTTCCTGTTTTTTTACTCAGACTTCAAAACTAAATGTGTAAAAGCAATAAAATCAAAATAAATATAACAATTTATTAAAAATTTTGTCATTTAGAAGGGCAATTCCATCCATACACCAATCTCCCCCTACTGCAAAAAAGGTGGGTTGGATGGCTGAATGGTTAGCACGTGACATATCATAAGGTCTGTCACTGGTATATTCGCAACTTAGCCTCGCTTTCCCATTTTTAAATTAAATTTTTGAATGGCCAACTGTTCTAATCTAGTTGAAATCTTGAGTATGCGATGCCATCCAGGGTTGATTATGGTCTGGATAAGTTAATTAATATCTAATAATTAATTTATTTAACATTTTAGGGCTAAAGAAAGACCTGCAATGGGGAGATTTAGCTCTTGCATAATGTATGTTTAAATTAGTAATTAAATGAATAAAAATTGGCGTATTTTGACCGTTTTACTATTAGTAACTTATAACAAAAATCTTACTAGTGCTTTGTTACCCAACCCAGGTAGTTTTTTTATTTACATTGTTTATATGTGCAATGGTGAGAGGGAATCTAGAAAACTTTCAAATTTATTTTTAGAAAAATTAAAAAAATGTAAAAGTTGACGAATGTTTAATCGTGACATGTATTATTTCCAACCTACATGTATTGTGTATATTTGTTAATTGGTGCAGTTTATTTTATTATTTATGTTTAGTTGGTAAATATTGCTATTTTTAGAAATACTATTTTATGCTTAATTTGTTATATATTGTTTGTATACATTAAAAAAAAGAAAAGATAAAAAAAAAGTTATTATTTAAATGATCAAGCTATGATCATGGAATTGTATGCCCCCAGGTATGAAAATATCAATATATTTGAAGTACATGTATGTATATACACACATGCAAACAGTATACATTTATGAGTGAATATGTGTTGAATGGGAGCAAGTTCGACCCCAGCATGGGGTTCCCCTTGTCAGTGGGTCAGGATTGTGCACCTGAAAAACTTTAGTGTGCACGTAAAAGATTCCTTGTCAGTTGGAATTTGATAGAGTATATATATAATATAGTTTATTCAGTATTGAAGGTCAATGACCCAAAGATACAAATATACAATAATCATTTGGATGATGGTAAAATGATGGTGGTAGATGAACAAATTTGAAGACAATTTTAAAGGATGTACAATTCAGAACTAGTTGGAAATACATTCATAGTGCTTTGATTACTTAAACCTGATCAGCCATTTTATACACAGCCTTATTGTTATACTTTACCATAGATATAATGTCATTGTCATTAATACAGTGACATAAACTTGACAAGTTGTGTAAGTTATTTCGGATGGGCAAGTAATTTCTGAAAATATATTTAGCTCTCAAATCTTTTAATTGCTCACAATCATATGAAATATGTACAATATCCTCATCTAGAAGGTTACACAAAAGACATAGGGGGGGGGGGGTGAGCTCCTTTTTTGTTTAAACAAATTTGTATTTGTAGATAGTAGGTTTCATCTAACTAACGTAACAAAATCGTTTTACTCTTTTCTCCAAATATAGGGATAAATATTACTCTTGACAAATATTCGTTTTAAAGGTTTTGTAATATTGCAGACTATTTGAATTTGATAAAACATCTGACTATTCTTGTAGATCAATATCAGACAGTCTAAGTTTAAATTCTCTGATAAAGAGAGAAGTATTTGAATACTAAACAAAACCAATGGAGTAAAAAAGTACCCTGACTTTGGTTGCCCAGGTTACATGGCCAACCAAATCTAACTGCCTTAGCATTATATGTACTTTCTCAAGTTGTCCACACTTTGACATAAGGGGAAGTTTACACCAGTACTTGCAGGCGCCTATTATTCCTGCAAGGTTTAAAAAAAATGGTACCAATCTGTTCCTGATGATTTTGCAGACAAAAAACACTGAAAATAGCGTGGGAGCTGTATTTAATATATGAAGGTCAGATGCCGGGAAATCGCATATATGGAGTCTTATCTTTAAAAAAAATCCTGGGGGCTTCTCCGCAGTTACTTAGTCGCTACGTAGGCTAAATGGCACCTAACCAAATTTGACCGATCATGGCATTAAATGGATATACATTACCTCACAGAACTTTACATGTCATCTAGCTAGCCCTTGGTAGGCTAATAGTTAGTGCAGGGGGACTGCGCCACATATGATTTACAAAAAGGACAAATATAACGACAAGACATCATACTCCGAAACAGCAAAGAAAACAAACAAAAAAACAATTCAACAAAGAGTGAATGGATCCGGGGGCTAGCCGTAAGCGTCCACTGCGCTGTACAGTCCCGGGCCTGTCTTGGTACAGGCTTCACTAAAATGATTCACATAAAAGACGTAACAAAAAAAAAATGCGACCGATCTTGAAGGGCTCACTTACAAAGGGAAGGAAAAGTTCTGTGAGTAGCATGATTTCTGCATCAGCATGACCATATCTGAAAAAAAAAACCACAGTCATCTTTGAAAAATAATTTTCAACCTCCTTTAAACCTTCGACAAATCACTACCTCCTTTAAACCACGTGCCTTTCCTTCAGTCGAACTTTTTTTCAGAAATTTTTCAGGCAGTACCGATCTGTTCCTGATGATTTTGCAGACACAAATTACTAAAAATAGGATGGAAGTTGTGTTTAGTTTTTGAAGATCAGATGCCAGGAAATCGCATATATTATGGAGTCTTACAGTAGAGTAAACTTACAAGGAGCTACCATGGCTTTACATGGGATTTCTCTGACCAAGTTCCGAAAAACGCCGTTTTTACGTTAATTTTAGTGTATCAACCATCTGTGTCATCATATGAAATACCACCCATCACTAAAATAAACGTAAAATGATTAATCTATCTTAAAAACAAATAACTTGGGAGGGGACGACCCCCCCCCCCCCCCGCATCTGCTTCGCACATGCGACGCTAATAATTCGTCAAAGTACGCCCCCCCCCCTTTGTGATATCCTGGATCCGCCCCTGACTTGGCACAATCAATGGATAATTTATGGCGGCCACATTCACCCCGAGTTCCTGCTGTTGACGAGCTTCTGTGTACACCAAGTACAACCCTTTCTTACCTCAGTCCTCAAACCCCCAAAGTTGGGAACCATACAGAAGTATAGGTTTTATTATTGAGTCAAATATTTTGGAGCAGATATTTAAAGGGACGTTGTCAGCTTTTGTAACCATACTCTTAAAGGACCTATGCCTGTAACTCAAAATCCTCCAAAATCGTCGTCATCGAAACACGAATTATTGGTCAATTTAAATCATCATTGATGATATAAACTTACCGGGAAAAGGTGAGTTTCTGATATCCGATATATTAGATAAAATAATTTTTTTAACATTGTTACACGAATCGGGTACCATAATACGCTTCAGCCCCAGTTGTATTGAGAGACTCGAGGGACGGGGTTAGACACATTGCACCAAGTCAAACGGAGTTATGAGGACTGGAATATCTAGACGCTTGACTTTTGCACATGATTGACATTACTGGCTTATTTCGCCAAACATAACTGATTTGGAATTGGAGTAAAAACGGAAACCATTTAATGTAAATCAGTTTATATACATTCATATTACAGTATTATATGAGTTGCGAACCACATTTGTGAATTTCTAGGTTTGGTTTAAACATATTTTATTGCAAATAATTTACAAAGGGATTAGGACAATTTATAAAAATTATGAACCTTCTCCCAAGTGTTATAGCGATTTAGCTCCTTTAATACAGATAATAGCTTTATCAGCTTTGACAGGAAGAGTATACATACATTTTGACCAACATAATCTCGATGACAATACAATACCAAGATAAGTGTAGTACGATTCAGTTGAATACGAGTGTTCTTAAAGTACCGTTTGTCGTTCTTTCTGAGATGGCCACCATTTCGGAAGATAATAATTTTCGTCTTAGACAAACTTACTTCTAAATCAAAGTTATCACATAATTTTCTAATAAATTAATTTTCCGCTGTAGGCCACCCACAGAATCAGCTACTATAGACAGATCATCAGCGTATAAGAGAAGTAGTATGTCCTCAGCCTCCTGGATGGTAAATACGCCTCTAACATTTTCACCATTTGACATGGCATCAACAAGTTTGGTTATATAGAAGCAGAAACACAGGGGACTGAGGATGCAACCTTGTCTCACACCATTGAAACTTTCGAAACTATCTTTCTGTTTTGTCCCCAATTTAACACTAGATACTGTTGAAGAGTATAAACTCTTTAAGGCATGGAAACCTTTCCCTATGCCGAGGGAAAGTAATTTGGTTAGGTTGATAGAGCCAAAAACGACTGCTCATTTGTTAAACAACACTTTCTATGAGAAAAGTGTAACGGTCGTGTGTTTTATCCTCTATCATTAGATAGTGGGATGGATGGGCATTCAAAGCTCGAGATAAGGATATAGGCATATCTGATATCACAATCAATGCTTTGAATCAATGAAATTGAATCACAATGTCATGGTTTTAAATACTGACGTCAAACGGGGTGTTGGGTTTTTGCTATTTAAAAAGCCCAGTTTGTATGTATATATATATATAAGTCAAGTAGAGACGCACCCTTCCCAAAGAAACATTGTCTCAGGGAAAAGGCAAACCCCTTCCTGCAAAAATTCCTGGATCCGCCCCGGGGATGTCTCTATTGTATTATTAGCGTAGATAACGTTATCATACACACACTAATAAAGTTGATAGTAGAACACGTTAATGTTTTAATAGATAACTAATTATATTTAAAAGAATCGACCATGCTATCATTACGTGACAAATTAATCACGCCAATTAAAGGGACACTACCATATATTTAGACTCTATTACATTCGTGTGAGCAATAAACATTATTTCGCTTCAGTTCCACAAAGTTCCACCTGGGGCGAAAGTCCAGGGGATCTTAGCATGAATAAACATTTGTGCAGCTTTGAAAGCCGAACCTTCTATTTCTCCGACGTTATACATCAGACTGGAATGCACTTAGTTTTTTCGGAAAATTAACCGAAGCCTGTTTAAATGACGTGGAATAGACCTAGGTTGGCAAAAACCGGCTCACCTAGGGTGTCATCACAGATAGTCGATATATCATACAAATACAGATTACTTGGAACAAAAATTTTGGTATACCAGCTCAAATCCTACCGTTTGTGTAATTTGGATGGTTTTTTTTGTTGGTATGAATTTCTAAACTCTTTCTAATTGACAATTGAAGGACTAAGGACGCAAGTGACATCAATATACATTTACGTCCATATTAAATGTAGGGCGTATTAAATGACCATTTACTTATTAAATTTTTGAAATTTATGTATTTGTTTATTAAATACCAATTGGGAATGGCGGTTGCACAGTTCTCTCCTATAATGACAGTTACTAAAAAAATTTTTTTAAATGGAAACAAACATAATGCCTGAGTTCATCCCATAATCATCTGGAAGATTTGTTTGATTTCGGAACGGACGAAGTCCTCTGATCCTTCCTGACTGTCCATGTTAAGCTGCAATATGAAAAAACAACCCTACCAGACAGTTGTTCTAAGACTATTTTTGACCGCTCGTCTTCTATTAGGTACCGTAATTCTGAGGTTTTAATATCGCAAAATTCGACCTGAAAGTAGTGTTGGATTATTATAAACGGTCTGGGGACGTCGTCCGTTGAGAGGCCGTCCAAAGGAACCCGTGGAAGACTAGCAAATAACTTAATCGGCTAAAAGACCATTGTTTTGTCCAGTATGCCAGAAATCTATCACCTAATACATGTCTTTAAATGTTCCACACCAGGGACTTTTGTTTGACTCCAGCATTTTGAACATCCGGGGCGTAGTGCATGCCCTCGTGAGTGGTTTCTAGATTTGGTCTGGGTGATTCTTTCGTGGCCCCACTGGAACAACTTGGATGCGGTTGTAAGCAATCTCTAGATTTGGACTGGGTCAATTTTGAATTGTTTGGCGTCACCTGGAAGATCTCGGAAGTATTGGGTGCGCTTGGGAGTAATGGCTAGATTTAGACTGGGTCGATTCATCCAGAATTGTCAGTGCGCCATTCGGTTAATTCTTCTTTTGGGCTGAAAGGTTACAGCTTACTAGATAAAATGATGTCTTTATTTATCAATAAAATGTACAGGTGTGGAGTAAAAGACGAAGAATTATTCAATGATAATAAATAGGTGAACGATATTTGACAATAAATTATCAACAGAAAAAGCTTACATTAAACATGTAGGCCTTATCATTTTATTGAAATAAACGATAAATCAAAACTCATCTGATTAAAATACAGATCTAATTTCGTTTCGTTTTTTATAGTTCATAATTTCGTTTTTACTTGCCTTTACTCGTGTAGGCCCTCGAAAGTATAAAAAACGAAACGAAATATAGATCTATATTTTTAATTAGATTGCATCTACCGCGGCCCAATCTTAATAAAGAAACAACACGCCAGGTCCTATAAAGAATTGCGTGACTTTTAGGAAACAAATTATTATTACTATATTGACGAAGACGAATCGGTAGAAACCGATGTAAACTTAATATGGTAACAATTTAAGTCAGAATTGATAGGTTTGGGTGAGTTTTGGTCCAAATGTTTTTGTTGGTAAAGATAGTTTTGATTTTCTACGTAGAACTTTTATTCTGGCATGTTGGGGCTTTTAAAGTTCTTTACCAAAATACGAAACGAAAGAGTAAACAACAGTAATAAACGGTGATTATGTTTAGTTCTAGAGATGCTAATTGTAAGCCGGCTGGGGAGGTTCGGGATTTCCGGAGTTCATAATGGCCGCTTTACTTAAATGAGTATTTTAGGGACACTGAAACTTCCCGAACATTCGCAACCTGCCTACAGTTAGCATCTTCCGTTTAGATCAACATTTTTTTGTAAGAGTACTTTTGATTTGTCTTTTATTGTTTCTAATACCCGATACACCAATTCAAACACTATTATTAGACACCGTAGTGTTGTCTCTATCATAGTGTCGTCCATACAGAGTAGCAGACAAAAGCGGTTTTTCTTTTCCCTGATTAACGAACTCAATTCGATTATGAAGATATTTCCAATGCTCGTGTTCCAGTTTTAATTTTCCGTCATGCGACACAAGTACTTCGGGAAAGACGTATTCAGTTGTGAAGGTCCCCCAAAGTTTTAAATAATCAAAATGTCCAGCAGCGTTCTTGGTTGGTTGCCCACAACTCTTAATATCAGTAAATTCACATTTTAAGAGAACACAAACTTGAGTGTACCAACCCAGTCCTTCAATCTGGTGTAATCCATCGAAAACACCCAAAGCATACAATTCGTCGTTTGACGTATTTTGTTTCTGGTAATCTAGATAACAGCAGACTTCATTTTGGCAGATCTTTACTTTCGCTTTCGGTTCTGTTAAAGGGAGGTACTGATAATTATCGTGATCGGCCATGATGGTTGCCCAACCATTCTCAACCATATGCCGATTGACTCTGTGAAGATGATTGTGGTTATGGATACGATTTCTAATGCTCCTATGAGTCAATGGTCCAAGGTTATTGTTCAAATGGACATCACTTGACTGCTCAGCTAAATGATGTGAAATAATTCCATTTTGAGTATTGTGATGACCACCGTTCCTTCGGATTTGGGCGTTCACTTCAGCTGTATCTTGTCCATGGACGACAGACGCTCCCAAACTGTTGCCTCCCCGGAACCCATGCGTATCCGGAACAACTTGATGTCGTCTGTAATGTGTTGGGCTTGACTTCACGTCTGCTATCAACAGTTTTCCAGGACTGAAAAGATCATCATTGTAGTAGTAAGCTTCCGTTCTTCTTGGAGAATAAATTCCGCTGCCATGGAAATTGAAGAGCGGAAAGTGTAAGTTGGCGGCTAGTAAATTAACTTTAAACAATTTGGCAAAAGCAGAATGAAATTGGATTGCTGATAGCAGTGGTAAGGAGTCCATCCAAGCGGTGGGGAAAATTACGTTCTTTACTCCCAAATCTTCAACAAGATCAACGGCAGGTGATTTAAACAAAATGTCAAAACACGTTATAATGCCGAATTTTCCAAAAGGAGTATCAAAGGTGACCCGTTCGACCGTGGAGGGTGTATCAAACTGTGCCTCAAAATATAAATTTTGCTTGTGATACCGAGCTACTAATTTCCCCTGTGGATCAAATACTACGTCAGTATTGTATTGACGTTGTCCGTCATCCGGGCAAATCGAATCTGCATCACAAATCTTTTTATCACCCATATTTGCTACGACGTAGATACCGTTATTTCGGGCCATACAACTTAAAGTTATTTGTACCTCCACGCCAGTGGTGTACTCTGTTTGGTTGCAGGGGTTCCATGTTATTTCTGTTGGATCTGGGATATCCTCCAAATACGGTTTGATGGTGTCTCGGTTAAAGTTCAAGCCATAAATACCATCCTCTGGAAATACTATTATATCAACATTCTGAAATTTAGAATTTTAACATCATTAATAACATTAAAAAAAACCCACACTTTCTGTTGCTTCCAAGGATCGGTTTACGCTATATACAATAAACTGAATTAACAAATCAGACCATTTTCGGAAAGCTAAATTTGTGTGCAATTCAATAATATCGCTTCTTATGGGCTGCGAGGAAATGTGCAGTAAGAAAGTGAACTGGTTTTTGCCGCTAAACGGATTTTACTGTCAGAGGAATTTATATGAAATGGCTCAAGTGAATTTCAAAACAAAATTTGAGGAAGTGTCGGTTTCATCATGTACATCATTCTACTGCTAGTCCTTTAAACACGGTATTTCTGATTTTGGACAATTTCTAATTTAAAATGTATCTAGCAGAAAAAAGGATTTCGGGAAAAGGTAGTACGAATCAGATTATAAACAAATGTAATTTTTGGACTCATCACTGCCCATAGGGTCTATAAACTAGTCGGAGCCGTGGTGGCCCAGTTAATAAAACGTGATTGGCCCCGTCCCGTTGTTGGCCGAAATGTCATTATAAGTTTTTCGGCGTGGTTCCTCCTTGTTTGTGTTGCAGAACAAGGGAGAACGTAAAAGAACCCCCGACAGTTGGAATTTGATATAGCAGTAGGCTATAGCGTCGCTGTCCGGGGAAATTCCCCCATATCACACCGTATGGCGTATGTCCGTCTCATTAGCCGAATCGGAGCAGAACAGTAGGACGTTAAACCCCATTCCACGCAATGTCTATAAACTACACTTACCTGAGAAGATGCTATTTTAGTTTGTTCTGCGTAAATATCTAGGTTCTTTTTCATATCTCTTAATGCTTGGTTCCTGGATACAGAGCGGAAGTGGGTTGGTTGAAAAAGAGCATGTTCGTAAACTGCGGCTCGATAGGAAGGGCGATAACCCTCTACTAAGCCTAAACAGGCATATGTGGCCACGATGAACAACAACGCAATTCTACACATTATTTAGTCTTTATGTTACTATTTCTCGGTTCTGTCTTTGACCCCAAATATCTGCGAAAATTATGGCGAAAAAAAACCCCCTCGTTTTCTCCTCGGTGTCTAATATCATCCAACAAATCAGTATTCATTCAGTGCGGCAGTTACGAGATTTTACAGTGGTTTAAAAAGTCAAGCCTGTTTTGTCTTGAAAGCTTAACGCTGATTGATTCTATTCTATTAAACATCCGATTGATGATTCGTCGTATTCTGTTATGGCTCCACCCCTTTTCGAAAACACCCGAGTGAAGATTCTTCGTATTCTTTGTATTATGGCTCCACCCCTTTTCGAAAGACCAATCAAAACTGGACTAACTGCTTATACAATAGTCGATTACAAAAAATCAGCCAAAAATTACACTTCCATACAAAAAGATGTACCCGTTTAACCAAAGAACAAGAATGACTTAAATATGACAAATGGCGCTGAAGCTTCTGTTTCAGAACGCTTTGTTGAAAGATGACTCAACAGTGACAA
Organism: Patella pellucida; assembly: GCA_917208275.1. Lineage (NCBI taxonomy): Eukaryota > Metazoa > Mollusca > Gastropoda > Patellidae > Patella > Patella pellucida. Next base: position 18,851,020 of record OU795041.1, read on the forward strand.
CGTGTATGACGTTTATTCAATGATGTTTGAAGATTATGTATGGCATTTTAAGGAGTAAATTGATCAAACACGTAGTATCAGATAATAAGATAACAAAACGTCAATTATTGGGTCTTCAGATATCGCACGGATAACCCGAGGTGGTCACGCCAATCAGTTGCAATATGCGTAGCAATATGACCTTCAGATCACACCACATTCCTTCACGGAAAGAATGGACACGGGGTTTAACGTCCACTTAACGGTAGATCTTTACAAAACTAACGACCTCAGGCATACAACTATAATTCTTATTATGTCCAAAGCCCCGGTCAAGGCCACATGTTGTTTTTTTTTTTGGGGGGGGGGGGGCTACTGACAATAACTCACGCAATGTGGCCGACCCAACTAAGCATTACACCCATACCCCCCTCCCTAACCTTTTTGAGCTTTTTTGAGCTTTTGGCGACATTTTATTTTTCACTATTAAAATTATTGCCGGGGCTTAAGCCCCCTTACCCCCCCCCCCCCGGCTCCGCGGCCCCTGCAAGGCCATGCCTCCTGACAGTGACAGAACTTATGACCTAAAGCCCACGCCTTAGATCACCATGTCATCACCATCCTCAATACTTGTACCAACAAGCACAGGTACACAAGGACATGAACGCCCTTCTTGACTTTGTGAATATTTTTCAAAAAATTTAATCTTCTTTTTTTGCTTCCTTTTTGGTGCGCAATCATATAATATTTACTATCAAACATGTTCGTATAAAAAAAACCCAAAACAATGTATCTAATCTCTTTTATAAGATACATCAGTAGGTATAAATTGTTTTTTGCGTTTTTTAATACGGACATGTTGGATAGTAAATATTATATGATTTAGCCCCAAATAGGAAGGAAAATAAAGAAGATTAAATTTTCGGATAAATATGAAGAAATAAACCCCTAGGCCTAGCCGTTATAAAAATAACATAGTTAAGAAAGGCGTTCCTGTCCTCATGTAGCCTACCTGTGGTGCCAAGTTGTTGATTTAGTTTGGACATAGGGCGTCTCGTGTTTTAGGGCACCGGTATTTTCTGAACTTTTGTTACATATAGAATATTTGAATATTCTTCGGTAAGGCACTGGCTCTCTAAGCAGGGGGTCTCGGTGGGACAAACACCGAGGTCTCGTATACATATTGGCGTGCGTGTCAAGTAACCCTTGACGATTAGATTCGAAATATGAGTAAGCCGTATTTATTGCTAGTGCAAGCAAAATTTCCCCCATAGCCCACTGCATGGCGTACACCGGTCTTTATTATCCCAATCGGTGCAGAAAAGTAGGACTTTAAACCTCATTTCATTTCAATAAATTTAACCCGGCTTACTCACGATAAACTTAAAATACGTAGTAAGGTCAATCTAATGGATGTGTTACGTATTTTTTCTTTCGTATTTTTCAGTTCGGCCTATGACGATAGTAGAATGATACCATTGACAGCCATATAATTGGATAATCCAACATTTCACAATATTTTGCGAAAATGTTTGAATCCACGGTTTTGATTAGTAGATGGAACTGTATTCGACCAATGTATCACTGATTCGGTGTTATAAAGGCCAACTTAGGCTGACATAGAATGGTGCTAAATCATGAAATTGAGTTTAACGTCCTACTGTTCCGTTCCGATTGGGCTAATGAAGGCGGACATACGCCATACAGTTTGCTTTGTGGAGAGTTTGCTCGGCCTACTCTAATACGAACTGCCAAGGAAATCTTTTACGTGCACTCCAATGTGTACATGGGGCCTAGGTTTTTCGTCCCTGTCCTGGTCAGCTTCTACGTCATGCACTACTAACACTAGGAAACCACGCCGGAAAATCTCAACGAGCTATGTCGACCAACACCGGGAGCGCGATAGAGTCTTACTAACTTAGTCACAGCGACTCCCTGGGCTAAATCATTCAAACAAAATATTGATTGATTAAAGGGGGTTGGGATGGCCTAGTGGTCTAGAGTGTCGCGCTTCGACCTCTAGTTGGCCGGCCACCTCTGGCTTGCGGCTGTGGTTTCGAGCCCTTGTGTGAGCGTATGTGGCAGGGAGATAGGGGCGCCTTCTCAACCTCGTGGGTTTCCTCCGGGCATTCCGGTTTCCTCCCACTGATAAAGACCCCTACGTGCAAGCGAATTCTTGAAATAAAATTAAACCATATGTTAGTTTCGAAATGACCCAGTTGTGTTGAGTGGACGTTATACCCCATCTCTCTCTCTCTCTCTCTCTATCTCTCTCTCTCTCTCTGATTGATTAAAATGAAGATGGTGACCCTTTGTTTGTAAGTGTGTTCTTATTAATATAGATTATCTTATAGTAAATAGCTGATAGGAGGTAATCAAGGTGATAATAGTTATATCACTGTTTTATATATGTAATAAACACATGTGATATACACGATAAACTTATATCAGATATATACCTATATGTAACTTGTATATCTATAATAATCAAATATATAGATAATCTATATAGATAAAATGATAGCACGTGTATCACGCCATTCTTTTGTTATCCTTGTTTATCAATCACGCAAATCTTAATTAACTGTCAATTATTGCCAGATCATTCATCAAAAAAAAAAACTTAAATATTAAATCAATAACTAATCACTTATATTATCTTAAAGGAGAACTTGAACCATAGCCATTTGTTAATGTTTTATTTATTATCTATTCATAGTATAATTTCCACAATATTCAGAACCCGAAATTTCATTCTATTGGCACACGAATTCCAACATAAAGGGTTCTTGTACGTGCATCTTGTACGTGTACGCCAACTAGTAAATGGGTGGACCTCCGTTTTCTATATCCTCCGAACTACTAGATGTTAATCTCTAGCAAGAGTATGTTAAAGGGACAACATCACTCTTGCTGGCTTGATAGGTCCAGAAAAAATAGCCTTATTCTAACTAATAGATGTTTTTGTGGCCTACCTGTTGCGTAAATTATCCATTACATCCTATTTTACTTGTCCACAGGGTTCGAAAATATGTCTATATCCAAATTGCATTTGAAAGTGTTTACGTAAATGGTTTCGAATCATGTAGTTAAATTTTTCCAAATTTTTAAATTCGGTGTGTTAAGATGAAATTTGTATCATCAATTAATTGGAATATTGTAAAATAGTACAATTTGTTGACCAGAATAATGATTTGGGCATATTATTCATTTACAACAAGAGTGGTATTGGGGCTTTAATCAGTTAATCTGTTACTTACAGTCGTAATGTTTTTGAACTATTTTAGTATTAGATGATTAAAATGTAAACAAATAACAGTAACTAGAGTTCCCCTTTGTGGTTGGATTGTTTAATTAAATATTAATAACTTACTAATACAGTATGCATACTAAACGATGAACACGAGTTACTAAACGATTAAAGGGGTAAGTAGATTATTTATTAGATTTAAATTAATATTGGCTACGGTTATTTGAATATGACATGATATATAAATTAATATTCATGTATTTCAAATTTGCTTATCTATATAAGCCTTAAATATATTTTGTATGTTGAGTTTGAGAACTACATTTGTACTGACAAATTATGTATTGAAAGAAGTAAGTATCGTACTTAAACACTGTAATTCTAAACTTTCAGTAGGAAGCAGGTAGAAATATGAAACCTTGCGCTTTCCATAATGCCAGAGATAACAACAATTTTCGTTGTTGTTTTGTAAATCACACACAGATAAACTAAACGATCACTGTAATTTTAAACCTCCAGTTGGAAGCAGGTAGAAATATGAAACCTCGCGCTTTCCATAATATCAAAGGTAACAACAAATTTCCTTGTACTTTTGTAAATCACACACAGATAAACTGAACGATCACCGAATTATGTAGAAAGTATACGACTTTTAGCGTAATTATCGTTGGTCGGTATTTAGTGCAATACTTACTACAGCAATATATTTAAAGCCAAATGCACACGAAGCAATATCACTTATTTATTTACTTAGAAAGCATATTAATATTTATGGATTTTTAATTTAATAGCTGTAGCCAGTAAATTTTAACGCGTTCACCATGTTTGGGTAAAGGCTGGTGTATTCCGGAATGGAAGGTCGCGGCAAGGTACGTACTCTCATTGCCGAATGCCTATCATTGAGTAGGGTTGCCTGTCCATCCTCGTGGGTTTTCTCCGGGTCCTCCGGTTTATTCCCACTGCTAAAGACCCCTACGCGCAAGCTAATTACTGAAACAAAATTAAACCATATGTTAGTCCCGAAATGACCTAGACGGTGTCGTGTGGACGTTAAACCCCATTTCTCTCTCGTTCTCTCTCAGACACACACACTCTCTCTCCCCTCTCTCTCCCTGTCTCTCTCCCCCTCTCTCTCATAAGTCGCATCAACCAGGTTTTCGGAAAGAATGGATGGGGGGGGGGGCAGGTGAAACATCCATACTTCTTGGTTCACGTCTCGATGAAATATCCCGATAGCATTCTATATGAATACATTGAAAGCGTGTAGTGTGTGGTTGGCTTAATAGTCGTTCGTCTCTACTACTAAGGTTCTTATTAAGGGAAGATATTTCTACACCCGTTCTCTGTTAATTATATTTGTGAACAGCCTTTGATGATGTTTGGTACAAAACCATCAAAATATCATCCCTTCATCTTATTACTAAACACTTCTTGTTACCATGGCAACCATTTCACGCAGCTTTTTAAAAGAGACTAATGTTGTGTTTTATGATTGATTGGACCGAGTGGGTCTTCCTCTGGTTGCCATGCAATTATAATTACATATATGTAATTACTGATTTAATGTTGTGATATTTATATAAGCTTTAACTAATTAGGAGGCCTACAATAATCAAAGCGTGTAAACTTGATACACGAATATCACCCTTGAGTATAACTTTGAGACACGAATAAAATCTGGGAGTATACATTTTATACACGAATATAATCCTTGAGTTTAAGATTGATATACGAATGAAACCTTGGAGTATAAATTTGATACACGAATGAAACCTGGGAGTGTAAAGTTGAGACACGAATGAAATTTGGGAGTATAAAGTTGATACAAGATTGATACACACATGAAACCTGGGAGTATAAATTTGATTCACGAATGAAACCTGGGAGTGTAAAGTTGAGACACGAATGAAATTTGGGAGTATAAAGTTGATACAAGATTGATACACACATGAAACCTGGGAGTATAAATTTGATACACGAATGAAATCTGGGAGTATAAATTTAATACACGAATTTAATCCGGGAGTATAATTTGATGCACAAATAAAATTTGGGGGTATAAATTTGACATACGAATTAAAAGGCAGTTCCAAATTTGTCAGTTGAGTATGCAATTCAAACACTAAAATGTGAAGGTAATTAGCTATTGCCTTTTTTCGTAATATGTGTAAACAAAAATATGAAACAAAACTTAAAGCCCGGTCGTTCACAGTCTTAAAAGAATACGACCACGTATATTTCACACATTGGGGTATAACATGTAACATCTCTTTGCATTCTTTTGGAAAGGTTTCAAAGGTATAAGCAGGTGCCACCTTTTAAAATGTCAAAAGTCAAATTCTTTCCAACAGTTGAATTAATTAATGCCTGCCAAATCCTAGGAAAATAAAAGCTGATTTTTTTTTTATTTTAGATAAATTCTTGAGTTAAAAATAAATCTAACCAAATCCTATATCCTTACAAATCTTAGTAGGCAAAATCTTCTCTTCAAGGAATTTAAATGTGTAAAAATATTCATCTTCTTCTGTGAATAATGCTGATCAATAAAAGTGAAACTTGCCACGTCGGTGTCGCTTTCACTGCCAATTCCAAAGATTTACAAATACATGGGTTTATTAGGTATATCGGTTGCTATGACAGCCAGGCATTTTGGCAGAGTAAATAATCAACCGTGAACACAAAATATAAGTATACTATGCTATACTATAATGTGAAAAAAATATAATGCCATACAAAATATAATGTTACCTTAAATTCAGTGTTATGCAAAATGCATTTTTTTGCTATATAAAGTAATGTAAAATGTATTTTTTACGTACACTTTTATGTTAAATGTAAAATTGGATGAGAATTCATACTAAATAATTTCCTGGGTCTTATAATAAAATTGAACCGTATGTTAGTCAAGAGATGACCTACTGTGTGTCGACTTACGCCCCCTCTGCCCCTCCATATCTCCCTCTCTCACTCTCTCTCTCTCCCTGTCTCTCTCTCTCTCTCTCACACACACACTTGTTTTTTTTTGCTATGTAAATTGTAAAATTGGATGAGAATTCATACTAAATAATTTCCCGGGTCCTATAATAAAATTGAACCGTATGTTAGTCACGAGGTGACCCACTGTGTGTCGACTTACGCCCCCTCTGCCCCTCCCTATCACTCTCTCTCTCTCTCTCTCTCTCTCTCTCTCTCTCCCTCTCACACACTTGTTTTTTTGCTATGTAAATTGTGATATTATGTATATTGTAATGTCAATATTATTTAAAATGTATTATAATGCCAGATGTCATAATATTACGTAACTAAAACTGAACAAAAAGAGAAGACTTGGTCTTAAATCTATCGCGACACCTAGTAACCAATTCATTTTTAAGGCTTGCCTTATGTCTTTACGTGTTGGGTAAATTGCGAACACAAAACAAGCTAGTTTTCTATGCATCAGTCCAATATAGCGGATGATGTTTCATTGAGATACAGCTAAGGCTATATACATGTACATACTATTTATATCCGTTCACAGCAGGTAATAAAACTAATAGCTGAAAACATACACGATAAACACGAAGATATATTTCAACATTATAGTAGTCATGCATAGTTATCTCAAGGAAAAGGAATTCGAGATTACGGACCCGAAGAGTGTTATGTCTAAACTCAAACTCAAGTTTCACTCAAATTTCAATTTATAATTGTTGCGTATGCTCAAAACTAAAGGTTGAAAAGAAAATGAATATTTTCTTGTTAACGTGGTGCGCCTACTCTGTCTAGAAATGGGTTCAGACTACTGTATATCTTGTTTAGAAAACAGCGAGTTACACATTTGAGAATGTCTTAAAGCACTACTGTGTTACAGGATAATAGTCATAATTGTCCAGATTCAACAATTTAGATAGTAATCTAAACGACTGATAAAAAAATTAAACGACACCATCTCGAATTCGATATTCAAGGATAGAAATAAGTTATTCTGACTATCGTTCTAATGAAGGCGTCGCAAAATCAAAACACAGTAATAGGAAATTTAGGCGTTAGGATTAATCGATTTAAATATGCTTTTTGGGAAGATCACTGTACATACATGGACTGAAAGTCTGGAGTTGTCGTTTAGTCTGGAATATTCGAAATTTGACCGGGAAGATTCTCCAACCCCAGTCATCTTTTGTCAGTACACTCAACTGAAAAGGAAAGTATTTTTGCACACCAAACAAGATAGTTAGATTTTGATGAATAGCTGATGTCCGACCAAAATTCTCAACCTCGTATGCCGTAAGCATTGACCATTTCTAAAAAAAAAATTTAATTTCAAATTGACATCCCACCACACGGTTTTTAGAGGTGATACGGTAGTCTAACGGGGGTTGGATGTCCGATTCCCCGATTGTACGTGACAATAAGTAGAATCACCTGCTCAACCTCGTGGGTTTTCTCCGGGTCCCCCGGTTTCCCCCCACTGCTAATGACCCCTACGCGCAAGCAAATTATTGAAATAAAATTCAACCATATATTATGTTTGTCCTGAAATGACCTTATAGTTTATGGACGTTAAACCCCATTTATCCCCCCCCCTTTCCGGTCTCCCCTTACCGGAATCATGAAGAAAGTGTGCCTGTTTCAGCTGCATACAACATAACCGTCGACAATTACAAATCGAAGATGAACCGTCGATGCCCGAGCTAATTTCTATTCTGAAGTTGAGTCGCTCGGATGGGATGAAAAACCGAGTTACCGTATTCATATATTGGCCTGCACCTAAAAATCTATGGCTGTTGGATTATAAGCGTAGGCCGTAGCGCCGCTGTCCTGTCAAAATATCCCTTACAGTACACGTTACCTTACATCGTAATTAGCCCAATCTGAATAGAACATTAGTCGTTAAAAACACAAATTTATGTGTTCATGGAACGCCAAACTCCATTCCATTCATTTCAAAGTGGGGGGTTGGATGGCCGAATGGTTAGAACGTGCGTGCTGTGTCATAAAGCCCGTCATTGAGTCAACTGGCGGGGTTTCGAATCACCGGTTGTACGTGACAAGGAGTGGGGTCGCCTGTCCAGCCTCGCGTGTTTTATCTGGGTCCTCCGCCCCCTCCCCAATGCTAAAGAGCCATACGCGCAAGCGAATTATTGAAATAAGATTAAACCATATGTTTGTCCCGAAATGACCCCTCTCTCTCTTACTCTCCCCCCTCTCTCTCTCTTTCCATTTCAAAGTTTATGCAACAAAAGGATAAAAACAATTAATAAGAATTATTGTGATTAATACAACATTATAGTTACACCATATCAATCTATTTAGACTTCACATTCGTGACTGGATTCAAATAGTTAACAGATGAATTGAAAGTTTGTTGGCATCGCTTTAACACAAACAGCAAACTTCTTCTTACAAAACAGGCGTGATTCCTGATAGTCAGGAGGTAAGCTTGGTTCAAAGAAGTCATAACAGGACAAATGGTTAACCCGCTCGGTAATCTCCGTCATACAGCACGTGCCAGGTATCGGGCGGAGATTACCGAAGATTAAGTTACATGCCGGTCGTTGAGTTACTTGTTCAGTTGAGGAATATGGCAAACTGTCGATGCTAGCTGTTGTGTTTTTGGTGTATATATAATTTTCTGTATAAGTAACGGTGAAAATGGGACCCATTTTATATTTATTTATTTTAGGACTAGCAACTTGTCAAGGTAGGTTTTTCTGTTATTCATAAAATTTCAAAATATATTTTTCAAGACTTTGTTTTTGAGAAAATTGATATTTGCTTGTTATCTCTTTTATCTGTGAAAAAAACCCCAACCGGCTCCGTTTTTGGCAATTTTGCAAAAAGTTCTGATTATGTTTATAGTTTCTATTTCATAAGGTTTAGGAATTTCGAAATCAGTTTTATGGTATCTAACATTCCTGAAACTGTTAAAGATTTGGACCCGGTTTCTCGCAATCTTAACTAAAGATAAAATCCAAATTTTAGTAGATACTTCAAGTTTGTTTGGCTTAGCACTAAAATCAATCTAATATTATCCGATCAAATTTCTAAAATCTGGATTTTATCTTGGTTAAAATTTTGTGAAACAAGCCCCTGATTGTCGAATTAGCCTATTTATTCATTTTTTTTATCAAATTAATTTTCTTAATAGTTGATAAAATAAAGTCTATCGTGACCTTGTTTTGAAACTCGGTTTGAATAAATAAGAAAATTTGTCTAAATTTGGTTGCATTGATATATAATGCATAGCTTATGTTTTTCTAAAAAGAAAAGAAAAAGCGAGAGAAAAACAGTTAACGCCCAGTGGTTTCAGTCTTCACTCAGTATATTGTTTACGATAATTCTTACTGAATGGTTGTGATTTTTGCTGGGAATAATTATAGTGACTTTATCTCCTGTGTTCTTCCACATTCAGAAAATGAATACAAAATTTATACTTGTTTATTATCATTTTAAAAGTTATGAGCTATTTTGTGTTTTGCGATGAAGCTTTCTAATAGAGAATTGGATCGGTCACGAGACATGATATTATGCTTACCCTTTCTATTAAACCTGATGCTGCTCCACTTCCTTGTATAGCTAACAATTCTAATGTTTCACAGAGTAGGCAACTCAAAATATAACACCACAGCCGAAATTCGTGAAACAATAAATAGAGCTACCCTTTAGACCTGTTGGAAATATAGATCAAATCACAGTTTCATCTTGTAGTCGAGTGTTAGGGCATTGGCCTCTCGTCTAGATGGTTTCAGATCAGACAAGGAAATTGTGCATAGTCCTTCTAAATGGGGCGAACGTAAAAGATGCCCTGGCAGTTGTGATCCGTTGCCTGGGCAAAATTCTTCCCATAACTGCATATTATCACCATATATATGTTAGTCTCAAATGAATGGAGGTATTATATTGATGAGGCGTAAAAAACCCCATGCTATTATATTCTTCTAAACTCAAATGATTGTGTATGTTTTCACGTAAAAAGGTCGTAATTACCGTATTTTTGGATCGAACGTATATCTCACACTGGGGCCTCGACTGTAGAGGGAGGTGTGTAGGGTGGCGGGGTGGTGTTTCCCTCCCCCGGTTGCAAGAAACATTCCCTCAGAGACTGCAACCCATCAAACATCTCAAAAATCAAAAGGCAATCTGATCAATTCATCAAAACGACTTAAATTCTAGACTAAAAATCTCCCCAAAACATCGCGAGGACTTTTATTAAGGCCCCACGAGCCTGTCGTAACTAAGGTGCCTCTTCAGCTTATTCCTGCAATTTGCTATATTAGTATGAATGCATGACCGTTTTCCATTTAGCGGAAGCATGCCTTGATGGCTTTACCAGTTTACTCATAAACTACTAGTTTGACTCAAATCAAGTACACCCATGTGTGATGTATGCTAATGGGGAATATTCTTGAACAGCTATAAAACATTACCAATGACCCTTCGCACAGTAAGTTCAAAACCGCCCAAATGCAGCATAGAAGTAACATCATTTGAATCCGCATATCCAGTTTATCAAATTTTTCAAACATTTAAGACTTGTTATAAAATTCCAGAGAGGAAAAAAAATTGAAATGTTATGTTTTAAAAAAAAGTTCTTATCAAATAGAACAGTTAATTTGACATTTGAAGGTAAAAACCCTGTAATAAATCCAACTAATTTATCATTGAGAACCGCAGCCTTTCTAAACAATAGTCTGTGTTTTAAAGTTTGAAACCATGTGGTAATGCCATGTATACACCCACTGCAAATTTACCAGGTCTATACAGAACACTAATATGTTTAAATCATGACTTGGGTTGGGTGTGGTACTATGATTACATATCTGATGACGTAAAAACATGCGAAAGTTCACATAACTCATCAGTGATGGAATAGAAACTTTGGCGATGAAAAAACACCTGAATTATTTTCGACATAGTGCCAACTTTGAAATCGTGTGTAGAATTATTACCTGGAAAACGGCGATTCTGTCTAATCGTCTGCGGATTCTGCCAGAAGTTTTTTTAAGGTGTACACCGATGTGAAGCACTGATTTTCATCCACCCGAACGACTACGCATGGCCTACTTGTTTTGCGAGGTTCTTCTTGGTCCGGTTCGTAACCTGGATATTCTAGTCGTGATGCAAGGGAAAGGGGATACAGGCGAAAACATTGAACTATAATATTGTTTGTTTACGCGGCTGAAGCACTAGCTAGCCTGGTGATTTAAGGCTCGAAATAAAATTGCTAGGGCACAGCTGATGTATGAGGTTATTGACGCGGCTGGACGACCAGAATGTTACTTAATAACGTTTGAGCATTGTTCACGCCAATCGTTGAGGCAAGATTTGGATTGATAGCTACAGGCCGTGGTTGGTGTATTGCAAGCGGTAGAATCTGCTTATCCTACCCAGAATACACGATGCCACTTGTCACTGAGCTTACCCTATGGGGAGGGATGACGCAGCCAAATGCTTCCCACAATTGTAGTTTAAAATATTTTGTGTTTGTCATAAAAAAAATCTGTTTAGTAAATAATTATGTTAGTTGTTTATTATTGTTTATATAAACATCAGTATAAATCATGGTAATCTTTATTACGTCATTTACTAATGTCGGCTTGACATAATATACTAGTATATATTTGTCTAGATGTACTGCTGAAACATCAGGCATAATATATACCAAGACAGTAGAACAATTGACGAGGTCATACACTTTATTCAAGGAGACCCCCCTCCCGTGTATATACACGTGTACAATCATATTCCTGAAGCGATGGTGCGAGAAATCCCTTCTCTGTCCATTGGTAGATTGGCTTCTGATACTTGAACTTTTGAGGGAGTGTGTCTATTCTTCCCGTTCAATCAAATCTATCACTAGACTACAGCAACATGGCAGTCCTTCATTTAATCTGGGGTCTTCCCTAAAACTTTGGACAGTTATTCAAGGTATTAAAACGGTGTAAGTCTGTTCGTTTATTTTATGTCAATTTTAATAGCCTCGTTTGTCACGCAATTAGTTTTACTGCAATATTCTGCTATGTACTGGTTAATTGGGCATAATAAAATCCTGGGCCATAACGTAACGCTATGTAACATATTTGGTCCAAATTGACGCCCTGTTTTAAGGGTAATGCCTTTGTAACGCAGTTAGCGATTGGTAGATAATCGGACTATTGACCAATTATAATTTAGAACAAGAATGTTCGCTCTATCCAGCAGTGAGCAAGGGGATTAGCTCTAATCAAACGGAACACTGCGAGGAGTAGGGTGTACAATGTGCTATAAGATAAACTTATTCGCTTCGTAGACGTATACAGGATGTGCGAAGTAAAATTTTAGATATTATTATTACATGCGATATGTTACCGAGAAATTCGTATGTCATACACAGGGGGGTGGGGCACGGGAGGGGGTTAATATAATATGTCCCAGATGAATATCATTATTATATACTGTCACAGAGGAGACTAGGGGATGCATACAATGCATGTACATCAGAGATGGGATTCATACAATGCCACATATGAGATTCATACAGTGTGTCACAGAGGAAATTCATGTACAATATGTCACATGGGGCACTTGGGGGATTACAATGTCACAAAGGCTATTCATACGATCTGCCATACGAGAGGCTCATACAATCAGTCACATTCGAGATTCATACATGCTACACAGATGGTGATGTATTTTCATTTCACCATCGCTGAATTTGGTGATGAAGGTCAATGACATGATTATGGACTCTCATTCTGGTTAGATCCATTATTTATAAATCCACAGTGATTGAGAATAATGTCACCATATCGTTTACATCACAGAAGGGTGTTGTTTTCATATTGATTATATTTGATTCCTTAACTAAACGTTATGTGACGTATGCTACTTTCCACGGGGTTCATCTGAGAAATTGCCGGATCATCCCCTGGTGGGTCATTGACCTTGTGTCTTGTGTATTAGTTTTGATCTTTGTGCAGTGTTATGTCTGTCTATAGGCTAGTTATACAGGTTGCCAGGATAGTTAGTATACAATATAAATACAAAAATGAAATCTATCCACGTCTAGAATAATATGAATAGTATATATAAGCTTAGTATATATGTGCAGTAAGTAAAAAAATGTGATATTGGATACGTATATAGTCTTGTGTTTTATTATACGAAAGATGTTCATACTTTCACGATAAGGTATTTCTGTATTCGAGATAATTATTATACCATCAGTAAAAGCATATAACAGCTACCTGCAGGCATGGTGCCAATATTCTAAACTAGCTACCGTCAGCTAAATTATGTCAAACTCCTGTCGAGCAGTTTATAAATAACAAATGGTTAAGTGATCTCCTTCGTGGAATACAAACTTTACTTTTAGATATTCTTGATTATACATTTAAAGTTAATTTCAAAATACCATGCAAGAAATATCCAATTTCTTTTGCTAATAAACATTTTGTTTATTCATCTTTAACAAAGCGTGTGCTGAACAGTATTCTTTAATTAGTTATTTAGATAAGAGAAAAAAAAACGGAGGTTAGAAACAATCTTGGCATCGATGTGCATAGACATAAATAAATTACCCTTCAGTTCAGTAATATTTAGACTGAGTAGAACAGACTATAAATCAAGTATCATTATTGCGCTTTTCACCGAATGATAACAAAATGATTTTCAATTGGCCATGTTGAATAAAGATTGTATGACAAATATGCACGAGAGCGACACCATATCTCTAGCAAATGGAATTATTTAATAATTACCAATAGGATATTAGTTTTTGTTTAATAATTATCATTAGTATCTATGTTTTTAATTTAACATAACAGTCGGACGTTAAACCCCATTGCATTTCATTTGTTTTTAATTTAAAATTCAAAAGGTATCATTAGAAATTATGTTTTTAATTCAATTGTTATCATTAGTAGGCCAATCTACGTAAATATTTTAAAGGACCCAAGTCCGTGACTCAAAATCCTCCAAAATCTTCGACATCGAAATAACGAATTATTGGTCAATTTAAATCAACATAGATGATGTAAACTTGCCGGAAAAGATGGGCTTCTGATTGCCGGAAAAGATGGGCTTCTGATATCCGATATTTAAGATAAATTTTTTTTTTTAACATTGGTACATGAATTGTGTACCATAATGCGCTACAGCCCCAGTTGTATTGAGAGACTCGAGGGAAGAGTCTAGACACATTGCATCAAACCAAACGGAGTTATGTAGACTGGAATAACAAGACGCCAGAAATGTGCACTTGATTGAAATTGCTGGCTTATTTCGCCGAACATAACTGATTTGGAATTGGAGTAAAAACGGAAACCATTGAATGTAAATCAGTTTATATACATTCATATTACAGTATTATATGCTTTGCGAGTCGCTGTGAATTTCTAGGATTTAGCCCCTTTAATAAATATCATTAATATCTGCGTGTATACTGTATCAAAATACCACTAGTGTCTATGTTTTAGTTTTTTAAAAAAATCCAAAAGGTAATTTCTAGGATTTAGCCCCTTTAATAAATATCATTAATATCTACGTGTATACTGTATCAAAATATCACTAGTGTCTATGTTTTAGTTTTTTAAAAAATTCAAAAGGTAATCGTCCTCACTAACTATGGCTAGGTGATTAAGACGCTGGATCGCTGGCTCGCTGGCTCGCTGGCCGAGAAAGTGCATCGAGATATTACGGCGTGGTTTCCCATTGTCAGTGGTGCGGGGCAGAGGGCCTGACAAGGACAGCGGTATAGTCATACGGATGGTGCGATAAACTGAGGTCCCGTATACATATTTGAGTGCATGTACAAGATTCCTTGGCAGTTTGAATTCGATATATGCCCGTCTTCATTTGCCCAATCGAAGCAGAACATTGGGACTCAAACCCTATTTCATTTGCTAGAATATTTATATAAGCTATTTATAAAGCCACCCATGTCCCACCTGATCTATTAAGTATATTGGATATAAAGTCGACATACTCCCAACAATAACATTCCTCACCGGTCTCTATATACATCTAACATTTAATCATATTACACACCAACATAGCTTCACATGTTTATAGGCCAACAAAGTTTTTCTTCAGTTAGTATTAAACTAGAAAGGAATGGAGTGTCGGCAATTTATCTAGGGCATTTTTTAGCACTAAACAATATTATTTTTATTTGGTGCAGTGCGGGACAGGGATATTTTTTTCAGACATGCAGTATCGTATACTTTTCTTTGAACTCCGTTAAACATACATTAGGCAATAGCTAAATCTGCCTATTGCAGATCTTTCCTTAGGCCTGAAATGGTATCTTAATTATTAATTAGACATTTATTAACTTATCTAGACCATAATCAACTCTCGATGTCATCGCTAGCCTGCGATTTTTACTGGATTATCGAGATTATGTTTTTTATCGTACCGGTACCGACTTTAGTAATGATGATCGAGGCAAAGCCCCAAATTCAATCGCTTAATTCTCGGGTCAGGGTGGTTCAATCTGACTGAAATGTTTCAGTAAATTTCCTTTACATTATCTAGTTTTAACTATTATATTGATAATTGCCAACTCTTTATCTAATCTCCAATGAGGTATCTTGTATAGATAGGTTGATCTTTGTTTGCCGTTTCAGTAAATTTCCCTTACATTATCTAGCTTTAACTCTTTTAGTGATAACTGCCAACTCTTTATCTAATCTCCAATCAGGTATCTTGTACAGACAGATTGGTCTGTGTTTGTCGTTTCAGTAAATTTCCTTTACATTATCTTGCTTTAACTATTATAGTGATAACTGCCAACTCTTTATGATTTAAAATGTATACAACGATCAATGGAATAATATGAATAAATTGGATACAGTAACAAGCAAACAAGCAACTTAATGCTTATATAAAACTGCTTCCAGAATAGGGTAATATGAATATAAATTTTAAAAGATGAGCTGGCAATGTAATAAAATAAGAGTTATTATCTATATTCTTTATCTTATCTCCCATAATGTATCTTTAATGTACAGACATATTGATCTCTGTTTTCCCTTTAACCCGAGCGACCATCAACCATTCTATTTGTTTAAATATTTCGGCCCAAAACAAAAATCAAAGTGTCTAAAATAGGACTTGCCTTCCTATCCAATATGGCCACCCTACTGTCCATCATGTTCTTGAGGCAACAACGACTGCGAGTTTTACAAAATCTGGCCGTTGCTGGTTTACTTCACAGTTCCCGAACTCATAGCTATGTTATCTGCAGACACGTCAACAGTAGTATCCAATCAGAGATTGGGACATAGCAACCTCCAAAAAAACCATGACATTGGACGAACCTTGAACTTTGGAACTCGATTATCACAGGTAGACATTTTAACTTGAAAGTGCGAGACTTGGCATTCGCGACGACCAAGTAATCTGATTGGATCACTAGCTGGGCTTATACCCAATCAAACTTAGTGTTACGCTAAGGGGTTGATAAGATGAACGTAGTTAAAGTGAGATCAAGCCTTCTTATGACGATGTGATTACTCCTGCTTTAAATTTAATACTGTTACCGCGATGCCCGATCATTGGCTATTCTCAGCAGGAAACGAAATATACATTATACTTTTAAATTGGGCAAAAGACCGAGGATTTGCGTTCCACTTGAATGTTGAAAATGTATCCTAATGCCAGATTTGTTCATTTTATTGCCTTCCACGCCATACATAATCATATAAAACAAATGTGAGCTGTCTTGGCATACGAGGCAATATGAATACTTGGACATATTTCGTTATGTATTTTTTATACTTTTAATGGCCTCTATTACATAAAGATTTGACCGATTGGACATTAGCGTCAGAAATTTGATAAACCAATCAACGTTGATGTTTTTAGTGGGCACCCGTATCAGACCGTTTCATTGGCTAATCCCTCGCGGGTTATTTAATAACTCTTCCGGATACTAGACAAGTAAAACGAAATTTTGAACTATAAAAAAGAAACGAAATAGGATCTGTGTTTTAATCAGATTATGATGAACACCGACAGCCGTAAAGTCCTCAAAGCGGACTTTTTTATTCGAGTGATAATGCGCGAGAGTAAAACTGAAATGATTTCCACCAAGAGGAATTTTGAAAGAGATTTTCCATGTGTTTCTATGGATGCATATAAACGTCAAAACATATCTCTCAGGATAAGTAGTTCCACCCATGATAAAATCAGGAATAACTAAGTGTCAAACAGAATTATATATTTAACATGTTATCGTATATTTAAGAACAAACCGTGGTTCAAATATTTCTTAATACAAAATAAGATTTATTCCACCACTCCATGTTAAAGGAGCTAAGTCCCTAACGCAATATCATCCAAATCTTCGACATTGAAACACGATTTATTTTGCAATTTAAATCAGCATTGGTGATGTGGTCTTACCCGGAAAAGATGGGCTTCTGATATTCAATATTTAAGACAAATAAATAAACATTTTACCATTGGTACACGAATCGTGTACCATACTTCGTTCCAGTCCCAATTCTGACAAGAGTCTCGGAGAACGAGGTTGAACATATTGTACCAAATCCAACGGCATGTGTAGACTGAAATAACCAGACGCTAGAAATTTGCATTCGATTGAAATTAAAGTAAAAACGGAGACGATTTACAACATGCGTTGCGAACCAAATTTTATCGATTCAGCTCCTTAATAACACATGCATTTCATAGATGGATATCATAGATGGAAATGCAATTCAATAGATTATCCAGTCTTGAATCCAGTGTTGCAGTCATTTCCTACAGGGAACATGGGTACACGCATTTCCATTTTTGGGTGGTGAGGGACAATGGTTAGCACGCGCGTGCTACGATCTATTATTGAGTCAATTGGCGTGTTTGCGATTCCCCGGTTGTACGTGGCAAGGAGTAGTGTCGCTTGTCAAACCTTGTGGTGTTTCTCCGGGTCCTCTGGTTTCCCCCCTCTATTAAAGATCCTTACGCACAAGAGAATTGTAATTATTGTTTTAGTATTGAAATAACCTATTTTGTGTCGAGTGTTGGCGGCTGATCATTCAAATTTGACTATGGAAGAACTTTCGAAAACATATCATAACATGCATATATGTGATACGATAATTAAGATGAATATTTGCCGCCTACTTTAAAATCGCGAGGGTTTTTATCCTACAAGTCAGATAACGAAAATGTTGTGAAAGGCATGTGTAATATCTATGAGTGTATGGATATATTCATACTCACGAGGGTTTTCGTCTATGTGTAATATCTATGAGTGTATGGGTATAATTCATTCTGAATCATTAGATGTAGACATGTAGATATAAATAGTAATATATTTTAACGACTATTGGCTGTATATCAAGGGTGGTGGGAGGAAATATCACATTTCATAGCTCTAATATACCCAGGTTGATTCTACCGGCTGTCAATCTATTAATAGATGACGGATGACTGACTGGCAGTATCGTTAATTACTTGTTTAAAGAGACCATTGACAGGGTTCGTGCACAGAGAAATAAAATGAAATGGGGTTGAACGTTCTATATTTCCACACCTACTGGGCTAATGAAGACGGGCATACAACCTACTCTTATGTCGAATTCCAGCTTGAGGGAATCCTTTTTTAGTGTATACGGAGAGCCAAGGTTTTACGTCTCATCCGAACTACTAGATAAAGGGAAAGAACTCTTGATAATCTCAGGAAACTATCTGGACCACCTCAAGGATTGAGTCCCGGATCTCCAGGTTATTGAGCTAGAGCCTACTCACTAAGTCATTGTTGTCACCATGATCTCCCTTGACAACATTCAGATAATACCCTGACATCGTTTATGTACATTTGACATCTTTTGTAATTATTAGTTTATTTTAAAGGGTCTTGTCTGCACTTCCAGGTGTTTCTTTGGGAAACCATTAAAATACAAAATGTCCGAAAATAATAAGAAAAGATGCTACATTGGAGGCTTACCCGAAGTTGTCACAAGAACATGTAGCTTGCCTAATCTGAAACGATGTATCATTAACATTTTTGCATTGCGTAAAATTAGGGTACTTCCTTGATATTTTTTCCCATCCCCCAACCTCCCTACGGCTGTACACCCAACAACACTTTAATTTACACACACAAACAAAACATGTACCCAATTAATAGTCAATATTAAGGGTCGGTCCTGGATGCGGAACTGGATTGGATACAAATAAAATAAACATGAGACAACAGTAACAATTAAAATGCGAAGCTTGGAAATTATCTTTATTTTGAAACATAAAACTGTAATGCAAGATTTTGACTATATGTAATTGTGATTCTTTCACTGGGAAGTGTATCCAGGCGTAAAGCGCCCAGCATTAGCGTAAAATCAAGATTATTCTTCCATCGTTGTATTCCTTTCGGTATCATACATGTATGTTTATGCATAATGTATTTTATCTATGCTATGCTTGGGTATCACGTGCATGTGCACCAGAAATAACAGTGTATAATATATTATGTCTATAATATGTTTCAGTATCATACGTATCAGAAAGAATCGTGCATATATAATATATTATCTATATTGTGTTTCAATATCATATACAAGTGTATTAGAAAGAACAGTGTATAATATATTATATGTGTGTGTGTTATGTTTCAGTATCATGTGTATCAGAAATAACATTGTATTATGTATTGTATCTAAATATTATGTTTCAGTGGCATGTGTATCAGAAAGAACCGTGTATAATGTATTATATCTGTATGTTTCAGTGTCATGTGTATCAGAAAGACAGTGTATAATGTATTATATCTGTATTTTTCAGTGTCATGTGTATCAGAAAGAACAGTGTATAATGTATTATATCTGTATGTTTCAGTGTCATGTGTATCAGAAATAACAGTGTATAATGTATTATGTCTGTATCATATGTATTAGAATGGGCAGTGTATATTATATTATGTCTGTGTTATATTTCAGTATCATGTATATCAGAGAGAACAGTGTATGATGTATCATGTCTGTGTTATGTTCAGTATCATGTGTATCAGGAAGTGTATTATGTATCATATCTATTTCAGTATCATCTTCAAGTGTATTAGAAAAGACAGCAGCTAGTTTATTAAATGGTTATATTAAAGAAGTGAGACCACATAATGCTGATGGACCTGTTATAATCAAAGTTGGTCTAACAGTTACGCAACTTCTTCACGTCGTAAGTACATTTACATATCCGAAACATAAACCATACAAGTCTTAAAAAAATGGTTTTCACATAATAAACACCAGAGGGCCACACTACAGACAAAACAAAATCTGCAAGATAAATCTGTGGACAAGACAGAATATAGAAATTGCAACAAATGTACTGTATATCAAATTAAGTGCCGTTTTGGACACCCTTATTTATCACGGACTATTCCAGACTAAAGTTCGTGCCTGAAATGGTGGGACTAAAAGTCAAAATTATTAAAAAACATATAAAGATTTCTAGATCATTCTGAAAGCCTTGAAAATGAGTGCTTTCAAGATTGACATTCAGAAATTTAGAATATTGAAATGTGAAGATTTGACAATATTCGAAATTTTAGAATCCAAACATTGGCACTAGAAGGTTAGAATATATTGGAGCTACAATATTTGGGTCGAAAAGTTTCATATTATTCAGAATAATTGCAAAGTAAGACTTCATCATGTTTTTTGGTAGTCTTTGTTGACCTTTACGTGAATTATTTGTAGTAGAATGTATATTTATATATTTACATTGTCAAGAGAATATTTATCATTCTTATCGTATTATTTCTAGTCGGATCTCTCGAGATCTGTGAAAATTGATCTTCTAACTACCTAGTCGACATTTTAAATGCAAGGTGAAGCTGGGAGTAAATGTAACCCAATAACGTCTGATAGGGTCATTCCCCATCTTCCATATCCCAACTATGTGGACCGTAACACTTCTAATAACTGACTTAATTAAAGCAATGCTGTTTGGAGGTATGATGGACACCGCTACGCCTTGGACGCATAATTGACTTTACAAATCTTTTGAATTTCAACCGGTTCTCTTTACGAAACATATATCTTGAATTAAGTAATTATTCAAATACCTGAAATAAAATCGGCTTTAGCGTCCTACTTTCCCGCACCAGATGACAGACATGCACCTACTTTTGATCAAATTCCAACTGCAAAAGACTCTTTTAGGTGCAAACCAACGTGTACACGGAGCCTCACAATTTCGACCATTGCAAACTCCCCTACTTCCATTTAAGTATATTTCAAACTGTGAGAATATGCTCCCCAAAATACTCCCCTTTATTTTAAACTTTGAGAAGATGCTCCCCTATACTACCCTTTAAGTATATTTTAAACTGTGAAAGGATATTCCTCTATACTTCCATTTAAGTATATTTTAAACTGTGAGAATATGCTCCCCAAAATACTCCCCTTTAAGGATATTTTAAACTGTGGGAAGATGCTTCCCTATACTACCCTTTAAGTATATTTTAAACTGTCAGAAGATGACCCCTATACTTCCCTTTAAGTATATTTTAAACTGTGAGAAGATGCTCTCCTATACTACCCTTTAAGTATATTTTAAACTGTGAGAAGATGCTCCCCAATACTACCCTTTAAGTATATTATTTTAAACTGTTAGAGGATGCTATCCTATACTTCCCTTCAAGTATGTTTTAAACTGCGAGAAGATACCCCCCTATACTCCTCTTTAAGTGTATTTAAATTGTGGTCGGATGCTCCCATATACTCCCCTTTAAGCATATTTTAGACTGTGAGAAGATGCTCACCTATACTTCCCTTTAAGTATGTTATAAACTGTGAGAAGATCCCCCCCCCCTATACCCCCCTCTAAGTGTATTTAAATTGTGGGCGGATGCTCCCCTAGTATGTTATAAACTGTGAGAAGATCCCCCCCCATACCCCCTCTAAGTGTATTTAAATTGTGGGCGGATGCTCCCCTACACTCCCCTTTAAGTGTATTTAAATTGTGGCCCCCATACCCCAATTAAAAAGCATTAGACTGCGAGAGAATTATTTTCTATAAACCCTGAGAGAGGGCTCCGTTATAACCCCCTTTAAATACCCTAAACCGTGAGTGGGACACACCCCACCCCACACCCACACCCCACTTTAAGTAATTTAAATGGCGAGATGATACTGTCATATACTCGTTTTATACAATTTTCAATACTATTTTGCACATAGGAAACATATAGGAAACAAACAGGTTTTTATGATCTGTAGACATCGGTATCACATATATTATAGTAATGTTTTATACTGCAGGCCATATGTTGTTATTATTGTATAGTAAGACAAACCTTACCGTGTTTACAATAATAACACAACACATACTTAATACCATACATCAAAGTCAAAGTAAAAGACCCAATAATACTACCTGCCATTTAAAACTACTGCAAAATGCACTGAACTAAAGAACCTCATCAATTTATATAACAAATTGCAACTGGGGGTGGGGTGGGGTGTAAATGGTTGAAACAGTTATACCGTAGTTTAAAGAAACACTTTAATAGGAATGTTTTAAAATTTTGAGCCTTTTAAAAGTAAAGCACAAACACACACTTCACTGATTAACTTTGCGGAATAACAAAATAGTCGGGTCACATCCCTCAAGTCCGCGACCATCTCTCGGGGAACAAGGTTTGGCGATGATTTCTGATAGAAGGGACCTTAGTGAAGACATTTGTAGTTTGCTACGGGCGTTTTCGTTTCATATTGTGATTTTTTTCATTTTTTTCTTACAGAACGAGAAAAGTCAAACCCTAAGACTAGATGGTCGCCTGTTGATGAACTGGCATGATTCGAGATTGATGTGGGATTCCACTCAATACAATGGTACCAGATCTCTTAGACTTCCTGCCGATAGTCTCTGGCAGCCTGATATTACTCTTTACAACAGGTATATTATACTTCCGTTTTCACCACCGCTATTGTTTTTCTTTGACCAAACTTTAACGAAAATCTAAAGTTTAAGATTGATAATATTGATAATATTGACCAGAAAGGACAGGCAGAAACTTACGCATTAAGTACATCTCCTTTGATATGGTTTTAATAATATGATTAATTAATAAAACATGTTTCAAAAGTGATCTGTTAATGAATAAGGCTAATAATTTAGCCTAGCCTTGTCATTGATGCCGCCAATTCGTTTTTAAAATACCTATTGCTTGGTTGGTCGAAACTTATGGACAAAATGTATTTATAAAACAAAAAGTGTTACTAATAGTTAACTGTATTATCCAGGCTCTTGTTTGTCAAACTCGAAAGAGTTTCCCTGCAATATGTCTTCGGTGCCCTAGATTTTTCAGAGGGAAAGGGAAATTCCCAAGCACAACAGTTAATCTCTTTGTGATTCCACTGTGAAAGGAAACAAAATGTTTATACTAGTAGCCAAGATCTTTGTTATCTAGTGAATTCAAAATACACGCGGACAGTCGAAATTCCCGGAAGACGAGCGAAAACGTCGCTTCTCTGGAAGATGCCCACATCCGTCTTCTCTCTTGCATCTCCTTGGTCGTTCCCTTGAGCTCCAAGTCAGCTAATCATTAATGGGATCTTATTGTTTTTCAGTGGAGGCAACATGGAGCTAAATAATTTACGACTGACCATTTTCTCTAATGGCATGGTGTCTTACTCACCTAAACTTATTGTTGAAAGCCCTTGTACTGTGGATCAGTGGGGTTCCATTATGGTCTGCCATTTTAAAATGGGATCATGGGCCTATGATGGATATAGTCTTGATATCAGAGACTACTATGGTAAGGGGGTGGTAAGTCTAGACGATTATACAGACAGCACTGACTGGAGTATAGTCAATACGACCATTAGACGTAACGAAAAGTTTTACCAGTGTTGTAGTGAACCGTATCCAGATTTGACCTTCACCGTCACCTTAAGAAGGCGAGAATGCAGTGATTGTTTGATAGATTTGGACGTTCTACCCATCGTACTTGTCGCCATCTTGGTTCCAATCCAATTCCTTATTCCAGTAGCCACCCGAGAAAGAGCCACCTTCAGTAAGTACAGACATACCATTAACATAAACCAAGCCAGAATACTGGTTCTAGTTTCGAATTGTTAGACCAATCTAATGTTTGAGTATTTGGGAGAATTTCCTCACAGACGTCGCTGTTAGATCTTATATAATACGTCTAGTAATCAATTAATTTTCTAAAAAAAATCATCTCTGCAGCTATATATACAGACATACCATTAAAATAAACCAAGCCAGAATACTGGTTCTAGTTTCGAATTGTTAGACCAATCTAATGTTTGAGTTTTTGGGAGAATTTCCTCACAGACGTCGCTGTTAGATGTTATATAATACGTCTAGTAGCCTAATCAATTAATTTTCTAAAAAAAAATCATCTCTGCAGCTATATATAATTCCAAATCGACAGTCCCTGCAGCTCTGTACGACGTAGTCTGTTCAAATGAAAATTTCGTTGTCAGCCATTATGTGTGATAGAACTGGCTAAACACGTTCCAGATATTATTTTAACACAGAGTTCATTGCTACGATAGGTGCATAACGCAGATTTGAAGAAACGGAAGTGACATAAAAAATAGGAAACATGAGTTACCTGTCTATATAACTGAATGAAGTTACGAATTTAAAATACACTGCCGAATTTCTGCTCACTGACAATTTCTTTAAGGCGTTTCTCAATTCCAGTACATATTCCTGATGACAAAACCTTTGAAATAAGATAAAATTGTAATCCACATGAAACTTGGCCTGGTAATGATCAATGAATAACGTTTTATGTGTTTCCGGGAAAGTTAATTTCTGTAAAATTTGCCTAATATATAAATTGACGTGTGTTTCAGCTGGTTTATTGTTTGTTGCTGGTATCTTGGTTCATCTGAGTCTACAAAATAGTATGGCTATCGCCCAGCGAATCTGGCAAACTGATATTAGTAAGTATTTTAATACCATTAATAATATATTTAATATAAACAAAGATAAGTGATTACATAAAGACCAAATTTTAAAACCGTAATAACGTTCGTTTAATCGGGTTGAAGTCTGATTTTGATTTACGTGGCAAACCTATACCCCTGCAAGCCCATTTTCCACGCAGTGTTTCGTTTGATAAGGGGATTTCTCGGGCCATTGCTTCAGTAATATGTGGCAAACCCGACCTTCTAAGTGATATGAATGTAGATATATATTACAAATTGCGCAAACACCCAGAAATCATTTATTTATGATTATACATGAAAATACAATATATATTTTTTTTTATAAAATTACACCACTAGAAATGTAAATTACATATCTTTCAAAACCAATGTCAATTTATATGTCATTTCCACAACTGCTTATGGTAAATATCCAGTTTAATACAATACAATGTTTTAGTCCACTTCCTTCGTAATATTACTATATATGCACCTCTTAGCTGTTCCAAACTATGCCTCTATCCGACTGAGTCAATATGTTGTAGCTATAGCTGGTCTCTATTTTGGATACTTTGTGTGATGGAAGTCGGTCATTGATACGTAAACCGACATAAATCAAGACGAATCTGCAACGTTTATGACAATGTCGTTAACATACCAAGACTATATGTTGGCGTTTTAGCTCAGAGCAGTGGCGTCACAAGGGGGTGGCACAGGGGGCACGTTCCCCGGATCTTTTCATGTGTGCCCCGGATCTATTTTGAGCAGACAAAATCGATAATTTGCAATAATTTCACTACTTTTCCCTATCATTATTTCGAATGTCCCGAGTACGGAAGAGAAGCTTTCTAGTGCGAAGCTTTTCTGGATTTTCCTTTCTGGCCCACCGTAGATTTCCCCAATTGCCTGCACTTGCACAGTTTAACCGCGGTTTGAAACATCAATAGAATACCAACGGCAAAGTCATGTCGTCATACATGTATGACGTTTTCGATATAATAATAAAGTTATTAAAACGAATACTGGAAAATATGTACGAGTTCTTGTGAAGTTGTGCAGTTGGGCCTGTGTCCCGGATCTAATTGGGTCCTAGTGACGCCTCTGGCTCAGAGGTATGAGGGTGGCGTTGGCAGAAACTGCAGACCCAATATGCATATTGCAAGTGTCATCGGCAAGTGGGAATATCGGAATTTGGTTAACGGTCAGACTCGGTATGCCAGAAGCAATTTGGTTAAAGGTCATGTTCGACACGACAAAAACAAGTTGGTCCAAGATCATGTTCAGTCTTTTGGGCACAATGAGATTATATAATTTCACCACGGATCTGCACGGTCACAAGTAATTAGTGATTACCTCCCCGTAGAACTGTATCTATGTCATGTTTTGCTTATTTTTACACTACAGAGACTTACTACAACTCTACCTTGGTTCTTATAGTGATATCTGTCGTAGTGTCGTTGTTCAACATACAACTCTGCAGTACTGATAGAAAGAGAAGCAAAATACCAGCTATCGTGAAGAAGGTAAGTAGGCAAGCGCGGTTTTCCCCACTTTATAAAGTTGTATATGAATGAATGAAATGGGGTTTAACGTCCTACACAATCCTAAACAGATTGTGTCAGAACTAACAATGGTGCCAAATGAATTAATCAGTTCATAACTGCTTGAATTGTCAGGATACCTAAGGTTAAGGCGATTTTGATAGGAAGTTGGGGTGGGGGGCAATCGGATTAAACCACAGATCCTATTTCGTTCCTTCTTTTATAGTTCAAAATTTCGTTTTACTTGTCTTTACTACACTAGATCATGGAAGAATTATAATTGGCGCGCTCTGGATAATGGGAAGGATTGGGCGATGAAACAGTCTGTTACGTATTGGCGTGAGGCTCACGAATCTGTGGATAACCCACTAGAAAAATCAATGCTCTTTGATTAATCAAATGTCTGGCCATATACGGTCAAAACCCGCTGTATGACCTCTGAGGCGATCCCACAAAACAACTGGTCAGATCTTCGTGTAGTGTAGGCCATCGAACGTATCAAAAACGAAACGAAATATAGATCTGTATTTGAATCAGATTGGAAGGGGGCAGCCCATTGAGCCTCTTGATTTTTGTTCAGATTTCGAATCCAATCTATACCTCCTTTCTTAATTAATCTAACGTTAGCATAATGGCAAATACAGGCTTAAAATTGGATGTGAAGTGTCAGGATTGATCAGTGACTATGACGCTGCCTTATTACCTGCGTGGTACAGGGTGGATTGGACTAGTGCCACTTATTATGTACAGATCGAATTCGACAAAGTGTACACGGAAACGACACTTTCCGGACGAATTTCTCCTTGTACTATATTTCAATACTCTTATTTTTGTTTCAGATTTTCTTGAGTGGTTTGAACTATTTGGTATTGGTAAGATCTCCCTGGACTTCTCAACTCCCAGAAAATCTTGATGTCAAAGTTATTCCAGGTGACGAATTAGCTACCGGTACGGAAAATGCCTCTCGTCTTGAACGGCAGGTGAAGCATCTCATCCGGCTTGTCCAGTCACTTGTCTCGTCTGACAATGGACGCCAAAGAGATCGTGACGTCGGAGCACGAGAGGAATGGCGCGCATTGTCATTGGTGATTGACCGTCTAAGTGCCATCATTTTCTTCATAAT
Organism: Patella pellucida; assembly: GCA_917208275.1. Classification (NCBI taxonomy): domain Eukaryota; kingdom Metazoa; phylum Mollusca; class Gastropoda; family Patellidae; genus Patella; species Patella pellucida. Next base: position 18,878,791 of record OU795041.1, read on the forward strand.
CTTTGTTCTTTACACCGCCGATTTAATGGGATAAATGTAAAGCTAATTAGGACGGGATGGTAAAAAATGAAGATGGTTTCGCAACGAATTGTTCAGTAAATGTGAGTCACGATTATACTTGGTTTGAAGACATTTTGAGACCGAAAAAGTCCAATCTGAATGAGAAATAAATTAATTTTTAGGTTAATTAAAGAAGCGTATTTCTGTAAAAAATCACAATTTTGGGGAGTAAATCCATTTTCTTCAATTTCTGTATTTCGAATTATATCTAGAATAATAAATTAATATTCGTCATATTATTACTTATGTTTAATCATATTACTGTCCATAATATTGTTTACAATAAGGGTCTTCCTTGGTTTTAAATCTTGTTGTGAAATTATTTCTTTATTAAAGATTATAGTATTAGATTTGAAATGAGAATTGTTTCATCTAAATGAATTTGTATTTTAGATATTTATAGACTTGGGTCTTTAAAACAGTACAATCAAAATTGCGATTTCGTTTCATAATGTTTTCTGATTTTTGAAATTATGAAATTAAACGAAAAACGAAACTATATTTACATCGTACCAACTGTTTTGTATTCGAATGGATGTATATTCTTTTGTAATAAAAATCACTCTGTTCTTTCATAGCATAGTATGTACTATAACGATATACACTATGTAACTATTTTGTATCCCTGTTAGGTACATATAAAAACTTATTATAAATATCAATATCGTTGGCGTTGTATCTGGTAACATATTTGTGCTTGTAAATATTACTTTAACAAAATCAAGGCGTTATGCAATGGATACGGTTTAATAGCACACTATTGAAGGTGGAAACTTTCCACAATGACTCAGTATTCCAGTTTATCCAGATGTACTGGGCACTCGTAAGATGGTGCAGGGTAAAAATGTATCCCGAAACTTTAATAGTTACAGAGAAAAAATATTATGTGTGTTACTTTATTGTGTTTCAATATTTTTTAATCTAGAATATAAGAATTTTACTAGTTTCATATACCTAATAGATACAGTAAATTCGAAAAAAGAAATAATGTCATTGGTGTTGTACTTTGATCACAAAACCTTAAACTAAAATATTTTAAGTAGGCTGTCTTTTCATTGGCAAAGATTGTTATAATTGACCAATGAAAGACTGCACCATTGAAATATTTTAATGAATACAGACCCTGAGGTCTAAATTTTAAAATTCTTTGTTAAATGTATATTAAATCTTTGTCTTTCATCTAGGTATTTTATATTTTATTATTGCTTAACTTCCATAATTTATTTATCAAATTAAATGTGCCATTATATAGTTTATATCCTACTTATATTTAATTAATATTATAGAAAATGTTTTATTTAAACCAATTGTGTGTGCGTGTACATAATATATGTCTTATTATAGAAAGATATACACTGTGTCCAATAATATCTATTTATTTTACAATAGATCATACCAATCTATTAATGTCTAAAGTGCAAAATATAAATAAAACATAAAATAAAAATAACTTTAATGAAAGTTTGTGTGAAAACCGTGATTACACACAGTAGAACTTATCGGAAGTGTATCAAGAACACAACTGATTTCAAACAGTGGAACTTACTGGAAGTGTATCCAGAACACTATTGATTACACACAGTAGAACTTATCGGAAGCGAACACAAGTGATTACACACAGTAGTACTTATCGGAAGTGATCACTGATTACACGCAGTAAAACTTATCGGAAGTGAACTCAACTGATTACACACAGTAGTACTTATCGGAAGTGTAGCTTACTCTTTGTTTATTCGTGTCGGAACTACTGTTTTTAAGACAAACTTAATGATGAGTCAGTTGTACTTATTTCCACCCTGTCTGTTGTAAAATAATAGATATTTTTCACAGTGTATTGTAATATTATAATAGTATGCTCAAACTACAAAGGAATGTTTATTTAACCGCTCATTATGTTTCGTGTTGTAATTAACTTCTTCAATGGCCGATCCTAAATCCTATCCTAGTCAGCAGATAGTATGTATTATAGAGAGTTAAGGCATGTGGGTCATTCAAACCTATCCCGAACGGCTGATTTGATAGGACAGAGGGGCATATTAACACAGCCCCTTGTGTACTTAAAATACTCTTGTTTTGTGTGTTTTGTGTATGGTGAGCTACGTAAAATGTATAATGACAAAAGAAATAAAGATATTAATACATGTCAAATAGCCTTTCTAGTTTTTGCATTTAATAAAATAAAAACCAAGTACGAACAATCCAAATCAAAAGACAGAATTCGAAGTCCTAAAAACGTTATAGGCAAAATAGTGTATTCAAGCAAAATAGTGTAATCAGCAAATGGACTGCTCCTCGTGTACAAAAATACACGACAAGCAGTGGTAACAGGTGTCCGGAAGAGTAAGCTTACCCTGCCTGGCGCCACACCCGCCATAGCTGCATCCAATCTATTAGGCGAAATGTCAAATAGCGTGATTGGCCAATGAACTATAGTATGCAAAATGCACGTGATGAACTGTCTTAACGATGTTAAGTCTTCAAAATGCATAATTAAATGTCGGAACTGGTCAGTATTAATAATCTGTATTTTTAGAAACATAATGGGAGATTAGACAAAGAGCTGACAGTTTTCACTATAATAGATAAAAACTTGATAATATAAGGGGAATTTGCTGAAATCTCAGTCAAATTAATCCACGATAATTAAACGATTGATTTTTCGGTCTGGTCTTGATCATCATTACTAAAGTCGGTACGATAAAAATATAGTCTCGATTATCTATATCATGATTAAAACATAGTCTCGATTATCTATATCATGATTAAATCATGAATTAAAGTTGAGCAGCAAATCGGATCCTAATCGAGTTAATATCGCAAGCTAGCGATGACAATGGGGGTTGATTATGGTCTGGATAATTTACTTAATGTCTAATTAATAATTTAGATAACATTCCAGGCCAAAAGGAACACCTGCAATAGGCAGATTTAGCTTTTGCATTACATGTATTTAAACAATCGGTTATTAAAGATTGTATTTCGGTCCATTATCCTATTGCCATTTAGATTGTAGGTGAAACTCCAGTTTAATTTGAATACCTGAAGAAAAAGGGTTCGTTTAGGTATGCAACTCAAATGCCACAATTTCAAGAGCCCCTGCAGACACATATATTAATGTCATTGTTATCTGTGAATTTATTATTCCACTCGATTTCCTTTTTATTTCGAATTCAAGTTTCTAGTCCCATCGTTATTTTTATCAGTCATTCGCGTCACTCCCTCGTCCCACTATTTTAGGGGACCCTGCATCGAGCTGTAGTATGTGGTGACATTGAAGTGATATTCGGGTGGTTTTGGGTGGTATTGAGTAGTAATGGGTAGTATTGGGTAAATCGTCCCGCCTCAGTAATTTTGTTGAATTTGTAATGTGTTTATGGTGTGAATAAAGTGCACCTTGTTGGTAAATAGTTAAAGTTGTTAACCTGCACGTATAGACAGGTTTATCTAAGTCAAGGTTAACCCCCATTCTCTCTCACTCTCCCGCTGTTGTTATTTTTTTCATTCGTTGGCAAGGGACATATAGCATGTGTAAAAATACATGGAATGTGATGGAGCCCCTAAAGACTCGAAGTCCCAGGGCCTCCACCACAAGGTTAATATGAACTTGCACTCAATAAACGTTAATCTCCACATCCGCCATTCATATGCAGAATTACAGGCTTTCTCACATCCCAAACTTAGGCTGCCTATCTACTGCTAGCTTCGGTATATGACGTAGGTGGAACGATGTGTGCAGTATAGCTTTCTCAAAGACAACAAAACTATTAAGGTCAGTTTTGTTATCTAGATGTTTTGTTGATCTGTATAAAAGTCGGTTAATCAGCCATGATCCTTATGGAAAACGGATCTCAGTGTGAATGTTTTTATGTGGGGCGAACTCATCCTTTCAGTGATAAAGGAGCTAAATCGCTAATATTTGTCGGGTGTGGTTTCGAGTCCCCGGCTGTACGTGATAAGGAGTAGTATAGATTCGCCTGTCTAAACTCATGGGGTTTCCTCCGGTTTCCATCCACTGCTAATGACCCCTACGCGCAAGCGAATTGATGAAATAAATTTGAACCATATGTTAGTCCCGAATTGACCTAGTTTGTGTCGGGCGGACGTTAAACCAATGCCCCCCTTCTCTCTCCTTCTCTCTCTCTCTCTTGATTCCCTATTGTACATTATAGTTTCTAGTAATGTGTGGTTTATAATATCTATTGTACTATATAGTACTATAGTAGTCGTTATCAATTAGATATTGCTTGGCATGTGATCTACATCAGGTCAGGAGGAAACAACCAGAGTGAAATATACTTCATATCAAAACATCACTTCTTTTATTCTGAGACTAATATATGGTTCGTTTTGTGTTATGATCACAGGTGCCACTGTTGTTCCCGAGGAAAAAGCTGAGATTATCTAGATGAGTAAGCATTATATTATCTTCTAAATCTGATTAAAATCACATTTCATTTTGTATGCTCTACTACATTTATATACGAGGGATTGGGTGGCCGAATAGTTAGAACGTGCGCGCTGTATCATAAAGTCTGTCATTGCGTCCACTGGCGTGGTTTCGATTCCCGGGTTGTACGTGACAAGGAGTAGGGTGGCCTGTCTATCCTCGTGGGTTTTCTCCAGGGCCCCAGGTTTCCTCCCACTGCTAAAGACCCCTACGCGAAGTATTGAAATAAAATTAAACCAAATTATGTTAGTCCCAAAATGACCTAGTTTGTGTCGAGTGGATGTTAGTCCTGAGATAAACACACCTATTTTCCAAGATGTGCAACAATTTTTTATCTTATCAAAAAGATTTAAATCCGTACAAACAACTTAGACTGTCGTCTGTATAGGTAAAATGTGCTTAGAAATCGATTTTTGTTGCACCCCCCTGGGTCTAAAAAATTTTGCCATTTTCTTATAGTACAAGGTTTCTAGTGATGGAAAATCTATATTCCCACCTTCAGATAATGCCAGTTAAAAATATTACCCCTTTACCCAGGGTCTCGGTCAATTTATCATGCATGTCTAACATGACTTTGAGGACGTGATTTTGGGTGATAAAATTACTGCAGGTGAATGATTTTATTTTCGTGTGTACTGCCAAATGCATAGCAACATTTGAAAAAAAAAATTATGGAAATATCTCAATTTGCATTTGCACAGGGCCAATAATAAGCGCCCACCAAGCAGCAATGTTGCGCATGGTAGCGTGTTTTTGTCTATTTATGAAAATACAGCGTCATTGAATTGATATTAAATTCAATTTATTATCAGAAATCATACATAAATTTGATAATTGCACAGACATATTCGATTTCAACCAAAAAACAATGCACAAACGTGATATTTCAAATAGGGGTTCCAGGTAGAAAGGTATAAGGGGAGATAACTCGTATCATAAATATCCTACAATATTGAACAAAGACCAAATTTCCCCCTTGAAAACCCACCCTATCCCCAAATATTTAATTACTAGTATTAAAGGTTTAAATATATATAAATTAGGCCTGTGTATTGCAATTTACAACAAAATTTCAATCAATATTTTTTTTAAAATAGCGAAAACATTTTTTTAATTTTTAATAACTGCTATATCAATAATTTATTTAAATCTTGCTGTAACAGTTGTGCAATAATTAATGCTTGAAATAAATGGAGTTTAACAATAATAAAGGACACAACCAATGTACAGAAATAACAAATTATTACAGGTAATTTGAAATATCTAATAACTTGGCCATTCGCAGAATTTCTTAGTGGAAAATAATTAATTTCTAATCACATCTTCACAAAATATCAAAGGTTGTCTTATATGCAGACATCTCAGAAGAGTTGAAAAATATATGTTCATAGTTACTACACGTACAAGGAAATCTCATCGTAGATGCAGGATTCATGTTTGGTGATATTTCCACTTAAGATGTATTGGTCGATGGTCGATTAAGTAAAACAAACATATTAATACACTTTAAACTTATCATATCACAAACAAGTCTTGACCGCGCAAAAGTGCTAGTAAATAATGTTCACACATTCTTAGAACGGATGGACTTTGTTTTAGTGCATTTGAACACCACAATCTGGTCATTTTGTGCCAATCCACTTGCCATCAAAGATACCAGCACTACTTATACTATAGAGTAAATCGGCCACTCCCACACCTTGTCATTGAGGTCATTGATAATGGGATGCGAACTGATGACAGACCTTTTTTTAACCACCCATTTGGCTATATAAATCCCTTCCCACCCACTAGATGTCTTTGATATAAAATAGATATATAACAAGCCACAAGGACACAACAACTACTACAAGTATGAAATAAACTTACCCTGACGACCAAATTATCAGGAATCGAACATAATCCTTGTAGCACCGTAGATGGTACCTAACTTCAATAGCAACACAGTCTTTATCTCTGATGTGCCTGAGAATGGTTTCATCTGCTTTCATAACTGCTGCTTCTCTAACTCGACCTAAAGACATGTGGACAATTGTAAATATTATGGATATCATAAACCAACTAGAAGTAGACTACATATTCAATTTTCACCAGTCCACATGCGAAATAATTGGTTGAGAGATTGAACAGCCACTGTCATGTCTATACATAGTAACACCAAACTCGACAAGTGATTTCGTAAAATCTGGTTATTTATCGCCAAAGTCTGGCCTTCCCCATCCCCCCCCCCCGAAAAAAACAAAATTTGTCTACCTACCTACCCATACATTATCAGTCACCATGAGTCGGGTTTGGGCAAACGGAAATATTTTTAACCCTGGCCTGGGAGTACTTGCGCTGCAGGGGTCAATACATAACCCTGCATGTTTGGATGGGCTACTCCCCCACCTTGTCACTGAGATCGCAGAGAAAGAGAGTCGAACCCTTGACTCTATTGATGGCAGATTGATAGATAACACCTATCAGCCACCTGACCACTGTCCGCAATAAATGCCTTTTACGACACCCTGAGGAAGGGCGATGGACCTATTCCACAATTTTAATCACAACGATTGAAAAAATAATAAAAAATTACCTTCATCTTTAGTTTCTGCTAAAATCAGCTTATCAGAGACAGTCTTTTTTTGACACCTGTAGAACAGAGGTACTTTCTTGCAGATAATGCAAACAGGAGGCGAGACATGCCCTCGCAGGTTGACAGCTTGCATTGGGTGGTTGAAGATTTAGTTGCGGCTGATCGCAAACCTTGTGACCTAGATGTGGATTGACTGTTATCACTTGTTTGCTTATTATTACCAGGCTGTAATGCAACTCTTTTAGTAGCTCGATCAATCTTTGTTCTGTCTGTTGTGAATCTCGAATAACACTTGGAATGATAGCCATAAACTGGTAGTGCACCATCTTTTTTCCCTATAAATACAAACATACTCCATATATTATTGCACACATACACAAAATAAGCAAATTAGAACCTGAGACTGAGAAGAATTTAGGTGGCAACAAATATCCATAATAAAAATTACTTTTCTTTTATGAAAAGTAAGACACTGCCACATGTTTGCACTTCATTTGTGAAAAGACACTTAAACAATCTGGGGTTAATAAAATAAAATCAAAGGCTAGCGTGAATGCTGTCGATTTTAAAACAAACCTAATCTACTCTATGAACTAACGAGACTATACAATATGAATTGAATGAATGTCAACAAACATTATTATTACAATATTAGGCCTATTATTTATCGTAACAACTTGCACACAGCAATGACATCAAACAAGAAATATTATATATGGACGTAAGCTCTCGTTGCATTGTACAGTCCCGAGCATTTGTGATGGGTACAGGTGTCTATAAAATGTAATCCGCCTACCACTAAGAATTTAATTTAAAATGTAAACAACAAAAAATTGTGTTTCGCAGAAAAATAAAATGGCGACTCGAGTCACTCGACTACTCGTACTGTCAATTTTAGTTTGATTTAGTTGATAAACTTACCCTCAAATACATCTTTATACTGTTGGCACACTTTTAGCTCGTTTCCATCAAGATTAGCCCATTCTTTATAACTTAATACAACCTTATTCCAACTCGTATCTGTAAATTTATTCAGCTTTCCACAATCTTTGTCTACGAGGTGAACAAGACACTTCATGGTCTCAAAGTAAACACTACAGCTCAGACTGGCCTTTTGACCTGTGAACTTGAGGTCAAATTGGTGCAATATTATTAGGAGTGGTTTTGATTGGTTGTTTGGCTAATTGATATGCATCAGGTTGATAAACTCCATGGCGCGAACAGAAAGTAATTCAAAAACTTGCGAGGACTCGTTTATAATAACTGGCACATTCTAGAAGCGGGAATAAAGCTTCCTATCCTTATTTTATTCACATATTACTAATGTGTGAATTACAACTAGACCCAGTGTATAGATTTTTTTTGAGACGATAGCTATTGACAGACGACAGTCTAACTCTTATGTTATTCATTTGACCACTGTAACACTTTTGTAGTGGTAACAGGTAACATATCAGTTTCGTACATATAGGATTTATTTACATCAGGTGTCTAAAACAGCTTCGGTTACATACATTCGACGGGAGCTAATCTACATCGGGAACTAGACTTCTACAGGAACACATATTAAATCTACCATTCTGTCGCTCTGCAAAGGCAGCGGCTGAACTCGGACGAGTCCATACACTCGTCCAAGCCTTACTTCTCATGTCGCTAACTGTCAGTGGACTCCTCAATATATACCCTTGCACACATGAACATGCATGCAATTGTCTCTTTTATCTCATCACGGCATGCCTACTGACGAATGCCTATTCATTTGAAGTCATGTGGATCTTGTACACAGATCATGTATAAATTGTAATTAACATATTGAATGAATTAGATGTGTAATAAGATCGAGTCTTAGCAATGTCAACATAGGCTGTGGGTACTTGAAATTATAATTAAAGACACGTTAAGAATAAGCTGCACATTATGTCAATAAAACATGTCACAAAATATGTTGTAGTTTTAATAGAACGCTGCAGGATTGACATTAGTTGTTGAGACATATTGATCCATGAAAATATTATGAATTAAGTGTGAATCAGGATTTAGCACCTTTGCCTGCACACTGCTGGTATCTCAGTTACTGTGTCATATGTAGAGTAATGTTTAAAGTAGCTATGCCTCTAACTCAATATCGTTTAATGTCTTTGACATTGAAAACATGAATTATTTGTCAATTTAAAGGACCTGAGTCCGTAAGAAATCTCCCAAAATCACCGAAAACACGAACTATTGGTCGATTTAAATCAACATTGGTAATGTAAACTTACCGTGGAAAGATACACGAATCGTTTATTATAATGCGCTTCGACCCCAGTTGTAATAAAAGACTCAAGGGACGAGGCAAGATACATTGTACCAAATCAAACGGCATATGTAGACTTGAATAACCAGACGTTAGAATTTGCACTCGATTGAGACTGCATTGCTTATTTCGCCGAACCGAACTGATTTGAAATTGGAGTAATAACGGAAACCATTGAATGTAAATCAGTTTATATTCATTCATATTACAGAAGTATATGCGTCGCGGCCCACTTTTGTCAATTTCTATGTCCCAAATGTTAGCGATTTAGCTCCTCTAAATCAACATTTATATTGTGTATCATAATACATTTCAGCGCCTTTTGTAACAGAGTACTCGAAGTCATGTCAGCAGTGACGCTATATTTTTATCTTGAGAGAATGCGCAATAAATACTATGGGTGAAGACTGGAATAACCAGACTATAGATTGATATTCGATTAGGACTTCGGGCGTATTTCGCGGAACATAACTGATTAGAAATTACAGTAAAAAAAAGAAGAAGAAACGATTGAATGTAAATCAGTTTACATACATTTACTGTATTATATATCTGTTGCGACCTATTTCTAGTTCCCAAAAATTAGCGATTTAGCTCCTTTAAACGTAGATATTATAATGTTAATATTAAGCATACAAACCGGTGTGTATAGAAAAGAGGACTCGCGTAGCTTTATTGAATAAATTTTATATTAAAATCATTGTTGATATATAAAAAGAAGCGAACCTATTGTGTTTGGCCTTGCAGCTTGAACTGTTATGGTGTTATGACAGGCAGGGCTGTATTAACAGCAAAATAGGCCCCTTAGGCAAAGCAGTGCACTGGGGTCCCAACCATAATGCACGCAGCGATTTAAAGGGACCATCACGATTTTAACAGAGTGTCAAAAATAAAAGTCTGAGTAGGTATGAAATTTGAGTGCCAAAATATCGAGGAATGATGTATTTACCTTGTCTCAAAATTCCAGCCGAAAACTTCTTATCCGGACACGTAACCCTTTTAAAATTTGGGGTCAGTTGTTTCGGTGTGTGACCTAATCATCATTCCCCGTTGCATTAGAGGTCTATACAGGGAAAGACCAATGTGCTGTACTTGATAACGAAAGGCAGATTCCACCTACACATTATTTTTATTAAATAAAAGTCTGGTTTTACCAAGACACAGCATATTACAGCTTAGGACACCGAAATCCATTTACAGATGAAGACTGATGGGTTTAAATCGTTTGAAAACGCATTACATATATTGAGTTAGATGCTCGGCTCCAAGGTAGAGGAGTTTTGGTGATTTTAAAACAAAGTCAAGCATTTTTATTCTCCAAAATATTATCGGGATTGGCCCTTTAAACTACAAATGTGTATAGATTGAAACTTAAAACCGGTCTAAGTGATAGGTTGGTAGATCGGCTCATGTGAACAAAATGGTAGTAGTTGGAATGGTAGTACGCGACATTGAAACTATCCGGGCAAAAGTCTCTAGGTAGAAATATAAATTAATGTAATAGTCCTAAAGTGTGTGTGTGTGTGAGAGAGAGATAGAAATGCTGTTTAACGCCCACACGAGACAAACTAGGTCATTTCGGGACTAACATATGGTTTAATGTAATTTCAATAATTCGCCTGTGCGTAGGGGTCTTTAGCAGTGGGGGCAAACCCACGAGGCTGGACAGGCGACCCTACTCCTGGGATTCGAAACCACGCCAGTTGACTCAATGACAGGCTTTATGATACACGCACGTGCTACCCCCCCCCCCCCCCCCCGCAGTCCTTAAGTGTAAACGAGACTTTATATCCCATATTTAGCAGTGGGGGCAAACCCACGAGGCTGGACAGGCGACCCTACTCCTGGGATTCGAAACCACGCCAGTTGACTCAATGACAGGCTTTATGATACACGCACGTGCTACCCCCCCCCCCCCCCCGCAGTCCTTAAGTGTAAACGAGACTTTATATCCCATGTCATTCCGTGTTCTTTAAAGCTACAATTTCATATTTTTAAGTTATATTTTTAAAATTTATAAAAAAAGCCTTAACATAAATGGTATCCATAAACAGTCCTACCTTGTTTAGGAATAATCCTATTAATCCTATAATTCATCAATGCCAACTGAGAAATTGGCAAAAATATCATTTTTTAACTTCAACGTTGGGAGATGGCCGTCCATGCTGTCAATAGGAAAACAAGGAAGGTAACTGTGTTGTTATTTTCTGTGTCAATGATTCTTAAGGGTGGGAAATAATGCCCATGATCGATTAATCGTATAACAGTGAGTTGATAACATATTGGGCAAAAGACATAGAAATAATTTTGTTTTGACTTCCTTAGAAAATATGAAATTCTCACTTTAACTATTTATACAAGTTTATTGAACTAGTTTATGTATGGAAAACAAGTCATTGAACATATTACACACAAACAAGGCACCCGACAGTCACGTTGAAATAAGTATTGACAATAGTTAAAATTACGTTACTCTAAAAGGTAACACTCTAACACTGAATTAAACAGAATACGAATATTTGACCTCAATGTCGCCTTATCAATGTGTATTCATTTTAAAAATTGTGCAGCTTATTTAAGAACAGTCAGTGTCTGTGTTGGCATATATATAATTTATGGAGAATATAACAGGAAAAAGATACTTATTCAGTATATTTGCGACACTTGAGAATCTTCATAGCTGGTACATATTATATACTTATAGAAAATATGTCGGTATAGTGAGTTACAAAACCCCCTTGAATTAAAAGAGTTGAAGGACCAAACTTTATTTGTAGGTAAGTTACTCACTTATCATTATCTTAGGATTTTGGACATCGGCAGGTCTAGTTTCATGCTGATACATGCCCCAACACTATGGAGCCGAATCGTTGCCATATTAAATGAAAATATGTTAGTAAAAATTGACAAATTATTACAGTCAAAATGGTGTAAATGGCCATTTTCGAGATTTTTCACTTGTAAATATCACATAACACAAAATCAATTTATTACTATAAAAACAAACCAAAAAAATCTAGTAATGTTTTTTCACTTTCAACTTTTTGCCTTTGCAAATTCACTGTAACTTTTTCGTCTTTACATTTTCAACTATCAGAATTTCTTCATTGTATTTTCAACCACCAAAATGTCCCCAATCGAATGAACAGAGGGCGTGGCTTCGGGTTCATCCAAAGTTAACGTCATAAGACGTCAGTATATATATTTATCGTCTCGACTAAAATAGCTGCTCCATTGGGCTACTTAATAATTTAAAAAAAATATCCGATTTTATTTATTGTTATTTGGAGAAAAAAAATGAATTAATTCGTTGTCTTGTTAGAGTTATATCATTGAAGCTTGAGGCTGACTCATTGTCTTAATAGATCAAGTGATTTTTTTGACAGTAGCCTACATCGGTATGGATGTGGGTGAATTGCTGGCGTTATATCTGAAATAAGCAGGCCCGAAGCCAGAAACCAAAATTTAACAAAAAAACAATGAACGAAGGCCATCGCCGACTGCCGTAAGCAGGAGGAGGGGAGAGCACAACAATTAAAAGCTGTGAGAGTGAATTTAGACTTCTATGACATGCAGGTGGCAAATGTGTGGGAAAATTAAGACTTTCCAGCCGACATTAACTATCTCTCGGCCGAATTTGAGAGAATAATATGTCGTACTAAAACTCTCTCCCGGCGAAATTGCGAGCATAGCTAACCAGCGATTTTTTTCCGACGCAGACATAAAAATTCCGACAGGAACGTCCCCCCCCCCAGCCCCCCCCCCCCACAAGCCTCGGGCCTGGAAATAAGTGTAACTATAAAAGAGGTGTCTGGCTGCCTTAATCAATTAAGAAAAGCTCTACAGTTATTAGACGATGTAATAAATTGCAAACAAGACAATTATGGACGTTTCGTCAGGAAGAGTTGATTCGCCAAAGTTATTTATTTCACAAGAAAAGTTACAATATTTAGTTGTAATTTGTGAGAAAAAACCCAATAAAAAATAAAATAACCCTGAAAAGAGGTATGCATTATTGTTATCACAGTTCCGCGCAAAAAAGGTCAAATACTCTATTAGACAGACTATTTTATTGGCTGAGCCCTCATTTCAAGCAGAACACGAGTTCTTCCAGAACCAAATGAAGTAAAGACGGGTGTAAACGAAATTTTGAACGATAAAAACGAAACGAAATTGGATATGTGTTTTAATCAGATTAAGACACGTTAAGAATGAGCTGCACATTATGTCAATAAAATATGTCACGTTAACCACTCATAAAATATGTTGTAGTTTTAATAAAATGCTGCAGGGTTGTCATTAGATGTTTAGACATATTGATCCATGAGAATAATATGATTTAAGTGTGAATCAGGATTTAGCACCTTCACATGTACCTGTGTCATATGTAGAGTAATGTTTGAAGTAGCTATGTCTCTATTCAATATCATTAAATGTCTTCGACATTGAAAACACGAATTGTTTGTCAATTTAAATCAACATAGATGTTGCGATCTTACCAGGAAAAGATGGGCTTTTAATATCCATTATTTAAGACAAAATAAACATTTTAACATTGGTACACGAATCGTGAACCATAATGCGTTTCAGCGCCATTTGTAACAGGGTACTCGAAGAACGAAATTAGTCATGTCAACGGTGATGCTATATAAATGCGCAATAAATACTATCGGTGTAGACTGGGATAACCAGACTATAGATTGACATTCGATTATGACTACTGACGTATTTTGGGGGACACAACTGATTAGAAATTACATTAAAAAAAGAAACGATTGAATGTGAATAAGTTTATAATAATATACATTCATATTACAGTATTATATGCGTTGCAACTTATTTCTAGTTCCCAAATATTAGCGATTTAGCTCCTTTAAACGTAGATATTATAATGTTAATATTAAGCATACAAACCGGTGGGTATACAGAATAGGACTCATTTAGCTTTATTCTTTCGAAACTGTATATTATTATTAAAGGGACAATAACAGCCTTACTGGCTTGACCAGTCCAAAAAATAGCCGTATTCTAACTACTAAATGTTTAAGTGTAAATCCATTACAATCTACTATACTCGTTCGGATGGTTCGAATATTTTAAAATCTAAGTTACATTTGAAAAGGTTTACGCTAAGCTGTTTAAACCATGTAGTTGAATGTTTCCAATTTTGTAAATTCGGTGCGTAAAGATAAAATTTGTGTCATCAATTAATTGGAATATTATAAAAAAAAGTACAATTTGTTGACCAGAATAATGATTGGGACATATTCAGTTACAACAAGAGTGTTATCATAGACCCATAATCTATTATAAGGTCCATGGTGTTATTGAGCCTTTAAAAGCGAACCTTTTTTGTTGGTTGTATAGACCTTTCAGCTAGAAATTTTATGGTGTTATGACAGGGCTGCCTTAACCGCATTACAGGCCCTAAGCAATTTGCTGCCCTTGTAAAATGACGAGATTATTATTATTACTATTATTATTTTTTGGCAAAGCAGTGCACTGGGTTCCAACCTACTGCACGCAGCGACCCATCTACGTCATAATTCCAGCAACGCGGAGCTACATGTAGCTGTAGAGAGGCAGTCTAAGTTTGGGATGGTTTTAAACTTACCAACCACTCAGAGGCAATGTTGACCTGTAAAACAATAACATACAATTTTAGTTTAGTCTAGTATATGTAATTTATTGATAGCAAGTCGCCACATACAGACCTAGCATGCGGGCCCTATGATCGTGCCCCCCCCCCCCCCTCCGGGCAACTGCACACCATACCCATGCGTTAAGATGACCCTTTGTTATGGGGCTCCTCGCAACCATAGCAACAGTGTCTTGGCAACCACTCCTAAGATACGTCGATTAAGCATCTTTCATTTTTATACTATTCAGGAAATATGCCTGAAATTGAATTGAAGTAAGTTAGTCGATGAATAAGCAAAATACAATTTTGTATTAATGACAGATGTTCTGAATATTTTAAAGGGGACGTAATTAGTTTTGTCACTGTATGGAGGGCGATAATAATAGATGTTAAAGCTGATTTAGATCTCCATCAGGACATTTTTCGCACGATTCACTGGTTTCGCGGGTAGTGTAATTTTTTTTTTGTACTACATTTAGGTTAGAGTTCAGTTGGACTTACAGATTTTGGTTTTAAAGTCAGCAAATCAACTATAATTCTTTTTTTTCTAGCAGAAGTCGTGCTTTGACAGGTGAGGAGTGGAGTCCTGGGACTTTTCATTCGAAGGGGACGTATAAAAAAGAAAGGTACTATGGACATTTTTTTTTCATATTTAAAAAAAAAAATATACGAATGTAAAATATTTAACACGCTAATAAGAAATCTACGCGGTTTTGCATATTTTGAGACTAACAAGTCATTTTTAACAAGTGGAAGCGGTGGCAGTGAGTTCGAAGGGATGTTTTGAAGAATAATGTAATAATAGTACTGTAATTTGCACGATTTTGTCTGTACACTGCCCCCCTCCCGTTGGCTTATTATTTTTTTTTTATTAAAGTCAGTGTTGGGGTTGATGGGGAGTAGGTGCTAATTGTTTAACACATGCGCGTTAGATAATAAGGACTGCCATAGGCCCAGGTGGATTTTGTTTCGATTTCCCGCTTGGGTTTTCTTCGGGTACTAGTGGTTCGGGTGGGACAAAACCCCGAGATTTCCCAGCGTACTCGTAACCCCTTGCGACTGGTGCAGAAACGCGGGATGCATTTAATTTAATTTAATTTCATTTCGGCTGCATTTACTTGTTTCACAACAGTACAACAAAGGCACATATATAGTCACGTGACATTACAGGGAAAATTAAAGATGAACTATGTAAATCTAGATAATGAACAGGGGTCGTTTGCTCAAAACTCAAAAGTTATCAGAGCCTCGTCTAAAGATTTGGTCGTGCGCGGCAATATTGGGCGAAGCCCGACCTGCGAGCCCCGTAGGTGCGAGCTGCGCGAACATCGCAGGTGTGAGTCTGTGCCCCCCCCCCTCTGACAATTTTGAAAATTGACTCCCTTAGACTTAAAAAATAGTTTCGGAAATTTGATACACTATAAGTTTTGGCATCTTGTTAAACCATGGATTGATTAAAGGAGCTCGCTAACATTTGGGATCTAGAAATTGACAAAAGTGGGTCGCAACGCATATAATACTGTTATATGAATGTAAATAAACTGATTTACATTAAATGGTTTCCGTTTTTACTCCAATTTCAAATCAGTTTTAAGCCATTCAGTCTCAATCCAGTGCAATTTTTTAGCGCCTGGTTATTCCAGTCTACATATGCCATATGCCGTGTGATACAGTGCAATGTGGTTAGCCTCGTCCCTTGAGTCTCTCAATACATCAGGGCTGAAGCGCATTATGGTACACGATTCGTGTACTAATGTTAGAAAGTTATTTTATTTTAAATATCGGATATCAGAAGCTTATCTTTTCCCGCTAAGTTTACATCATAAATGTTGATTTAAATTCACCAATGATTTCTGTTTTCGATGTCGAAGATATTGGAGGATTTTAAGTTACGGATATAGGTCCTTTAATACAATGTAAAATCGGGATCAAAACTCTGTTGCGGCTGACCCGCAGACAGAAATATACCCATAAAACAATCAGAAAGACGGGGTTGTGAGTCTACGCACCATGTTATAGTATTACGTACGGTTTCAACCATCAAACAGACAAACTTTCAACAAACACATTAAGCTGGATACCAGCACGAAACTGACAGGACAATCGTTCCGAAGTGAGACCACGGGGACCTCGCTGCGCCGGCTGCTGACTGGTTCGGTCTACCGGGGACATGACAGATTATCAGCCTCAGACATGATTAGCACATGGGGAAAACCTTGTTAGCGATTTACAAAACATATGTCTGTTGCCGCCTAGTCTTCAACTTTTGGGCTCAGTAGGCGGCACACTGTTAGGCAAGTGCGCGGCGGCGGCGCCGCCTAGTCACCATGTTAAACGAGGCTCTGCGTTAAATTCTAACGGACCTATATCTTGTAAACGTGTTGTTTGTTAAATTTACTACAGAATACACTATAGGATACTTTATTTTTTCCTTTAGAAATATTAGCATAAATCTGTACCACCGGGTGTTTTTAGCCTTTATTTCCAACAACAACCTTTCTCTCCGTTAAAGTTAACGGATCCTTAAAAGATAACGTAGCTTTGGGAACCGGCCCCTGGTCGTTAACATTTTAAAAAAAAGATAATGCAAAAATGGATATATTAAAAATTTCATTCAAATTACTCGTTTCTAAGCGAAAGTATCGTGCTTTAAAGTTTCGATTATCAAGTTACATTGTTACGATAATAAACAAAGAATCGATTATAATTTTTAAATTAAATCATTAAATGTCGATTGTGTTTCAATCCACCGAAAACCGCGACCATCCGATCGTCTATAGGACTATTTGTTATAGGAATTTGAAGCCAAACAAAGGACCTGCAATATGAAGACATAGCTCTTACATAATGCATCTTTAAAAATGTAAAAACGGTGAATATGTCCTATTAAGGTTTTACTTCTGAAGTGATACAACACTCCATCGTATTCGTATTAAAATATTCACCTCAGTTGAAAATACAGGTAAAAATGTTTCTGAAATACAATTTCCGAAAAAGTCTATTACTAGCTGTATGTTAGCTTAAATGAAATGAGGGGGATCACGGTAGCTAAGTGGATAAGGCGCTGGTTCGCTAGCAAGGAGGTCGGGTGTTCAATCCCTGCATTGGCCGAGAAAGTTCATCTCGATTTTCCGACGTGATTTAACCTTATCAGTGATGCAGAAAGAGGGCCTGACAAGGATAGCTGCCTAGTCGTTCGGATGGGACGAAAAAACGAGGTCCCGTGTACACATTGGAGTGCACGCAAAAGATCCCTTGGCAGTTGGAATTCGATATAAGAGTAGGCCGTAGCGCCGCTGCCCGGGCAAAACTTATGGCGTATGCCCGTCTTCAATTATCTCAGGTTAGGTGCATAACCCCATTTCATTCATTCATTCATTAAATGAAATGAAATAAATTAATTGAAACGGGAATCAATGTCCTACTGTTCTGCCCTATCTGGGCCAATTAAGCTACGGTCTATTCCTATATCGAATTCCAACTGTCAGGGGGTATTTTACGTGCACGGAACATCGGTATACCAATGACTATAGATTGTCCCTTGCCAGCCCCACTGACCAATGGATGGGTCGCACAGGGGACCTCTAGGTTAGCGAGCCAACGACTAACTTCCTTTATATGTTAGCTTAAAGGGCTAATCCCGATATTTGTTTTGGGAAGAAAACTGCTTAATTTTGTGTTAAAATCCCTTAAAATATTCGAGCAACTACTTCAGTATTTATGATACGTTTTCAAACGACTTAAATCCGTCAGTCTTCATCTGGAATTTGAGTCCGGTGCCCCAAGGTGTATTTTGTGGCATCTGGATTAAACCAAACATTTTTTTAATAAAAATAATGTGTAGTTGAAATTTGCCTTTCTCTATCAAGTACGACACATGGGTTATTCACTGCATAACCCTCTCAAGTTACCGTACTCGGTTATAAGGTCACTCAACGAAACAATTGACCCGAAATCTTAAAAGGGTTACGTGTCAGGATAAGCAGTTTTGGCGTTCACGTCCAAACGACTCAATATTTTGAGTTGAATTTTTGAGACAAGATAAATACACCATTCCCCTATATTTTGGCGTTTTATTTTCATACATTCTCAGACTTTTATTTTTGAGCCCCTGTTTAATTCGGGATTGTCCCTTTAATGTGTTTTGAAATAAACAAGATGACGCTTTGCCTATTAAAACATGTTTTTAGACGGTAACACTGTTGTCTGACCCCCCCTCCTTCTCCCGTGACAAAGGGGCAGGGGGGGGGGGTAATGTTGTGAGAGCATGTTGTGTTCATGCCTTATTTTTATTCTTTTCACAGGACTGAGTTACGGTACAAGGAAGATCTGCCGATTTGTTGAATAAACATCAAGATGGCAGATTTAGAAGGAATGCAATCTTCTCTGGACCATGACGAACACCAAACCCTATTGGTAAGTATACTTAAAGGGGAACACGGTTGGCAATCTAGACGAAGCTTGTTATCAAGAAATAGTTCCACGACTTATAACTCTAACTCCAGCCACATCAGTGGGTAGTTCCAAGGACTCCCTTTGACCAGTATGTGTAAAAGGATAATAAAATGACTCCCTGAATTTTCAATTCATCTGACCCAAAATGTACTACGCAGTGCTTAACACATAATTATTTAATCCACATTAAACTAAAAGAAAGTGAAACCTTATCGCATAAATCTATGATTTTGAAGAATATAACTTCTTCTCGAGATGAGTATAACGCCATAACCATTTGTGTACAAAATCAGTATTGCTTGGAAACTGTAAAACACATTACCACCAAGAGAAACTCTTCGGTGATTAATTCAATGATTCACTTCATTGTTTGGGATAAAAGCATTTATTTCAGTATAAATAATGACGATATAAATATTCATCAATTTTGTCTCATATGCATGAAATTTTATTGAGATTTTGCCCTACCTGTAAAGAACAATGTAAAATAATTATATATCCCCACTCCAATCATTAAGGCCCCGTGCACACTAGGCGACAACTGAAACGACGAGATTTGTGACAAATGTCGCTACAATTTAGGTGCAGTAAAGCCTGTTTTCCACTAGGCGATTTTTTTCGCGCGAAGACATTTTTTTTCGAGTACAGGCATGCGCAGTATAATTTCAGTCGGTGCCACACTTTTCGCTGGCTCTTATCTCTGGGAAAAATTGAGTTCGCCCAGTTTCTACTTTCCAGCCGCGAAAAAGGGTGCAAGTCAATCAAAATTCCGTAAACTAGCAAGTTGTAAAATAAAACTCACGAGGCCAAGGTCACTCCATTCTTGTAGCAGTAAAATGTTAATCAATCTTTCCTTTAAGTTTAACAAGAGTAAATATCTCAGATTAAAAGCAGCAGACATTGTGGAAGTTCAGGAGGAAACCTTTCGCGCCAATTCTGATATGAAACAAAGAATGATCGAAACAATCGCTTGTGTAGTAGAAAATACAAACGCTCTTGCTCGAAATCTTTCGCGGCGAAAAAATTCGCCTAGTGGAAAACGGGCTTTAAGCACATTACACGACGAATTCGGCGACCACAAGAAATACAAACTGCCTCGTGCTTTGTCATGTGACACCTGTAATCCAATCATTAAAGCCTGGCGCTACTACTACTACTACTACTACTACTCGGTACTTTAATGTCTGTTTCAAAACAAGCGATATCGCAGACAGAAAAAGCCTATTTAACAATTTGAAGTAGCTATGTCTTTAACTCAATATCACTACCAGTCTTCGACATTGAAAACACGAATTATTTGTCAATTTAAATCAACATTATCTATGTTGTGATCTTACTGGGAAAAGATTGGCTTCTGATATCCAATATTTTAGAAAATAAAACATTTTAGCATTGGAATACGAATCTTGTACCAGAAAGCATTTCAGCGCCATTAGTAATAGCGCCATCGTTTCTGTGGTCGTCGATTAACTTTTTGTCAGAATATCGGTGATGGTCGCATGGACAAAAAAGTTCTGGCGACCGTGTACGCACACTGGGCCAGCTCTTCATCGTCGGCGACGGAAATCGCTTATGTCCTCGTGTAGTGTTAATAATAATAATAATAATCACGTCATTTTACAAGGGTAGCAAATTAGGCCTGAGGCCTTTTTTCAAATTTGGCCCTTGGCACAGATCGTGCGAATGATTTCGATCATTACTGCAGGAATTCACCAGGCTTAAGTGCAAACCGTGACATTTTACATACTCCCCCACCCCCCTTCGATGTCCACGGAATGGAATTAACAGAACACCCATCATCTATAATTCTTCACAACTGTATGGTATATGTCAATGTAAGTGTTAGTTGTACTAATTGGCTGTTTACACCAATAGAACAAGAAACAAGCAAAGGCGTTACATTAACCATCATTTGAAGAGTTGGACAAATACACGTGATAGATTTAGGCTACGTGCTTTGTGAATATCAACAATGACATGGCATTTTAAAAATACGTGAAGGGGGTCTGTGTGTGCGTATTCCAGTGTTTTCGTAAACACGCCATAGGCCAACCAAATAATTATCCTTTGAGTGTTTCATTTTAACCTATATTTGTGTATTGTTGACCTATATTTGAAATTAGATTTAGCGTTTCATCTTTTTCTCAATGTTAATTTTTTTTCAAAAACGGAAAGCGAAGACCTCCGGCTTGTTTAACTCGCTGTCAGTTGAACTACATTAAACTTAATTCATTCATGTCTATGATATCTTTTTTCTGTTGTGAAGGAGTTATGACGTAGCATATCTTTGGGACATGTACCTTTAGAGAGTGAATGTACATGTATTCTGCCAATCTGTTTTACAGAGAATTACTTACGAATTATCTCTGTAACAGCATTCACCACGCAAGTCTCGCTATCCAGCATTCGACTCTGCCGTCGGCTTGCGTACTATAAGGTTTGACCCGGAGGTCATTGATCACGTGATTTACTACTTGGTCAAAAATGGCGCCTGTTAGCGAATTGTTTGGCGTTATAAACATTTTATAATTTGTTGGTGAATTCGAAATGTTTATCCCGCAAAGCGATTTTTATTATGTTATATTTCAAACATATATCAAGAATTCTTTGATTTGGATTAACTAGACATTTCTAAATTAATTGTTGGGCCTGTCGATCGCGTAGTACTGATAAACAAACCCACGTGTATTAAATATTATTTTATTCTAAAATTAGCACAGCGACATGCGCAGTTCGTATTTTCGACCATTTCACCCGTAATCTTACGCAAAAGAGTTCCCTGCAATATCTGTATATACATTATTATTTTGAAATTGTTACCCCATTTCTATTTCAATATGGAAATAGTATTAAATATATTATCATTTAATTGTTTTAAATCGTATTGTTTATCATTGTATATCTTCACCAAGAATCTTAGTGGCGTAGTCAATTGAGCCTTTAGCAGAGATTAGTGTAGACTGCAAGGGAAGACAACTCTGTTTGGGAGATGGCTGTAACAGATGACTGTCTTTAACACGTGCATTGACTTCCGTCATTGGCTCGATGGCTCGTGCGTTGTTTACATAACACGTAACTGCTTCGGGCAAAATTATGCCTTTTACTCATTTTAATACCCATTTACACTAAAAAGGAAATATTTTTAAACTACAGATCCCTAAACGTCTTTATTTATTTTTCTTATACTTCAAAAAAATGTTTTAGAATTTATTTTGTCGGAGGAATTAAGACATACCAGCGGCCAAGCCAATAATCACTGCGGGATCAGTTTTGGTATTCTGCATGACATTTTCTGCTTATCCACTGGAACCCCCGGCTGATTTAACTCGCTGTATATATGTTAAACTACACTTAAACTGAATTCATTCATGCCTATGATATCTTTATTCATGTTTTGAATGGGTTATGACGAAGCATTTCTTCGGGACATTAACCTGTTGTGTTTTTATGTAATTCTACGCCTACGTGTATTCTGCATGTCATTTTCTGCTTATTCGCTTCACTTTATAAGGGAGACAGAATAAAGGCTTATTCGGCCATAGTCCTGTTTACTTTGAATGAAGAGAGAAAACAAGACCTAAAATATACGTGGATTAGAACAACCGCACGATAAAATTGATAATCGAGACTTGTTTGTCAAGTTCCAATGCTACGATAATAAACAATATATATATACGCTACATCTTCAAGCACGCATAACTTTGCTCAGAATAAAGTACATATAATTGGAATGAAATACGTCATGCAGTTTGACATGAGATAAGTTCTGCCCGGCCTACTCTTATAATCGAATTCCAACTCTCCATGTGTACACGTTACCTCGGTTTTTAGTCCCATCCGAACGACTATACGTTGTCCCTTGCCAGACCCCCCCCCCCTCGCCCTACAATCAAAAGATATCACACAGATACATTTTAATATGATATAACACCACGGTGAAACAAATCCACCGTTATATCACAGTGATGGTTTGGTTATCGCTATTCTACGGCTTCACGTACCTGATAATATATATTAACATTGAAACAGGTGATCTGTATTCAAGATAGTTATTACAATATAGTGTAGATAATCTATAAGCGAATAAAGGCCAATACATGAATACTTTGCGACTGATACGTTCGACTTTTTTGGCAAGCGTAAATTTCTGGTCCGTACCACGTATCCGTATCGATTTTGCGTGTGACGTCATCAATGCGTGTGTAGTAAGTGATACGTAACACGGATACGACAGCACGTATTGAACAGCTTCCAGGATCGATTCATTTAATTTGATATGTTCGTTTGTTTGTGATTTCTAAGTATGATGTTTTGTCCATAGATTGGTTTTTGTGTAAAGTTCATGTTACGTTTTTTTTATTGATTTAACGCCGCCATCTTTCATTTTGTCTCAATCCCCTTAAGGACCTAAGTCCGTAACTCAAAATCCTCCAAAATCGTCGACATCGAAAACACGAATTATTGGTCAATTTAAACCCATATTGGTGATAGAAACTTACCAGGAAAAGATGAGCTTCTGATATCCGATATTTAAGACAAAAAAATATTTATTAACATTGGTACACGAATCGTGTACCATAATGCGCTTTAGCCCCAGTTGTATTGAGAGACCCGAGGGACGAGGCTAGACACATTGCACTAAGTCACGCGGAGTTATGTAGACTGGAATAACTAGACGCTCGACGTTTGCACATGATTGACATTGCTGGCTTATTTCGCCAAACATAACTGATTTGAAATTGGAGTAAAAACGGAAACCATTGAATGTAAATCAGTTTATTTACATTCATATTACAGTATTATATGCGTTGCGAACCACTTTTGTGAATTTCTAGGTCCCAAATGTTAGCGATTTAGCCCCTTTAATATACAGAAATAGGTTAAAACAACAACATAACTTTATTGTACTATTCACCTTGATAATGTGATCTAAATATTTTTTTCTACACTTATTCATCGTATCATTTTACTCTATTCGCTAATAAATAAATGGGTATCGTTTTACTTTTAACGACCTTAATATCAACAGAGAGAACATGCTAAAAATGAAATAAACCTTACTGTACTTGGATTTGAAAAAAAAAACTTATAACGATATTGTGTTTTACAAGTCCCGTGGGTCACGGGGGCTGAGTAGGTGAGACGCTGGCTCGCTAGCCAGGGGGTCGGGTGTTCGATCCCTGAATTGGCCGAGAATGTTCATCCAGATTTTCGGCGTGATTCCCTGATGCAGGACGGAGGGCCTGACAAGGACGGGTGTCTAGTCGTTCGGTTGGTATGAAACGCGTGCATGTAAAAGATCAATTGACAGTTGGAATTCGATATAAGAGTAGGCCGAGTGCCGATGTCCGGGCAAAATTTCCCTGATAGCACACTGTATGGCTTATGCCCGTCTACATTAGCCCAGTTCCGGACAATACAGTAGGACGTTAAACACCAACTGGGCTAATGCAAAACAAGGCATCTTTTTCGTGCAATAGCAATTAGAGCACGTTGCCTTAATTTTATGGTCCATCCGAATGACTATTCCTCTCTCCAGGACCACTGGAAGCGGGAAAAATTTCTCGGTCAACCAGAGACATGCGGGTTAGTGGGCAAGCGCCATATGTAAGTAAATGTTTAGTCCGAACATAGCAAACAAGGGGGTAAATATTTATTTTAAAAAATAAATCTATGTAAATCTGGGTCCGGTTGTCCAAAGCTTCGTTATCTCTATTAACGATCCGTTAACTTTAACGGAGAGAAAGATTGTTGCTGAAAATAAAGGTCCCTAACATTCTGTGTTGCAAAGTTTTCCTACAGATTTATGCTAGTATTTCTAAAGGAAAAAATAAAGTATTCTATAGTGTTTTCTGTAGTAAATTTAACAAACAACAGGTTACCAAGATATTGGCCCATTGGAGTTTAACGGATCGTTAACATAACTTAGTTTTGAGCAACCGACCCCTGGAGCGTAAAAGCAATTATGCAAATGTCTTTTTACTTTAGTCTGTTAAAGATACATTTCGTGAGATTAGATAAAAAGCTGGAAGTTGTCACTTTAATAGTCAAAAACTAGATGATGTAAAGAGAATTTTCGAAAAATATCAGTCCAATAGATCCACTCTAAACCGAGAATTTTGTGATTAAATTTTCGGCCTAGCCTCGATCATTATTACTAAAGTTGGTACGATAAAACAAAACATAGTCTCGTTTATCCATTTCATAATTAAATCATAAATGGAAGTTAAGCAGCAAATCGGATCCTAATCCAGACATCGAGAGTTAATTATAGTCTGGATAAGTTAATTATTGTCTAATTAATAATTTAGATTACATTCCAGGACTATAGAAAGACCTGCATTGGGCAGATTTAGCTCTTACGTAATGCATGTTTAAAGAGGCAGTATTTTTGGAGAATAAACGGTAGACATTGAGTTAAATATTCATTCCAACAAAACGACATTATTGGTTTTAAAATCCACCAATAGACTTTATTGCTATTTATTTCGTTTTTACATCAATTTCTATATATTCACGTAATTATTTCTATGTAACTGTAATTGTGTCATTTTTTAATACTTTTATATATCCACCAACATCGAGGACATGACATTAACAAACCAACAAACATCTCATCCCTTAACACGGACGCGTAGGCACCCATAAGAGACTTTTGGCAAGCGGGATTTTTACCGTCTGTATCACGTATCCTTATCGTACACGTGATACGTTGCGTCAGTGTAGTTTTAGAGTTTTGGCAGATTTTTGCGTCGCGTAAGTATGCACCGATGAGCGGAGCTTAGTTCTATTAAAGTAATGGCAGATATTACCAAGATCATCATCAGTACTAGTCACGTGCCTATTATAGTGTACAGCTTCCCGGAGGGGGGGGGGGGGTGAAGTCGCTCGACAGTCGCTGAGCTATTAAAACAAATAATTATCGAATCAAATTAAAAAATCTCCGACTTCGACTCGACAGTAATTTTACCACAGAATAAAATCCTTTGCGGATTTGCATGGTTCTGCCTCCCTAAATTTAGAATGTAGATCAACCATCACGGTTAAAATGACATCAAAAATATACCTTTGTGTTCTAGAATAAGCAAAGATTCATAAAAAACGCCAAGATACAACATTTCACCATCTAAAAGTAGTAAAAAGACACGAAATTGTTATACGGACCCTTTCCGTATAAAGGCTGTTCGATACGTGCTACCGTATCCTTGTGTCGTATCACGTATGATAAATACCCACACATTGGTGACGTCAAACGCAAAATCCATACGGATACGCGATACGGAGCAGACATTTACGCTTGCTAAAAGACTCTATTGATTGTGATATCGTAGACAAACATACCCAATTCCTACGCAATCTGGATAATATAGTTTATGACAAAATGTACATTACGTATTATCATATAAATTATTATTTGTTAATCCCGTGGGGATCACGGTGGCTAAGAGGGTAAGACGCTGGCTCTCTAGACTGGAGGTCGGGTGTTCGATCCCTGTATTGGCTGAGTAAAGTTCATCCAGATTTTACGGCGGGGTTTCCCCTTGTCAATGGTGCAGGGTGGAGGGCCCGACAAGGACAAGTGTCTAGTCGTTCGGATGGGACGAAAAGAACTTGTACGTAAAATATCCCTTTGCGGTTGGAATTTGATCTAAGATTAGGCTGTAGCACCGCTTCCCGGGCAAAATTTTCTTCATATCATACTGCATGGCGTATGCCCGTCTTTATTAGCCCAGTTTAGGAGAATAAAATAATGACATTTTAAGATAATAAATTATTATGATGCTGATTGAATCGGAGACCCCGACCCCCACCCCACCAACCCAAAAAAAAAGAAAAAAAAAGAAAGGTTAAAATAAAAAAACCCAAAACAAAGTCCCCCTCCCCCATGGATTGGTTTAATGGGGGTTTCTTATGCTAACTTGTTTGTGACATTTCTTTACTTATTGGTGTCCTGATTCTCAGGAATTTGACCTTCTATCCGTTATGCATGTATACATCTTGTATGCATATATATGTAAAGATAGAAGGTCAGACTCCTGTAAATGATTCAAGGTTTTAGTTTGTTTGCTCTGTTATTGTGTGTTCTACGTGGCCTCGCATTTTAAAAATATGAACCCTGATGTCACGTGTGATGGAATGTACACCAAGTAAATATGCAATTTAAAACGCATTCAGATATTAATACCACTGTAAAGCTATATATTAAATATATGCACAGAAAACCTTGAAGGAGGCGGGTGGCTGAAAGTACACACGACCAATTAACGTGGATTTATCTGCAGGGTTTTAGAAATTTATGATTTAGGGTAAGAACAATAAATATAGTACATACAGAGTGACAGGAATAATACACCTGTCGATTTCAAAATATGTTAGTACATGTGTCATAACGTAAACATCCGCATTTAATTTATTTTCGGGCAATGAAAAATTCGACGACCTTTTTTTTTCTATTAACGGGCATTTCGTGTTCTGTCCCCATAACTGTCATCGAGCTCCTACGCCTATGTACAGGAGTGGAGACCTGACAAGAACAGCTGTCTAGTCGTTCGGATGGTACGCAACGACCAATAATTCGTGTTTTCGATGTCGAAGATTTTGGAGGATCGTGAGTTACGGACTTAGGTCCTTTAAAATAAAAAGGACTGTGATCGAATTGGCCTTTATCCTGTCTCCCTAATAATGTGCAGCGTAAAAGCAGAAAATGGCATGCATAATGCATGCACATGAAAACAGTGTAGGTACATGTCCTAAAGAAATACTGCATCATAACTCATTCTCAACAGAAATAAAGATATCATAGACAGGAATGAATTAAAGGAGCTAAGTCCGTAACTCAATTTCATTCAAAATCTTCGACATTGAAAACATTAGTGATGTAGTCTTACCTGGAAAAGATGGGCTTCTGATATGCAATATGTATTTAAGAAGAAGTGAACATGTAACCATCGGTACACGAATCGTGTACCATAATGCGTTTTAACCCCGTTCTAGCAAGAGACCCAGGGGACGAGGCTAGACACATTGTACCAAATCAAGCGGCATATGTAGACTGGAATAACCAGACGCTAGAAATTTACATTCGATTGAGACTGTTGGCTTATTTAGGCGAACATAACTGATTTGAAATTAGAGTAAAAACGGAGACGATTGATTGTAAATCAGTTTATGTACATTCATATTACAGTATTATATACGTTCCGACCCACTTTTGTCAATTTCAAGGTCACAAATGTTAGCGATTTAGCTCCTTTAAAGGACCTAAGTCCGTAACTCAAAATCCTCGAAAATTTACGACATCGAAAACACGAATTATTGGTCAATTTCAATCAACATTGATGTGGTGATCTTACCTTGAAGCGGTAGGCCTCTGATATCCAATATTTAAAACAAAATAAACATTTTACCATTGGTACACGAATCGTGTACTAATCGTGCACCATAGTGACCAGAAAGAACGAGGCTAGACATATTCCACAACTCCAGTCAAACGGTGAGGCCATATCTTATGTGGTGGCCATGCACGGTAGACTAGAATAGCCAGACACTAGCCATTTCTATTAGGTTGAGACTCATGCTGTATTTCGCTGAACACATAACTAGTTTTAAATAAGAGTCAAAACGGAAAGAATTTAATGTAAATCAGTTAATATACAATCAGATTATATTATTATATGCGTTACGACCCATTAGAATCAATTTCCAGGTCCCAAATGTTAGCGATTTAGCTCCTTTAAGTTTAATATTGTTCAATAACTGACACAGCGTGTTACATCAACCGGTGGTTATCTGATCAATTGCAGTGAATAAGTAGAAAATGGCATGCGGAATGCATGTACATAAAAACTCTACAGGTACATTCCAAAGAAATGCTACATCTTCACAACAGATATAAAGATATCATAGACATGAATTAATTAAAGATACATTATGGGAGATAAGATAGCGAGTTGGCAGTTCCCAGTATAATAGTTAATAACTACATTATGTAAAGGTAAAGTGCTGAAAATTTCAGTCACATTGATCCACTTTGAACCGTGAACCATTCGAATAAAAATTCCGCTTAGCCTCGATCACCATTACTGAAGTCGGTAAGGCGAAACTAATAGTCTCGATTATCCATTTATTTGTTAAATCACGAAGGAAAGTTTTCTTGCAAATCGGACAACAATCCAGCAAATATCGAAGTCTAGGCCTACCATCGACAGCTGATTATGGTCTAAATAAGTTAGTTAATATCTAGTTTATAATTTCTATAACATCTGAAGCTTAAATTAAGACTTGCAGTAATCAGATTTAGCTCTTGAATAATGTAACTTTAAGTTTAATTATAGTTCAACTGTCTATAGATCTAAAGATGTACCCCCTGCACACCCATTAGATAAACATGAAGTTTGAATACATGCATTAACAAAGTAACAATATGTACATGCTTATAATATGCACGTACACCGATTACATAAGATAGAAATCAGCGGCGGCGCCAGCCGGTGCTGAGTGGGGGGGTAAAAAGCTATGGGTTTTTTTTAGCCACGCCCTTTTTGCTTAGGGAAACGCCCTTCTACAGCTATTGGATACACCTGTTTTAGGTCGAGAAAAGCCCTTTCTAACATGTGATGTTGCACTTTAATATAATATAATGCACAAAAAAAGGATCCTAATCCCCCCATAAATTTTATGTCATTTTTAACAAAATTTGGATGGCCATGATTTTCAAAAGTGGCTCCGCCACTGGTGCAGGGATGTAGCCAGGAGTTGCTGAGTAGTTGTAATAAAAAGTATGGCGAGCGTAGCGAGCCAAAAATTTTTTGGGAGGGGGGAGTGGTCTTTTATGAAAATTCAACATGTGATGTTGTACTTTAATATAATATAATGCACAAAAAAAGGATCCTACCCCCCCCCCCCCCCCCCCATAAATTTTATGTCATTTTTAGCAAAATTGGGATGGCCATGATTTTCAATAGTGGGGGGGTAACTACCCCCCCATACCCCCCCGTGGCTCCGCCACTGATAGAAATGCCATATAAAAAGAATTTAGTTTTAAGATAAGACATTTGAAGTAGATTTTAGGTAAAGAGTTTTTTTGCCTGATACAATTCAAGTTATATAAGGTCTTTAAAGAGGGTGGCAACAAATACCGGAGTTTGAATCCTTTAACGCCTACACTGATTTCATCTATTATTAACTATGATTAACAATGTTAATAAGGTAAGAGATGAAATAAGTAATCAGGGTATTGTTTTAGAACAATTGTATAGATAAATAAGCAGTGGTTAGAGACTAATTTTGTTACGTCTTTTTTGTGAATCATTTTAGTGAAGCCTGTATCACAACAGGCCCGGACTGTACAGCGCAGTGGACGCCTACGGCTGGCCCCGGATCCATTCACTTGATTTGATAATTGTTTATTTTTGACAATGTCTATTTTCTGTCTTGTCCGCAGGTTTATCTTGTATATTTTTGTTTTGCGTGTAGTGCGGTCCTCCTGCACTTAATGATAGATTTACTATTGTAAGAAGTTTCAATTTCTCTAGTCCAGGGTTAACATCGGCAGTATGTTTTACATTTATCAAATTAATTCAAAGGCCATTATTTGCTTGAATATTAAGCGAGGGCTATCCACAATCGTTTGTAGAGATTTGTGCCCTTAGTTATTCGACAGTGAACTAGCGGAGTAGGAATGGTCGATTAAAAGGACGGTAGCATTACACCTTCAACATATTTCATGTTTTGCCTTATAATATTTTTTATTAACAACGCTTAGCGGGTGAGTTAAATGATTTTAAGGAATTCTAAACATTTATCAAAATACTCTGAAAATTAAATCAGTTTGTGGTATTTTTTGTTTCTTTAACGGGTTTGCCAAATAGTCTAACGTGTACACTTAAGACCATTAGGTCTGTCATTGAGAGAACTGTCGTGGTTTCGATCCCAAGCATGTTGGTGACAAAGAGTAGAATCGCCTGTCACAATCTCGTGAATTTTGTATGGGTCCTACGGATTCTCCCAAACTGCTAAAGACCCCCTTCACGCAGGTAAATTACTGACATGAAAATTGTACCATATGGTAGTCAAAAATTTATTAATTTATAAGAAAGTTAGCTTTTTGAATATTTGTTTTACTTTTACAAGGATCAAGCGTTCTTTATATAAAAAAATAATTTTATTGAGTGATTCGCGATCTTTACCGAAAGTAGTCAAGCACATTGCGTTACGAAAATATTAAATTACATTATAATTTTTTATCTTTATGTTTCGTTTTATAGAACATATTTTATAAACATATCTAATGCATCGAGGGTTCAATCCCAGTGATATTCGGTCTCCCGTCCGATCAGGCAGGTTTCCCCCGAGTTCTTCGGTTTCTTCCTGCAGTAATGATCGAAATCATTCGCACGATTTGTGCCAAGGGCCAAATTGAAAGCAAGCCCCAGGCTTAATTTTCTACCCTTGTAAAATGACGAGATTATTATTATTATTATTATTATTATCTTAGAATCTAATTGAATAAAATAAAATAATAGATCACATAATATATCATTGAAAATTTACATTAAATACTTTTAACCGAAAGCATCACATAAGCAAATAATAAACGCTTATGCATACTAAACTTTGGCTGTCTGTCTACAATTAGCTCCGCTTGGCAAGGGAGAACAATGGACATGGTCCGGTTATACTTATTTAAATGGATTACTAAAAGTAATTGCAGGATTACCAGTAATTTGTTTTCAAATATCAATACATGTATCTTATTAGAAAAATGAGCGCACTATGTACATTATAATATTTTATCTTAATGTTCCATTTTATAGAACATATCTTAGAAACATATCTAATGCATCGAGGGTTCAATCCCAGCTCAGGGCAAAAACTTTATCGTTGTAAGTGAGAGTGATATTCGGTCTCGCGTCCGATCAGGCAGGTTTCCCCCGAGTTCTTCGGTTTCTTCCTGCAGTAATGATCGAAATCATTCGCACGATCTGTGCCAAGGGTCAAATTGAAAACAATCCCCAGGCTTAATTTTCTACCCTTGTAAAATGACGAGATTATTATTATTATTATTATTATTATCTTAGAATCTAATTGAATAAAATAAAATAATAGATCACATAATATATCATTGAAAATTTACATTAAATACTTTTAACCGAAAGCATGACATAAGCAAATAATAAACGCTTATGCGAACATAGTCTTGCCCATAGGCTAAACAATGAAAATTAAATGAAATGCTCCGACGGGGCCAATGCATACTAAACTTTGGCTGTCTGTCTACAATTAGCTCCGCTTGGCAAGGGGGAACAATGGACATGGTCCGGTTATACTTATTTAAATGGATTACTAAAAGTAATTGCAGGATTACCAGTAATTTGTTTTCAAATATCAATACATGTATCTTATTAGAAAAATGAGCGCACTATGTATATATATATATATTTATGTATCCAAAATTATTAGCACAACCGCAAAGTTGTACTACTTTGTTTCACGGTAAATGATGAATAGATAAAAAGGTATGCCGACACAAACTGATTTCAACACTGGTTTAATAACATTTTAACATTTTAAAGTACTTTTCGTCCATCTTGGGACTATTCATAAAATAATGTCATAACATATAGATGGACAATATAGTGTATTTATACATATTTATATTTACATAGTAACACTGTGGTTTTAAGTGGCTATAGTTACCATTGTCTATGGTTACATAGTATATAGGTAACAAGCATAAAACATGTATACACGCGTGTTAATCGGTTGCTTATTGGGTACAATACAATTTAGAAACAATGAATGATAGATATTAACGGGATAGATTAAGACTATTAATAAATGAAATTAATGGTCAATTGTTACTTAAATACTATTAAGTCGAGGAGCGTATTTTTTAATAAAATGGTTCTCCATTGATTTCCTTTTCGTGGTGTCATCGACTTTCATTTTATAAAAAGGGAAAATTTGAAATTTAACTTGTAAGTGTTTCGCACATTTAAAGATGTGTCGATTTACAAATAAGGGCCCATATTCAATATTACAATCCCGCCGATGGTTGCGAACCCTATCCCGTAGATGATTGGATGTCTCCCCAATATAAAAAACCCCACAACCCTTGTATATTTATGTATATATATATATATATACAATCATAAAGATGGTAGACCCTCTTCCCAAACTGCACCAAAAACATAACCAGCTTCCCCACCCTATCTCTTCCCTTATGACTATTCTTTATCATTAAATATACCAATCTACTAATGAATTAAATTGAAATGGGGTTTAACGCCCCACTTTCCGCCCGATCTCCAATTCCAGAAATTGTTTTATCCAACCAAATAATAGGACCGTATAGATTTTATTTCTTGTTTACTCTCTTCTTTTGGGATGCATTTGTATGGCTTTAAAGATTATGACAATAAAAGAAACAAATATATTTCTATGTTTACCGTTTAATGTTATTGCCAGTGTAATTATAACAGAAATTGTATCAATACTTATTCACAAGCGCAAACTATTCGCTGTCTCGGGTGCTACTATACTGAACCACTTGGAGGGATTATCAGTTAACATAATTATGTGTAACGGTTTGTTAGTCATTTTCTTTATAGACCCTTATAACTGTCATGTCAAATGTATAAAATAGTGATACTCAATGTGTTAATGGTGGTATACAGGGTTCTTTGCTTTCACCAATGTTATTGAATTGATTGTACCAATGACTTTCTAATGAAACATTTTGATAGGTATGATTAATAAATCATGTGGAATTGAGGTAATAATTCGGTATGTTATTTCTGGATACTGTACACGGTAACAATACCTTTTTGATAAAATGTAAATGATTGGCCGTAATGTATATTGGGTGTATTGGCGTATCGCTTGACACTAAAAACAATGTTTTAAAAGATAAATCGTTTAATAACATCTTTCCAGACGTTATGTTCTAGTGCCCTATATTCAACAGTGAGGACATTTGCTCTTAATAATATTGCATCGATTTCCAATTTTGTAAAGGACCCTTTCATCGAACAATTGCGACTCCATTTTTGTCAAGATACTGCCACGCGTGATAATGGGTAGGGTTATGGACTCTCTTGTTCCACTTTGACAAATCGCCCCAACTCATTCATTCTGTATGAAACCCGCATTGTGCCGTATTCAAAATGAAGTGAATTCATAAGCACTGAGATCAGTCTTTCTGAACGCCTTTTACAATATCTGTTAAAGAAGGCTACAACTAATACCCTTTTCATTTAAATAGGTTTATATATAAACCTTTTTAAAAACGAAGAGCGGTGAATATAGGGAATAATCTGAATAAAATTCATGGAGATTATGACCTTATGTACCCAGAAAAAAGAAGGCTACAACTAATACCCTTTTCATTTAAATAGGTTTATATATAAACCTATTTAAAAACGAAGAGCGGTGAATATAGGAAATAATCTGAATAAAATTCATGGAGATTATGACCTTATGTACCCAGAAAAAAGAATCTTTAACATTACAGTAAGATGCAAAGCAATGTATAAATAAACGATTTTAAAACCATCATCATGGAAGTTATAAAGGTTCGTCAGTACTTCAAACATAAATGACAATATGAAGAACTTAATTAATTGGTTAATGATTTCCCTTTCAGGTTTCCGACGAACCGTCGCGGCACTACGGAGAAAAAGGAACCATGGAGATGTCAGCAAGTGGAAGTGACAATATCCAGATTAAAAGGCGGCTGTACAATCAAAGAGACTTGGACAGAGTTTACAAGAAAGAGGAACCAGAAGTTGGAATCAAGGATAGAATCAAAGGCTCATGTTCATGTTCACCAAAATCCATCTGTCATCATTTGCTCAACTACTTTCCTATAATCGGAGTTCTCAGGAATTACAAGTTGACAAAAATCCTCGTAGATGTGCTGTCTGGTCTTTCTGCAGGATTTATGCATCTTCCACAAGGACTTGGATTCGGATTACTCGCTTCTCTACAACCTGTTTATGGTTTGTACACTACCTTTTATCCCATTTTGTTGTACGTGATTTTTGGGACATCTCCTCATGTATCGTTTGGGACTAATGCTGTACTTGCTGTTCTAACTGCTTCTATTGTAGAAAGGGAAGCGGGAACGCTTGCTGCTACTGGTGCTACCGGTAATAGTAGTATAGTGAATATTCTTACGGAACAGGACATTCTCGAATATAAAGTTGGAGTCGCTATGGCGGTAACCTTTCTCGCGGGGATAATTCTACTTGCAATGGGATTGATGCGTTTGGGATTCCTGACGAGTTACTTATCCGTTTCGTTTATCGGTGGATTCACGACTGCTTCAGCTATACACATCGCTACCAGCCAAGTTGGTAAGATGCTGAACATCAAGGTGCAACCTTATGCAGGAGCTGGGAAACTGGTAAAAACTTACATTGATATATTTACAAATATAACCAAAACAAACATTGCTGATCTAGTTATATCTGTAATTTGCGTCATCATTCTGCTTTTAGTCAAGATTTGCATCAACCAAAGATTCAAGGCCAAACTTAAATTTCCAGTTCCCATCGATTTGCTGATTGTTATTGTAGGAACGATTATTTCCCATTTTGCTAATTTAAATGGACGTTTCGGAGTTGCAATTGTCGGAAGTGTACCAACAGGCATGCCTTTGCCAAGACTTCCCAACTTTGAAGTTCTACCCCGAGTTGGTATGGATAGTTTTGTGATCGCTATTTTGGCATTTGCTTTAACCATAGCCATGGCTAAGTTAATGGCAAGACTAAATGAATATGAAGTTGATGATAATCAAGAACTTGTAGCTTATGGGATGTGTAACTTTGTCAGTTCCTTCTTCTTGTGTTTCCCGTCTTGTGTTGCTCCACCCCGCACGATGATTCTCCACACATTGGGTACAAAATCTACGCTGAATGGAATAACTTCTGCGGTTTTCATTCTGATAGTACTTTTAGCTGCTGGTCCACTCTTTGCGTCACTACCCGTTGCTGTCCTCGCTGCCATGATTGTTGTTGCCATGAAAGAACTATTGCTCCAGGTAACCCACCTACCGCAGATTTGGCGAGTTTCCAAACCAGATTTTGTGATTTGGTTGATGACTTTGCTAGTGTCGGTGTTTGTTGATCTGGATATCGGAATCGTTGTCGGAATCGGAATATCCATTTTGACAGTGATTGTCCAGAACCAACTAAGTTCTGGATACTTGGTCGGATCACCTGCCGGAGAACGTATGTTTTTAGACAAGAGATATCGAAATACAATCAATGACGTCCCCGGAGTAACAATCTTCGCTTTCGATGCTCAATTATTCTTTGCCACTGCGGACAGATTCAAAAAGCAGTTATACGAGAATGTCTTCAATCCTGCGACCCACAGAGCTGAAAAAGAAATGTACGTCGATTCTGTTACAGTCAGCGAACCAGATTCGAAGAACGCTAATGGTGGATTGGAATCTTTAAACGTGGCGGCCCCTGTTGACCAAGAGAAGACAATCCATTACCTTATTATTGATTGTAGCAGGATATCATACATCGATATAGCAGGTATCAATATTTTGAAGCAGATAGTCGTGGAGTTTGGTCACGTAGATGTCGACATATTGCTAGCTCGGGTACCCAAGTACACATTGGAAACTTTAGAACGATCTGATTTCTTTGTCAATTATAAGAGAGAGTTTATTTTCTATGATATAGTTGACGCTGTTGAATTCGCAACCCATTCCCATTCACACGACCCAATACATGTACATTTATAGACAGGGGATAACTCGTGTATTTTAACACAAAAGAGACACACTTAGATCGTTGAAAACCACAATAATGTCGACTTTCAGGTAGATCTGGTATGTTGTATTGGGCACTGTGTTGGGATTAAGATACATTCGTTACCCAAATTTACACGTGTCTGTATAGACAAGACGACAACGATTAGGATCTAAATGCAACGAATTACACAACAGCATACATCCCGGTATGAGGCTGGGAAATTTGATAAATTGGTATAACTACATTAAATGTATTATTTTCAAGGATCACTTATTATTGTCCTTTCATACCAACCAAAAAAAAATGCAAATCATTAATTCATTGACTAATCCATATCCTATTTCGTTTCGTTGTTACAGTGCAAAATTTAGTTTTACTTCGAAAGAAACAACCGAACCTAAGTATTGACCGAGAGATTGCGATATGATATATACAATATATAACAATGTTCAATGGTAATTTAATAGTGTAGGAATTTGTAGGATTCCAGATTTGAGATTGTTTATTTAGATATAAACTAATACTTCTCCACATTACATGTATAATGTAAATATAACTATGTAAAATATGAAAACAGTGGTTCGAGTCTTAAAATATTAGAACGCATTGTCAAAAATATTAAAGGGACAATACCACTCTTGCTGGCTTGACAGGTCCAGAAAAAATAGCCTTATTCTAACAACTAGATGTTTAAGTGTCCTCCTACCTGTTGTGTAAATTGTCCATTACATTCTATTTTACTTGTCCAGAGGGTTCGAAAATGTGTTTAAATCCAAGTTGCATTTGAAAGTGTTTACGTAAAGCTTTTCAAACCATGTTGTTACCATGTAGTTAAATTTTTCCAATTTGTAAAAGTCTGAACTGTTACAGCAATTGATACACAGCTAAGCTAAATAGGTTTCAATTTGTACAACACTTCACATGTCGCAATGGCGATACAATGCTAAACATGTTCTCTCGCAATTAATAGGATATATATTACATGTGTTGCTGTTACTAAAATCATTTCACATTTCGCATAATATTAAATTAAAACCACATTATTGTATTATGATATATAAACAAATATTTGAATTATCTGTTTTACTGATATCGTCTTTGTTTTATTGAGTGCATTTAGCAGTTTGGATAAAGGATCTCACATGCTCATACATTGTTATATTCGAACGATTACACTCTGTCCATTTCTGGGCACCAACGACGAGATAGGCGTACGGGCTGGATGACAGTAAGGGGGGGGGGGCAGAAGCCGAAATGCCCGAAAAAAATTCGTGTTTACAGACAGCGACGCCGGTCTTCCTCGAGAAACGAAGAAGTGGGGCCTACCTTGTATGGCAATCCCTCAAAGCTTTTTTTTCAATATTTGACGGCTGTAAACACGTTTTCCTGCTATTCCAGCCTTGGTATACAGAGACCTCAATTTGGTCCTATATAGCCTATCTGGCTGATCCGAATTCCAAACAACCAATGAATCGTCGCGCTGTATTGGGGCCTCACCCCCCCCGGAGAACATTTTGAAAATTTAATTACCGCAAATGCCTTTTATGCTTTTTAGCCCGTGTAAGCAACTCCAAAAGTATCCCAAGGTTTTGTAACCGAAATCCCACACTGAATTCCAATCATCCAATCAGACGGTTGAACTGCATTCACAAATAATAATCGATGCCCGAAAAATGTCCTACAAGGTAAAGTGGCTCCAGACAAAATGTTTTAGTCCATAGTCAACTCCAGGGGCCGCGGAGCCGGGGGGGGGGGGGGCTATAGCCCCGGACAATAATTTTTTATAGTGAAAATAAAATGTCACCAAAAGTTCAAAAAAGCGAAAAAAGGTTAAAGGGGGGGGGGGTATGGTCAGTAGCCCCCCCCCCCCGAAATCGGGGCCGCTCCGCGGCCCTTAGTCAACTAAGTACAAATTCGTGATATTTAATTACAAGAAAACTAAAATTAGTGTTTTATAAGGGCTCGATGACGGGTTTATAGACAGCGGCCCCGGATTTCTGACCTTGTACTGGCCCCCCAAGAAATAATCCATGGCAATTGGTCAGGATAATATTATAGCCCTTCTATACAACACAAACAAATAATGCATTACATGCTACACTAATCCATGTGTGAAACCCATCACAAAGTGATATCAGGTGTTCCCTGCCTGTTGAACGTCACCTTGCGGTGGTGAAGCCGTAACATGCTATGTAAGATAAAGGGAAATAACTCCATTTTTGAGACCTGGGTGTGAACGAAAGATATACCAGAAGGCAGTAACCTACTAATGGATCATTCAAAGCTGCGGTGACTCAATGAATAAGTCAACGGCTCACTAACCAGGAGGTCCCGTTCAGGCGGTACAGGGTAAGGGGATTGACAGAGGTCTGGTGTAAATATTGGCGTGCACGGCAAAGATCCCTTACTTAAAGTTGGAATTCAATGAGGAATAAAAAGAAAAAGCCGCTGTTAAACATAAACTATTCACATGCTCACTCTGCATATAAAAAAGAGAACCCTTGACAGTTGGAATACGATATAAGAATAGGCTGTAGTGTTGCTGTCCGGGTAAATTTCCCCTCGTATTACAGTGTATGGCGCATGTCCGTCTTCATTAGCCCAGTCAGTGAAGGTGCAGGAGCAAGACAAATTCGGACCCTACCTAACACACCTGTACAAGGACTATGAATCAAATTAGGGTTTCTACCTCTACTATAGTTCCTTAAGGATTGGTCACTGACTGGAGGCTTTCCACGGACCGTTCCTAACCGTCCCTATACGGTTGAGTTATGACGTAGCATTTCTTGGGGACATGTACCTTTATGCACTGGAACCCCCGGCTGATTTAACTCGCTGTATAGTCAGTCGCTCTACCGAGTACGACACTCCGACTCGCACATACCAAGGTCGTCTGCAAGCAGATTTACCTGCCTTCGAAAGACACCTGCATAATTTTCTCAATGCTAATCCTTTTTCTAAAAACGGAAAGTGAAGACCCCCGGCTTGTTTAATTTGCTATCAGTTGAACTATATTAAACTTAACTCATTCATGTCTATGACATCTTTATTTCTGTTTTGAAGGAGTTATGACGTAGCATTTCCTGGGGACATGTAGTCTACCTTTATGCACTGGAACCCCCGGCTAATTTAACTTGCACAAACCAAGGTCGTCTGCAAGCAGATTTACCTGCCTTCGAAAGACACCTGCCGAAACACACATGTCGGACACACACCACCCCGTTAGCCCGCGAGGGCCAAGTAGGGTTTAATCGTTCTGTCGCCGGTTTCAGAGAGGCAGACGCGGACATCGTGGGACGGGATTCCGGCTTAGATGCGTTCAGATGTAAGCCCCAGAACAAAGGTTAATTCATTCATGTCTATGATATCTTCATTTCTATTGTAAATGAGTTATGACGAAGCATTTCTTTGGGCCAAGTACCTGTTGTGTTTTTATGTAGGCCTACGTGTATTTCTGCATGCCATTTTTTTCTTGTTTCTTATTCACTGCACTTTGTAAGAGAGACATAATGGAGGCCCGATTCGACCCTAGTCCTGTTTACTTTAAATGAAGAGAGAAAACAAGATATAAAATATACGTGGATTAGAACAACCGCACGATACAATGGATAATCGAGACTTGTTTGTCAGGTTCCGATGCTACGGTTGATAATAAACAATATATATATATATATATATACGCTACATCTTCAA
Source organism: Patella pellucida (assembly GCA_917208275.1). Lineage (NCBI taxonomy): Eukaryota > Metazoa > Mollusca > Gastropoda > Patellidae > Patella > Patella pellucida. Next base: position 18,919,729 of record OU795041.1, read on the forward strand.
GCATGCATAACTTCGCTCAGAATAAAGTACATTTAATGGTAATGAAATACGTCATGCAGTGTGACATTGGAAAAGTTTTGCCCGGCCTACTCTTATAATCGAATTCCAACTCTACATGTGTACACGGTACCTCGGTTTTTAGTCCCATCCGAACGACTATGCGTTGTTCCTTACCAGACCCCCTCCCCCGCCATGCAATCAAAAGATATCGCACAGATACATTTTAATATGATATAACACCACGGTGAAACAAATCAACCGTTATATCACAGTGATTGTTTTGTTATCGATATTCTACGGCTTCACGTACCTGATTAAATATATTCACATTGAAACAGGTGATTTTTATTCAACATAGTTATTACAATATAGTGTAGATAATCTATAAGCGAATAAAGGCCAATACATGACGTAAATTCCCGGGACCAGCTGTTTCACGAAATCGTAACAAACGATAAAATCCCAATTTTAGTAGATACTTCAATTTTGATTGGCTAAACACTAAAATCAATCTAATATTATCCAATCAAATAACTAAAATTCGGATTTTTTTATCTTAGTTTGCGTGTGACGTCATCAATGCGTGTGTATTTCTCAGGTATGTATATTTGATGTTATTTTAACCATGATAAAGACTGGAATTTAAGCATTACTTTTGATGAGCTTTACGCGGAATTTTCATATTTTCCTGTCTGTCTGCATGGTGGCTGATTAGCGACTGTCGAGCGACTTTACCCCCTTCTTGAATCTGTGTACACGTGAACTGCTGGTAATCTTTGTAGATAACTGCCATCATGCTGTAATAGAACTAAGCTTAGCTCAGCTACCCATACGCACGAGGCGCGAAAATCTGCCAAAACTCTAAAACTACATTGACGCAACGTATCACGTGATGATACAGATACGTGATGCGGATGGGAAAAGTTTCGCTTGCTATAAATCACTATTTAAGAAACTATTCCGTTTAACACTATTCGATCAATTTGAATATTTTCTGGATACCCCCACTTTGATAACTTTGAAGTTGTTATTCGCGGCCTGTAATGGTATTTACCTCGACTCTCAGTCTCGGTAAGGAAACCTATAATAAGTGATTAAAGCCGACTAAAATAACTTAAGTTTTGGTCATCTAAAGTCATTCAAATAATAGTAAATGGAACATATGCCCTAACTCTGCCCTAACTATATTCAGTATACCTTGATTTTATTGAATACTAAAAATGTTTTTTTTTTTTTGTTTTTTTTTTCTTTTAAAATAATTTATTTACAGAAGTCATAAATACACACATATAATGCAAATCAATAAGGTTCATGTATATACAGTTCAATATATATATTTTTTTTACATTATATAGATTTATGTAAATAGGTCAGTATTACATAAAAATATTACATAAAAAGTACATCATACAGTATATTACATTATAGGGGTTGGTTTAAAATTACTTCATTTGTACATATAATTATATCATTAAATTATTTAAGATTCATTTATTTTTGTCAGTACATGTTTATCTTTAGCTTGATGTGCAGGGGATTAGTTACTTCTATTATTCTAGAAGGGTTTTCTGTTGTTGTTAAGTGTACGCCTGTAATCATATTTAGCTTGGCTTTCCCCTAAGATGTGTTATCTCCTATTAATGTCTTGACAATATAAGCAGCTTTTTGGGTACATTTTAAGGGAATATTTTAAGCTGTTAAGCGGTAGATGAAGGTACTGATTCTTTCCACGAAATTAAAGTCGAAAGATGAAAAGACTTAAGTACTTTTAGCTACCGTGTTGTTTATATAATTTAATAAGAATAATTTGAGTATTTCTTTTTAGTTTTGGTATGTGGTAAAAATGTTTATTTTTTAAGTACATGTATTTTCATTTTTCATAACCATTCATATATAATGCAGTTTAGCAGGAGCATGTGCTAAAAGTTTACAAATATACTAACTAATTTTAATGTTAGTAATGCTTATTTTGGAGACAATTTTTTATAAAAATTGTAGTATTCTGTTAATAAAACTATTTTCCTTTTTTAAGAAGATTATTCTGCGTTTTAATTCTTCATTGAGGATTTTTAAGACATCAAGGTTTTTAGTTTTTTGATCGGATATATGATAAATTTTGTATATTGTAAATGAAACAAAAGTTAACAAGTAATTTAATTCAAAATAATTTTTATCGTAGTATTTGTAACCTAACACAAGATCTTTTAATGTTATTTGTTTGTCGATGTGTAGTTTTGATAGTATATGACGTACCTTTTCCCATAATATTTTAAGATATTTACAATTTACAAAATAATGATCATAATTTTCTTCTACTGAACAGAATTTGCAAAGGTTATTATCGCTAATATTCAATTTGCATAATAAACTTTGATTTGGAATAATACATTGAAGTAGTTTCCATCTAAATATTTTTAGGTCGTTGTCTGCTAGAAATTTGAATATAAAAGTATATATAGGATAGGAACAGACTATTTTCCCTTTTGAAGTATCGTAACCAATAATTTATTCCAGTTGGTTTTATAAATTTGTAGTCGACCAGTGAATTGTATAAACTCCTTGAAGTTAATTCCATATGTTCTATTTCTTTTCCTTTCCAGGTAAGACGAGTTTTATTTATACGTAATTTACTTTAATAAGCGCTTTCAATGGAGATAGTTTTTAGCCATTTTTGGGGTATACATGTTTTAATCTTTTTAAATTCTGATATGCAGTTGGACTTATTATGTAGCTTGCTCATTATAATTGGTAATGAAATTTGGTTTTTATCATCAAGAATATCATTTAGATGAATCATATTACTATCAATCCAATTCTAGTAAATTCCTTATTGCATGCTGAGTTGATTGTCCTAAATGTGTGGCGAGTGGTCTTATTGCGTGTCAGTTTGATATCGGCGAGAGTACAGTGAGTGTGTCACGACCTCTGATTGGACAATGCTAATTAGTCACGTGTAAACACAACAAGCGTAAAAGTTCAAGAATTGCCCAGTGTTGGAGCACCGGTTAGATGTTGTAAAACTCGCGGCCGTTACTTCAGAAACATGTACGCAATCTGGATAATATAGTTTATGACAAAATGTACATTACGTAGTATCATATTATATAAGTTATTTTTAATCCCGTGGGATCGCGCTGGCTAAGTAGATAAGACGCTGGCACGCTAGCCTGGAGGTCGGGTGTTCGATCCCTGCATTGGCCGAGAAAAGTTCATCCAGATTGTACGGCGGGGTTTCACCTTGTCAATGATACAGGATAGAGGGGGCGAAAAACCTTATTCCCGTGTACACATTATGCCCGTAAAATATCTCTTTGCAGTTGGAATTCGATACAAGAGTAGACCGTATCGCCGCTGCCAGGGCAAATTTTCCCTCATAGCATACTGTATGGCGTATGCCTGTCTTCATTAGCCCGGTTTAGGAGCAGAACATAAGGACGCTAAACCCCATTTCATTTCATTTCTTTTATAATGAGTAATACGACATTGGGATTTATTGTTTGTTTCTATATCAAATCCAGACATAAATTTAACACAGGAGAAATCCTGTGTTTACTTATTTGTGTTTGCTCTGTTATTGTGTGTGCTACGAGGCCACGCATTTTTTATTTAACTTTGATGCACCAGTTTCTTTGTGTGAAATGCACAGAGAAATTACATTCTATAAAGCATGAGAGATCTTTTAGAAAATGTTCCCTGATGTCATAACCCGTTGAAAAATTATACATGGAATAAACACTGACTCAGAAATCAATACCGCTGTAAAGCTATATGTTAACTATATGCACCGAGAACACCGAAGGAGGCGGGTGGCTAAAAGCACATACAACCAATTAACGTGGATTTATCTGCAGGGTTTCAGAAATTTATGATTTAGGGTAAGAACAATAAATATAGTACATACAGAGTGACAGGAATAATACACCTGTCGATTTCAAAACATGTTATTACATGTGTCATAATGTAAACATCCGCATTTAAAACTCAACATACAACGTGGCGCGATAGTAAAATCATCGAAACAATCACCGGATTTAGACATAATAATATTAATATCGTGATATCTTTTCCGCTATTGACCTTTGTGTGCTTCCATAGCTATTCAATATTCTCCTCTTCTCAGATTAATACGGCGAATTCGACAAGTCGAAAAGGGCAACCCTTTTCGTTTCGTTTTTTATCGTTCAAAATTCGTTTTACTTTTTTTTACTACACTCGGATCTGTTATATTATCGACGATGGATAAGCCAATTGACGTACAATGCACGGAACTGTGGGGTTTTAATAGTTCGAAATTTCGTGGGTTTTTTAGTTGTATTTACGGTCTATTACGGTGAGATCTTGGCGTGCTATGCACGGAACTGTTGGTAAACCACTAGAAACGTCAACACTGAATGATTAATCAAGGTCTGACGTCATAGGTCAAAAGCCGCTCGTACGACCCCTGAAGCAACCTGCCAGTACAACAGGTCAGATCTCCGTGTAGTGTAGGCCATCGAAAGTTAAAAAAAAAAACCGAAACAAAATATAGATCTGTATTTTAATCAGATTCGGATAGCCCTGGCGATCGAGAGGCGGCTTCTCACCAACACATCGAGGGTTCAAACCCAGCCCAGGGCAAGAACTTTATCGTTGTAAGTGAGAGGTTTACTCGGTCTCCCGTCCGATCAGGCAGGTTTCCCCCGAGTTCTTCGGTTTCTTCCTGCAGTAATGATTGAAATCAGTCGCACGATCTGTGCCAAGGGCCAAATTGGAAACAAGCCTCAGGCTTAATTTACTACCCTTGTAAAATGATTATTATTATTATAAAATTGTTGTCACGGGTCATTCACGGCAAAGACTTGTTTTTAATTTTTTTGATAATTTATTTGTAAAATCTGTAAATGTCCTACTTGAATGCATGGTTGCATATTTAAAATACATTATACAGGAGCAAGTCTTTCTTTAGGCCTGAAATGTTATTTAAATTATTAATAAGGCATTGATTAACTTATCCAGACCACAATCAACTCTCGATGTCAACACTAGCCTGCGATATTTACTGGATTAGTATCCGATTCGCTGCTCAGCTTTCTTTCATGATTTTTTCATGAAATGGGGAATCGAGACTATGTTTTTTTTATGGTACCGACTTTAGTAATGATGGAAATTCAAATGCCAAAATCTCGGTTCAGAGTGGACCCCTTTACATTATCTAGTTTAACTATTATAGTAAGAACTGGCAACTCTTTACCTAATCTCCTATGATGTATCTATTTTTAATATCTGTGTATAATGCTAACCGCTTTGCTTTATAATGGCGCTGGCTCGCTAGTCTGGAGGTCGGGTGTTCGATCCCTCCATTGGCCGAGAGAGATCATCCAGATTTTCCGGCGTGGTTTCCTCTTGTCAGTGATGCAGGAGTGAAGGCCCGACAATGACAGCAGTCTAGTCGTTCGGATGGGACAAAAAAAACGAGGTCTCTTGTACACATTGGCTTGCACGTAAAATATCCATTGGCAGTTTTAATTCGAACAGGCCGCAGCGCCGCTGAAAATTGCCCTCATAGCCTTCATTAACCCAGTTTAAGAGCAGATAAGTAGGACGTTGAACCCCATTTCATCCATTTCCTTTATACTAAGTTTTACGACATTGTGATTTATGGGTTGTATCTATTTAAAATCCAGACGCAAATTAAGTGCAGGAGAAATCCAATCAGGCTGAAATTAAACGCTAAAATCTGTTTAAAGGAACTTTGTGTGCGAATTTGGTCTGAATATTAAGCGTTTTTAGAATAATATTATGCGCCTTTAGTTATTCGTTACTGAACTGGAATAGGAATGGTTGGGTAAAAGGACGGAAGCGTTACACCTTGAACATATTTCATGTTTTGCCTTATTTTATTAACAACGTTACGCTTAGCTATGGTGGCTGATTGGTATCATGTCATTATGTCGTGATGTTAACCTTCATAAGGCGACAACTCGACACCACGACATCACGACAACACGTCATTTTAACCCTGTCGACTTTATTTATCAATGTTAAAGCGTCCACGAGATCAAGTTAGCCCTCACTATCTTATCCTTCACCAAGAATATTCAACATGCTTTTATATGTGATTTTTATATGCTATCTCGTGTTATGGTATAAATATGAATCTATTGCTTGTAATAAAAAATTGACTAATTGTTGGTTGCATAGACCAAAACCCTGGCCCGTTAATACATTAATTACAGGTAATATTCCATTATCCACAATATTGTATGTAGTTTATGGCCAAAACTAGACACAATTATTGAAGCCGAGTTCTCCAACTATGATATACTACATATATATAACGGGAGAAATATTTTTATTTTATAAAAACTTATATGCGTCGAGAGATTCATGTTTTGAGAAGGGAAATAATTTTATAACAATTTTAGACCCGATGAAAAGCTAAATAATTATCAGAAAGATTTATTTGAATACAAAATTAACTACTTCGAACTTCAGAAGGCCTTAAACTCGTTTAAAATAAATAATTCTCCAGGGAATGATGGTATCACAATTGAATTTTATCGACATTTTTGGCCTGATATTTATGTATTATTATTAGACTCTTATAACTGCAGCATTGAAGATTCCCCTTCCTTGCCTGTTTTTAAGAAAAAGTTAAAGACCCACCTTTTTAAAAGCCATTTTAATTGTTAAATGCTTAAGCTTTTTCAGAGTTTACTTTTTATTATTGTATACCATATTTTATTCTAATTGTGCAATGTTCTTATTATTGAGATGTTTTATATTTTATACTTTTACAATAATGTAATAGCGCCATAGAGCAATCTAAGTATTGGATTATAGGCGCTCTATAAATAAATTATTATTATTATTATTAAGAATCTTTATCCGTAACACAGCGCCAATCAGTTATTAAACTCATTCCTAAAGGTAATAAAGATAGAACTTGCTTAACCAACTGGAGGCCCATTACGCTTAAATTTATTACCTGCTTGCAACTTTCCAGAAAAGTTAAATTTAAATATTCCTTTTTATAAAAACCTCTATGCCAACTGGTATAAAATTTACACAACCCATATAAAGAATATTGCGCAAGCTAAAAATCAAATTATTTGGAATAATACAAATCTAAAAAATAATAATGAAATTATATTTTTAAAAGCCCCTCTTAACAAGAATATTTGGTATGTTGGTGAATATTGTGATAAAATAAATAAGATCGATGCCAACTATCTAAAAAAACATCAAATTATTTTAAATGGAATAGAAAAATGTATCTCCAGGTATGTACATGAGCCGAATAAATTTGAAAGTGCGACATATATCAAATTTAATTGCAAAAAAAAAACCTTTGGAAGATATAAATACTACGGTGGCTGATTAAGGACACGCAAAATTTTTAAAAATATCTCGAGGGCTCGAGACATTAAGTCGAGCGCTCGAGATACTAAGTCGAGCGCTCGAGATAGTTAAGTCGAGCGCCCGAGATAGTTGTGTCGAGCGCTCGAGATAATTAAGTCGAGTGCTGGAGATACTAAGTCGAGAGCTCGAGATAATACAATCGACAATGTCTCAATCGATGTATTAAGCTGTAAAATTTTATGCATTAGTCGATGATAAATTTTGCAGAATAAAGATTCATTTGTTCGTTTTTACTGCCCATCGAAAGCTGCAGCGAAGAAGCGCCCCCCCTCCCCCACACACACTCCAGTCAATGCTCATCACCACCTCTAAACATTCCCCGTTATATTTACACCCTTCCAAGTATATCGCAATCAATAATTCCTCTTATCTGGAAGCAAGGTTATTTAACGATATGTAGGAAGTGATCATTGCCTAATTTCGGGGCCGGCGGAAGCTATTCTTGATTGTGGGAGGGGGGGGGGGCGTCCATTCTAGGACCTTATAGGTGAGGGTTCAGGGGTCGCAATCCCCCCTCCCCTTACTCCGTCGGGCCTGCATTTACCATGGAGCAAGGGGTGCGATCGTCGGGCTTCTACGCCCCTCCCCCGGCTTTCCGTTACCCACACCTTGTTCTAGCTGGGGATTCACCTTCTCCACTTCCACAAACTCCCGAAATAATACAACCGAACACTTCTAAACTGATGTTTTAACCTGTTTAATGTTGTGCATTATTCAATGATAAAATTTCAGAATAAAGATTCATTGTTCGTTTTTACTGCCCATCCAAATCTGCCGGGACGGAGCGGATACCCCCCCCCCCCCATGCTCATCATCACCACTGACTATTTCCCGTTGGGCGTATATTGTTATTATACGAATCAATAATCGTATATATAGTGGTTACGGAGTTGTGCTAGGAGAGATTGGAATTTCCTCAGATTTTATTTCAAGATTATTTATTTCATAATATGTAGGAACTGAGCATTGCCTAATATACCCTGGCGCAAGTTGTACGATCGTGTCGGACTTCTACACCTTTCCGATCCCTCAACAATCGCCCCGACCCTCTCCACATATTGTTCTAGCTGGGTATGCTTATTAAATTCAGAGTCCTTGCAGGGGGAGAAAACCTAATAACATGGGGTAAAACCACAAGATTGAGAAGGAATATGTATCATCAAGTCACATACGCTCACAACAGGAACACCTAGAACTACAATCCCGAGGCAGCTGGCCAGATATAGCTTGAAGCGCGACATCTCCTCAATACTATCCCAGATTAGTTACACACACCTTAACTTGGAAGGGGATACCCCCACTCCATCCAAATACATCAGCACTAATAAAGATCTATCCCCTTCCAAGTTAATGAGATGCCTTATCAATCGTATGGTTTTACTCCCTCACCTTATTTTCCTGCCACAGCAAAGACCCCGAATTTAATAAGATAAAGGTTTCCTGGATGGTGGAAAAAGGTGTGGGGAACGGCGGGGCGGGGCTGGTATGGATTTGGAGTGGGAATGAGGTACTAGTAGAAGCCCGACACGATCACCCCTCTTGCGCCAAGGTAAATTAGGCAATGATCAGTTCCTACATATTATTATGAAATAAATGACCTTGGATCAGACTTGAGCTTCTAACTAAGAGGAAATGTCAATCTCTCCTAGCAAAACTCTGTAACCTCGATATATACAATTATTGATTGCGAAGGGGGTAAATATAACGGGAAATGTTGAGGGGTAGTGATGAGCATGGGATGGAGTGTGTGTGTGGCGGGGGGGAGGGGAATTCCGTCACTGTAGCTTTGGATGGGCAGTAAAAACGAACAAATGGATCTTTATTCAGCAAGTTTATTATTGAATAATGCACAAAATTATACAGCCTAAACATCGGTTGAGATGTGTTCGATTGTATTATCTCGAGCGCTCGACTTAGTATCTCAAGCGCTCGACCTAATTATCTCGAGCGCTCGACTTAACTATCTCGAGCGCTCGACTTAACTTTCTCGAGCGCTCGACTTAATATCTCGAGCGCTCGAGATATTTTTTTTTTTTGCGTGTCCTTAATCAGCCACTGTAAAATACTAATTTTTACAAAATATATAATATCGACTTTCACAACGTGGTTTCAAAAGATATTTTTTATGATAGCCGGACAAAAGCAAAATTTATCAGGCCAAAAGCCATTGCAGAATGGGAATACATTCTAGACACTGAGTTAAGCGATTTAGATGTAGATAGACATTTAAAATAATAAACACTGTATGTCTAAGTACAAAACTCAGAAGTTTTGAATATAAATATCTACATAGGATTATATTCACAAATGATAAATTATTCAAAATTAAAAAAGTAGATAACACACTCTGCACTTTCTGTGAATCTAATATAGAAAATGTAGAACACTTCTTTGTTTTCTGTCCATTTTCACAAACAATATGGAATCATTTTCATACCATTTTAGAACGCAACAATATAAAGATAGATATAAAAACAGATATCAAACATCTTGGATTAACTAACAAACCAAATTATGTAAATAATACTGAATGGATCTTCATTGATGTAATTATTTTAACAAAGTTCTATATATATTGGGCTAACCTACGAACTGAAATATTAAATATCAATAAGTATGAAAGCTTTTGAGTAGAACATGCTAAATTAGAGATTGAGATATCTCCGGTATTGTACATAAATAAATGGAAATATTTTTTTAAGACAACCTCCACCGATTCCCAATTGATGGATCTGTGTACTTAGATCTGGGACCCTTGTGATTACGGTTGTATATATAACAATCTATCTTATTAAAAAAAAAACCCAATAAAAAAATGACTGAATCCCACCCAGACACATCCTCGGTTACCCAGTGCACCCATTCCGTTCTACTCCACTATATCCTGAGTTAATCCATAGGGTTTTCACGATTTCAAGTTGCTAGAATGTAGCTATACTGTACGAACCAAGCAGAAAACAGTTTACAAACCAATCGTTTTTATAAGGGTGGATAACCTTATCTATGTCCATTTACGGATTGATTTATGTAAGTATTGTATACATTAATAATATAGTTATGTTTAATTGTATTATCAAATTCTGTGGTATGTTTTGTTGATCTCAAATATGTACAGCATCTATATGTTTGACCATTGTTATTATTATTACTATTCGTTCTTTATCTGAAATAATAATAATATTAATAATATGTCGTTTCGTTATGTTTATTATTAATGAATGTATACTCGGTAATTTAATTCGCATTAACTTGTCTACGACATCACGTGGACATAAAATTCCTGAAACGAACACACGATTCTCAATAAAACTAATGACTCTACATAATTAAATGAACGTTTGGTCTTCATTAATATAATATCTAATTACGCTATTAGAATAGGCCAACTCTAGACACTGTCAGAAAAGAGTAACTTCCCTTTGCCAATTTCCTTTTCAAATAACAATTTATAGGATTGGTCGATACAAATAGCACAACCATTTAGGGCGGATAACTTGAAAACGTGTCTCCCCCATATATTAACCCAGGGTATAGTGGAGTAGAACGTAATGAGTACACTGGGTAAACGAGGATGATCCAGACAACACTATTAAAGAATCGTTAAATTTACTGCCCGTTTATAGTAGTCCTGCCAGATTAGACATGGAGGTGGGGTTGTGGTTTATATAAAAATAATCTACAATTCCAGATTAGGCATGATCTTATAAACATTTTTATGGACACATTTACTAATTACACCAAATTCTCACTCGGAGTATTATATAGACCCCAAATACAAGGGCTGCCTTTTGGTATATATTTTACGATACGTTATCTAATGCATTAGATAGTGGTTCCTTTTTTTTTTATCCTAGCAGGGGATTTAAATATCAACATTTTAAGTCATTCAAACAATTGTACCAAATTCAAAAAAACTATTACAAAGATAAAATCTTGGAAATCTGATAAAAGAACAGACTAATTTCACAACACTACCAGGTACCTGTATATATCTTTTTAGTACTAATAGGAAATCACTTATATCGGATACTAATGTGAATGTCCCTATATGCAGTACACATTGACTAATAATCTTATGCCTAAATATAAAACAACATTCAAACAATTAATTCGTGTTTTCAATGTTAAGGACTTTGGAGGATATTGCGTTAGAGACGTAACTACTTTAAGTAAGCACTTTCATTTCTCTTTTCAAATATATAAATAATTTTCTGGCACATTTATATTTACGTACCTTGACAAACTATTAACGTTGGATAATACTGAAATCTAAAAAGTAATTACGCTGGGGGGGGGGGGGGGTATTCAATGTTTCATTACTGGTCCTAATGCAAAATTCCAGATATCATTCATGCTACATATCAGTAGAAAGCACGTTCACTGTCTACTATTTTATCGAATTCTAACTGCCAAGGGATCTTTTACGCGCACGCCTATGTGTACACAGGTCTCGGTTTTCTGATCCATCCGAACGACTGGACAGCTGTCCTTGTCATACCCTCCATCTTGCATCACTGACAAGGGAAAACCACGCCGGAGATCGAACACCGACTCCGGGTTAGCAAGTCAGCGTATTACCCACTTAGCCACGTGATTCCTCAAATTTTAAAAACATCTGTAAACTTAAGCTTCCATTGGACGTATAATAATAGATTGCTAGTCATTTACCAAGAGTTCTTTTACGTGCACAGCCACCCTGTACAAGAGGATTTCTAGTGGGTCATGAACCAAGTAACTTTAAATTAAACACACATTTCCATAATTACCTGAATAACTGACCTAGCCTACTGCAATTAGGTAAATAATAAAATATATTATTTTATTGTGTATGAGTTTTTCGTACTTTCAGAACGACTAGACAGCTGTCCTTGTCAGACGCCGGAAAATTTCGATAAACTTTCTCGGACAATGCAGGGATCGGACAACTGACCCCCCAGCTTAGCGAGCCAGCGTCTTACCCACTTAGCCACGTGATCCCCCGAATTAAAGAGAGTGGCTAGGGTGGGGCAAGTGTCAGAACACGAAATTGCAGTTATTGTGTCATACATCACCCGAAAGTAGGTTTCTGTGGCTCTTTAAATTTACTTGTTATTTTCTGGTTTCGTGGTGTCGGGTTGTCGCCTTATTAAGGGCGACACCATGACATCACGACATGATACCAATCAGCCACCTATGGAAGCGTATCGGGGTCAATAGCGCGATAGATAGCGCAATATTATGAAGGGCGACACCACGACATCACGACATGATACCAATCAGCCACCATAGGCACGTACACCCATTGCATGTGATAGAAATGCCACACAAAAAAAATTGCTAAAGATAAGACATTTGAAGTAGAGTTTAGGTAAAGAAGTTTTTGCCTGTTCAAGTTGTATAAGGTCTTTAAAGAGGGTGGCAAAAAATACCCGAGTTAGGATTCTTTAAAGCCCACACTGATTTTAATTATTATTAACAATGATTAAGAATGTTAATAAGGTAAGAGATGAAATAAGTAATCAGGGTATTGTTTTAGAAGAATTGTACAGATAAATAGACTCATTAGAGATATATAGATTTACTATTATAAGTATGTTTTATATCTATCCAATTAATTTCAAAGCCTTGATTTGCTTGAATATTATTAAAGGGACAATCCCGATAAGAACAGAGTCTCAAAAATTAAAGTCCGAGTATTTGTTAAATTTATGGACCAAAATATAAAAGCATTGTGTATTTACATTGTCTGAAAATTTCAGCTGAAAATATTGAGTCGTTTGGACGTGAACATCAACACTGCTTATCCGGACACGTAACCCTTTTAAGATTTCGGGTCATTTTTTTCATTTGGTGACCTGATAATCGATTAACGTTTCTTGAGAGGTCTATACAGTGAATGACCCATGTACTGTACTTGATAACAAAAGGTAAATTTCACCTACATACTATTTTTATAGAAAAAACTCTGGTTTTATCTAGATACTGTATAATACAAAGGTCTTCATTTCCAGATGCAGACTGTCAGGTGTAAGTTATTTACAAGCGTATCACAAATATCGGGTTAGTTGATCGGCCTTAGATAATGGGTTTTAAATGATTTTAACACAAAATTAAGCAGTTTTATTCCCCAATAAGTTATCGGGATTGGCCGTTTAAGCGAGGGCTAGTCACAATCGTTTGTAGCCCTTAGTAATTCGACAGTGAACTGGGGTAGGAATGGCCGGTTAAAAGGACGGTAGCGTCACACCTTCAACATATTTCATGGTTTGCCTTGTGATTTTTTTTTTATTAACAACGCTTGGCGGGTACGTTAAATGATTTTAAAAAATCCTAAACATTTATCAAAATACTCTAAAAATTCAATCAGTTTGTGGTATTGTTTTGTTTATTTTTTTGTTTCTTTAACGGGATACACTTAAGATCACAAGATCCGTCATTGTTGTGATTTCGATCCCAAGCATGTTGGTGACAAGGAGTAGACTCGCCTGTCACAATCTCGTGGATTTTGTATGTGCCCAACGGATTCTCCCAAACTGCTCAAGACGTCCTTGCGGCTGTGGTTTCGAGCCCTGGTGTGAGCGTATGTGGCATGGAGATAGGGTCGCCTTCTCAACCTCGTGGGTTTCCTCCGGGCACTCCGGTTTCCTCCCACTGCTAAAGACCCCTACACACAAGCGATTTATTGAAATAAAATTAAACCATATGTTAGTCTCGAAATGACCTAGTTGTGTTGCGTGGACGTTAAACCCCATCTCTCTCTCTATCTTCTCTCTCTCTCTCTCTCTCTCTCTCTCTCTCTCTCTCTCTCTCTCTCTCTCTCTCTCTCTCTCTTCTTTCTCTCTCTCTCTCTCTCTCTCTCTCTCTCTCTTTCTCTCTCTCTCTCTCTCTCTCTAAAGACCTCTTCACGCAAGTTAATTACTGAAATGAAAATTGTACCATATGGTAGTCAGAAATTTATTAATTCATAATTTCTCTAACATGAGATATAGATTTGAGAAATTGAGAAAGTTAGCTTTTTTAATATTTATTTTTACCTTTACAAGGATCGAACATTTTTTTATAAAAAATATTATTTTCTTGAGTGATTCACAAGCGCAAACTATTAGCAAATATAACTTTATTTTATAACATTAGAACCGCAAAAAAAATTTGGCTACTCTTCGGAAAGTGCTCATACTGATGTCTCGTTTGCTATATTGACCCCCTGGAGGGATATCAGTAAACATAATTATATGTAACGGTTTGTTAGTCATTTTCTTTATAGACCCTTATAACTGTCATGTCAAATGTATAAAATAGTGATACTCAATGTGGTAATGGTGGTATACAGGGTTCTTTGCTTTCACCAATGTTATTGAATTGATTGTACCAATGACTTTCTAATGAAACATTTTGATAGGCATGATTAATAATTGTGGAATTGGGGTAATATTTCGGTATGTTACTTCTGGATACTGTACACGGTAACGATACCTATTCGATAAAATGTAAATGATTGGCCGTAATGTATATTGGGTGTATTGGGGTATGGCTTGACAATAAAAACAACCTTTTTAAAAAATCGGTTAACTAAATCTTTCCAGACGTTATGTGCTCGTGTCCTATTTTCAACAGAGAGGCCAAGATTTGCTCTTGATAAAGTTGCATTACATTTGCAATTTTGCCAAGCTACTGTCACACGTGATAATGGGTAGGGTTATGCATGCATGTATGGACTCTCTTGTTCCACTTTAACAAATCGCCCAACTCAATCCATTCTCTATGAAACCCGCATTGTGCCGTATTCAAGATGAAGTGAATTCATTAGCACTGAGATCAGTTTTGCTGAATGCCTTTTACAATATCTGCTAAACTAATGTCCTTTTTATTTAAATATGTCCATATATAATATTTAAAAACGAAGGGCGATGAATATAAAGGGAATAATCTGAATACAAATCATTGAGATTATGATCTTATGTATGCAGAAAGTAGAATCTTTAACATTAAAGTTTGATGCAAAGCAATGTATGAATAAAAGGTTTTAAAACCATTGTCATGGAAGTTATAACCACCCCTTGCACTATCAAACGGCAAAAGGATAAAACGAAATTTCCTAGATATGTCATATAACTGATAACCCAAACAAATTCCATCAAAGAAACAAGTCAATGACATGTTAGAGCACGCGAAGCTTTCTAAGTAGTTTTTCTTCTCTGGTGTGTTCCAATTTGACACCTGGTTTCTGATCACGAGCTGTAAATTTAACGCGTCCAAGCAACTAGATTCAAATGACTATAGAAAAGGAAAGCGACGGTTTCGATAACATCATAGAAACAATAGTTATATACATGTACATGTACTTCCAACATAAATGACAATATGTAGAACTTAATTAATTGGTTAATGATTTCCCTTTCAGGTTTCTGACGAACCGTCGCAGCACTACGGAGGAAAAGGAACCATGGAGATGTCAGCAAGTGGAAGTGACAATATCCAGATTAAAAGGCGGCTGTATAATCAAAGAGACTTGGACAGAGTTTACAAGAAAGAGGAACCAGAAGTTGGAATCAAGGAGAGACTCAAAGGCTCGTGTTCGTGTTCACCACAATCCATCTGTCATCAATTGCTCAACTACTTTCCTATAATCGGAGTTCTCAGGAATTACAAGTTGACAAAAATCCTCGGAGATGTGATGTCTGGTATTTCTGCAGGATTTGTGCATCTTCCACAAGGACTTGGATTCGGGTTACTCGCTTCTCTACAACCTGTTTATGGTTTGTACACTACCTTTTATCCCATTTTGTTATACGTGATTTTTGGAACATCTCCTCATGTATCTTTTGGGACCAATGCTCTTCTTGCTGTTCTAACTGCTACTATTGTAGAAAGGGAAGCGGGAACGCTTGCTGCTACTGGTGCTACCAGTAATAGTAGCATAGTAAATATTCTTACGGAACAGGACATCCTCGAATATAAAGTTGGAGTCGCTATGACGGTAACCTTTGTCGCGGGGATAATTCTACTTGCAATGGGATTGATGCGTCTGGGATTCCTGACGAGTTACTTATCCGTTTCGTTCATCGGCGGATTTACGACTGCTTCGGCTATACACATCGCTACCAGCCAAGTTAGTAAGATGCTGAACATCAAGGTGGAAGCTTATGCAGGAGCTGGGAAACTCGTAAAAACTTACATCGATATATTTACAAATATAACCAAAACAAACATTGCTGATCTAGTTATATCTGTAATTTGCGTCATCATTCTGCTTTTAGTCAAGATTTGCATCAACCAAAGATTCAAAGCCAAACTTAAATTTCCAGTTCCCATCGATTTGCTGATTGTTGTTGTTGGAACGCTTATTTCCCATTTTGCTAATTTAAATGGACGTTTCGGAGTAGCAATTGTCGGAAGTGTACCAACAGGCATGCCTATGCCAAGACTACCCAACTTTGAAGTTCTACCCCAAGTTGGTATGGATAGTTTTGTGATCGCAATTTTGGCATTTGCTTTAACCATAGCCATGGCTAAGTTAATGGCAAGACTAAATGAATATGAAGTTGATGATAATCAAGAACTTGTAGCTTATGGGATGTGTAACTTTGTCAGCTCCTTCTTCTTGTGTTTCCCGTCTGGTATTTCTCCACCCCGCACAATGATTCTCCACACATTGGGTACAAAATCTACGCTGAATGGAATAACTTCTGCGGTGTTCATTCTGATAGTACTTTTAGCTGCTGGTCCACTCTTTGCGTCACTACCCATTGCTGTCCTCGCTGCCATGATTGTTGTTGCCATGAAAGAACTATTGCTTCAAGTAACCAACCTACCGGGGATTTGGCGAGTTTCCAAACCAGATTTTGTGATTTGGTTGATGACTTTGCTAGTGTCGGTGTTTGTTGATCTGGATATCGGAATCGTTGTCGGAATCGGAATATCCATTTTGACAGTGATTATCCAGAACCAACTAAGTTCTGGATACTTGGTCGGATCACCTACCGGAGAACGAATGTTTTTAGACAAGAGATTCCGAAATACGATCAACGACGTCCCTGGAGTAACAATCTTCGCTTTCGATGCTCAATTATTCTTTGCCACAGCGGACAGATTCAAAAAGCAGTTATACGAGAATGTCTTCAATCCTGCGACCCACAGAGCTGAAAGAGAAATGTCCGTCGATTCTGTTACCGTCAGCGAACCAGATTCGAAGAACGATAATGGTGGATTTGAATCTGTAAACGTGGCGGCCCCTGTTGACCAAGAGAAGAAAATCCATTTCCTTATTATTGATTGTAGCAGGATATCATACATCGATATAGCAGGTATCAATATTTTGAAGCAGATAGTCGTGGAGTTTGGTCGCGTTAGTGTCGACATATTGCTAGCTCGGGTACCCAAATACACATTGGAAACTTTAGAACGATCTGATTTCTTTGTCAATTATAAGAGAGAGTTTATTTTCTATGATATAGTTGACGCCGTTGAATTCGCAACCCATTCCCATTCACACGACCTAATACGTGTACATTTATAGAAAGGGGGATAACTCGTCGTGTATTTTAACACAAAATAGACACACTTAGATCGTTGACAACCACAATAAAGTCGACTTTCAGGTAGATCTGGTATGTTGTATTGGGCACTGTGTTGGGATTAAGACACATTCGCTACCCAAATTTACACGTACCTGTATAGGATCGAAATGCAACGAATTACACAACAGCATACATCCCGGTATGAGGATTGGAAATTTGATAAATTGGGATAACTACATTAAATTTATTATTTTCCAGGTTCACTTATTATTGCCCTTTTATCCCAACCCAAAAAATGCAATTCATTAATTCATTGACTAATCCATATCCTATTTCATTTCGTTGTTATAGTTCAAAATTAAGTTTTACTTCGAAAGTAAATGAAGCTAAGTATAGACCCAGTAGGCCCAGGTATTGCGAAATAATAATATAGGCAATATATATATATAATGTTTAATGGTAATTTAATATTGTAGGATTCCAGATTTGAGATTGTTTATAACCTATTTAGATATAAACTAACACTTCTCCACATTATATGTAGTAAATATAACTATGTAAAATATTAAAACAGTGGTTCGAGTCTTAAAATATTAGAATTATTTTTGTCTAAAATAGTAAAATGAGATTACAATAGCATGAGTCGTGTATAAGATATATATTATTCAAATATTAGTTTTTTTGTTAAAAAATATATACATTTGTAAAAGTCTGATTTCGTTACAAAATATATACATTTGTAAAAGTCTGAAATGTTACCGCAATTGATACAAAGCTAAACAGGTTTCAATCGGTACAACGCTTGACATGTCGCAATGGCGATACAATTCTAAACATGTTCTCTCGCAATTAATAGGATATATATTAAAGGTGTTGCTGTTACTAAGATCATTCCACATTTCGCATAATATTAAATTAAACCATAGTTTTGTAAATTTTTTCAATAAATGATATATAAATAAATATTTGAGTTATCAATTTTACAGATATCGTCTTTGATCATTTATTTTTGTTGGGGGGGGGGGTGGATGGCGGAATGGTTAGCACGTGCGTGATGTATCATAAAATCTGTCATTGAGTCAATTGGCGTGGTTTCGAATCAACGGTTGTATGTGACAAGGAGTAGTGTTGCCTCTCCAGCCTCGTGTGTTTTCACCGGGCCCTCCGGTTTTCTGTCATAGCTAAGGACCCCTACGCGCAAGCGAATTATTGAAATAAAACGGAACCATATGTTAGTCCCGAAATGACCTAGTTAGTGCCGAGTGGACGTTAAACCCCATCACGATTGTGGGGAGATAGGTGGGGAGTTCAACCAGGCATGTCGTTATATATGAGGTGCCACGCAAATGATGGGGCGCATTATAATGAATTACACGATTAACACCTCAGCTTGATTGATGGGGCGCCCAAAATGGCGTGAACTGTGGGGTGCCTTATCCTGGTTTGTATGTAAGGCTACCCAGGCTATGGGTCAGGATAATATAGCCCTTCTTTACAACACAAACATATATTACATTACATGCTACAATAAGTAGCCACGATTCCCCCGTGTGAACCCACCATACATGTAAATGATATCAGGCAGGGGCGGATCTAGGAATTTTGAAAGGGAAGGGGCGCAAAATGAGGGCACTGACCGCGGAGACGGAGGGGGAGGGCTCAGAAAATTATCCGTCATTTCCTTGCATCTGTAGCCATTCCAAGAGCTATTTGGCTGATATTTTCGTATATATTTGGGGTTGTCGAAAATTAGGGGGTGTGGGACCCTCTGAACAGAGAGGCGGCTTCTCACCAATGCAACGAGGGTTCAACCCCAGCTCAGGGCATCAAACTTTATCGTTGTAAGTGAGAGGGATATTCTGTCTCCCATCCGACCAGGCAGGTTTCCCCCGAGTTCTTCGGTTTCTTCCTGCAGTAATGATCGAAATCATTCGCACGATCTGTGCCAAGGGCTAAATTGGAAACAAGCCTCGGGCTTAATTTGCTACCCTTGTAAAATGACGAGATTATTATTATTATTATTATTGGATCCGCCTCTCTCAGGTGTTCCCTGCTTGTTGAACGTCTCCATGCAGCGATGAAGCCGTAACATGCTATTTAAGATAAAGGGAAATAACTCCCTTTTTTGAGACCTGGGTGCGACGTTAAACGAAAGATGTACTAAGTCAGTACTAATGGATCATTCAAAGCTGCGGTGACTCAATGAATAAGTCCACGGCTCACTAACCAGGAGGTTCCGGTCAGGCGGTACAGGCCAGGAGGACTTACAATTAGGAACAGCAGCTCCTGTGTACATATTGGCGTGCACGGCAAAGATCCCTTGGCAGTTGTATTTCAGTGAAGAGTAAAGAGAAAGAAAACGCTGTTAAAGATAAATTAATCACAGACTACTAACTCTGCATATAAAAAAGAGAATCATTGACAGTTGGAAAACGATATAAGAATAGGCTGTAGTGTCACCGTCCAGGTAAATTTTCCCTCGTATCACAGTGTATCGCGCATGTCCGTCTTCATTAGCCCAGTCAGTGGAGATACAGGAGCTAAAAAAATTTTGGGACCCTTCCTACCACACCTGTATAAGGACTATGACCAAATTGGGATTTCGAACCCTACCCTAGTTCCTTTAGGATTGGTCTCTGATCGGACGCTGTCCACTGACCGTTCCTATTCGTCCCTATACAGCTGGAATTTGAACATACCGCAATTCTTTGATTTATTTCTCGCCACATCTGGCACAAATTTATAATAATTCAACACTATTTTCAAGTAGATTTTTTTACGATTAAAAACATACTCAAAATACGTTTGAACTGATCCGCAGGCATTACCAGACTTGAACATACGCAGACGACATGTTTTTTTTTTAAATCTCAAAATTCGATTTGAAAACATTATGGACATGAAATGGAATGGGGTTTAACGTCCTACTGATCAGCTCATAAACTGGGCTAATGAAGACGGGGAAATTATTACTGAATTAGTATAAATATGTTATGTGTGACGAGAAATTACCCCTTTTAGCAACAAAAATAGAATGCTAGTTTATTATGGAACAACATATTGATGTGCACTATAAATATATAAAATGGCCTAATGTCAATAAATCTGTATTGCTCCATATTTCCTCAAATTACTACCGACGTGTATATAAGCATTGGAGTATAGTTTGCTGAGGTCGGCATATTCGAAAACATATTAAAAGACATATTAGACAACATGTCTACCGCATGCGACAACAAAATTTCCCCAAAATTCATTTTTAGCGGCCATATTGGATCCAAGATGGCCGCCATTACTCGAAACACGTTGGAGTATAATGTTGTGAACTCGACATACTCGAAAACCTATTAAAAGACATATTAGAACACATCTGGCCCATGCAGGCCGCCATTTTGAAAAATGCCAATTAACTGACGGAAAAAATGAGAAAGAACAAAATTTTAGCCAAAATCGTTTTTTTAAATCTATTTCGCCTAAGAAACGCCCCAGCATAATTTTTAGATGGTAGAAAAGTACATTTGGTCCCATCCCTAGTGTGCCAATGTACCGGCTTAAACCCAACTCCCGTATACAATAGCCATACAATGCTAGTTTATTATGCATAAATATTACTATTCACAATAAATATATAACATGACTGAATGGCAATAAACCGGATCTTTATTGCTCCGTATTTCCTCAAATAGACTTTACTATCTACGTGTATATAGCCATGTGTATATAAATAGCACTTCAAAATTTTAATCATATAAAAACAGGACGAAGCTGCACGTAGAAATAAATATCAACATCCACTACCCCTCTCCAATTATAAAAAAGCACAAGGGATACAAACAAAAGAGAAATTTATCTGAATGAGTTGGCATGTAGAGTATTTATATTTTGACTTAATTACACCCGTATCTGTTAAAAATAAACAAAATTCGTTCATAAACATGAGATAAACAATAGAATTTAGGGTTACAGTATACAAAAAACCGTCACTTAAAAACACAGCACTAATACAGCAAATTTAAGAAGTCACACAAAACAAAACAATTAATTATGTACACCATTAGCTAAAATTTTGTTTATTATGTAACTACATGTATATAACTAAAAAATGTTGCTTATTATGAAACTATATAACCAAAATATTTGTTTAGTATGACACCCATATACCAACATGTTTTTTTTATTATGAAAACCCATTTAAAGCTGAGATATTGTTATGTATAATAACCAACCACGCCATGGCCACAAACTTACCCAATTGTACAAACCTCCAAGTACACCGTTTGAAAACTCTAATTCTTAAATTAGTTGCACTATTTAACAAATCTTAACAAGAAAGAATATACCCAAAGATATGGAAAGGTGACAAATCCAATGTTACTAATTATTGACCCATATCGTGGTTAAGTGCTATTAGTAAATTACTTGATAAATATTTTTTAAACATATCTACAATTATTTCATTTTAATAATTTATTAAATTCCTATGAATCTGTCTTTAGACCAACATTTTCAACTGTACACCAACTTATTGAATTATACGATAGTATATTGCAGTCATTAGAAAATGACGAAAATCCATGTTTCATCTTTTGTGACATCTCCAAGGCATTTGATAGAGTCAATCACATTGGCTTACCAAACCACTGTCTAGTTATGAATAATTATACGACTCGTTTTCCATTGGCTTAACAGTATTTTTGTTTTTTTTTTGTTTTGCGTGTGTGCAGTCCTCCTACATTTACTATTAGAGTAGAGTTTTAGCCCTTCGTACTGCAGAATATTCTCGTTGTCGGGCTTTGCTCCTGTTAGCTCACTACATTTATTAATTTTTTTTAGCGTTTTCCGAGTTTCTGTCCGGATTATCGCCCTTATTGTTAAAATTATTTGACGTTCTAACACCTGACGTCGATTGGCTGACTATCGCCATTGAATATACGACCACTTACAAGATCGGTCGCATTTTTTGGTGTTTTTTTTTGTTACGTCTTTTATGTAAATCATTTTAGTGAAGCCTGTACCAAGACAGGCCCGGGACCGTACAGCGCAGTGGACGCTTACGGCTGGCCGCCGGATCCATTCACTTGATTTGATAATTGTTTAGTTTTTGCAATGTCTATTTTCTGTCTTGTCCGCAGGTTTATCTTGTAGATTTTTTGGTTTTTTTTGTTTTGCGTGTAGTGCAGTCCTCCTGCATTTACTATTAGAGTAGAGTTTTAGCCCTTCGTACTGCAGAATGTTCTCGTTGTCGGGCTTTGCTCCTGTTAGCTCACTACATTTTTTTTTTTTTTTAGCGTTTTCCGAGTTTCTGTCCGGATTATCGCCCTTATTGTTAAAATTATTTGACGTTCTAACACCTGACGTCGATTGGCTGACTATCGCCATTGAATATACGACCACTTACAAGATCGGTCGCATTTTTTTTTGGTTTTTTTTGGGTTACGTCTTTTATGTAAATCATTTTAGTGAAGCCTGTACAAAGACAGGCCCGGAACTGTACAGCGCAGTGGACGCTTACGGCTGGCCCCCGGATCCATTCACTTGATTTGATAATTGTTTAGTTTTTGCAATGTCTATTTTCTGTCTTGTCCGCAGGTTTATCTTGTAGATTTTTTTTTTTTTTTTTTTTTGCGTGTAGTGCAGTCCTCCTGCATTTACTATAAGCAATAAGAATCCAACTGTTTTTGTAAATTACGCTTACTCGTCGACCCTACGGCTTAATTCTGGAGTTCCCCGGGGCTCTATATTGGGTCCATACCTTTTTTCTCGTGTCCATAAACGATTTACCAGATTCTTTGGAAGATACAGCCAGATTATTTGCCGATGGCACCGTCATTGGTTGCACCAAATCTCGTGTATGAAATAGAAACTTTATATTATGAATCTGGCTTAGTTAATTTACGAGAACGTCGCAGGATAAGAAGGCTGTCTCTCTTTCACAAAATTATATATAACAATTCTCCACACTATCTTACAGTTAAATTAACAGAGCTTCAGACGGCAAAGTATGTTATACGTAACAATGCTGATATCCCCGTTCTTTTTTGTAAATTCACATTATATCAAAAGCCATATATTTCCCCACTGGAACAAGTCTAAAAGTCGCTCAGTAATAAACAGGAATTGTCTTCCATAATTTTGTGTCCTGTGCCTTTCTAGTTCAATTAATATCATTGATTGACACCACCTTTATCTCTTGGAAGTTTGCGATACCACCTACAAGGAAGCGGATGTTAAACCCAACAAGAAGAAGAAGACGAGGCTCAAGATGCTACAGGATTAGATCGACGTCCATATTATGATTGCTGCATTACATAGTATACACATTAAATCCCGTGGGGGAGGGGGGTCACAGGGTTCGTCATTGTGTCGAGCGGCGTTGTTTCGAATCCCCGCTTGTACGTGGAAAGGAGTAAGGTCGCCTGTCCGACCTCGTGGGTTCCTCTGGATTCCTATACCACCACTGTAAACCCCTGCATACGCGCTAGCGAATAATTGAAATAAAATTGAACCATATTATGCTTGTGCCGAAATGACATAGTTTATGTCGATTGGACGTTAAACCACATTTCTCTCTTTTTCAACACTGGTCAATATAAAGTGGTTATTCTTAACTACTCGTCGTGGCAAGGAGTAGGGTCGCCTGTCCAACCTAGTTGGTTTACTCCGGGGCCTCCGGTTTCCTCCCACTGCTAAAGACCCCTACGCGCAAGTGAATTATTAAAATAAAATTAAACCATATGTTAGTCCCGAAATGACCTAGTTTGTGTCGAGTGGACGTTAATCCCCATCTCTCTCTCTCTCTTCTCGCTCTCTTTCTCTCTTGACTACTCATACATATAGTAATCTATTTGTAGGTCAAACTTACCACAACTACTTTATAAACGTTGATTTTGTGTTTGCGTGGGAATTTCTCCCCATGTTAACCGGTACAATGACAGTTTCTTTTATCGCTGGCAGCAAGTAGCCCAGTTGACCAGGCCAACATTGTGATGGACGTCAAAAGAAAATTCCATTTAGGACGAATAAAAGGTTGAAAAAAGTATGCCCATTGTCTATCACTAAGTGATATGACACAATGTTTTGTGTGTAAAAATAGCATCATATTATATTAGTATGTATAAAACATAATACAAAGTACTTATGTTTTACTTATATACACTTACAGTATATATATATATAATAGTTATTGTTATACATCGTAATACACGGCATGCTACTACACGTATTAAAAATAAACTGTTGATTTTAACTAATGAAATGGGGTTTGGCGTCCTACTGTTCTGTTCCATCCGGGCTTATGAAGATAGTCGTATTCCATTCAGTGTGCTATGAAATGAAAATGAAATGGGGTTTAACGTCCTACTGTTCTGCTCCTACTGGCTAACGTTGACGACATACGCTATATAACGTGCAATGAGGGAAATTTTGTCCGGACAGCGGCGATAGGGTCTACTCTTATTTCGAATTCTAACTTCGAAGGGTTATTTTACGCGCACACCAATGGTTTACCCGGGATCTCTGTTTTCGTCTCATCCGAACGACTATATGTTGTCCTTTTTCAGACTATTCTTCCTACATCACTGACAAGGAGGGGGGAGTGGGTACACTGGAAGATCCCGATGAACATTCTCGACCAGTGTAGCTCTCCAGTTTGCTATGAGGGGAAATATTTCCCGGAAAGCGGCGCTACAAAACAAAAACCATAAACAAACTTATAAGAAAAAAACAAACCCAAATAAAAAACAAGAGAACAAAAAGCTAAACAGAAAGAAAAAAAAAGTTCATTAGTCCAGTTGGAGCAGAACAGTAGGACGTTAAACCCCCTTTCATCTCACTAACGAAAAAACACAAAAACAACTCAAAACAAAAAGAAAAGCCAACAATGAGGATGTTCTATTACGTTTTATTCTATTCTCTGTTGTACAGTTTTATATCTTTAACAGTGTAGGTAATTGTAGGTTGTATATAAGCCTCAACCCTATTCCTTTATTATAATATACACTATGCATAGTAACCACGTGGTTTCAAAATCATAACAATTAAACGAAAGGAAACAAAAATAATATTATAACAAGAATAAAGTATACAGCAATAGTATACTACAACATCTTACCTGGTCTCATACAACCTTGGATACCTCGACAATTTTACTTTAAACCAAAATATTCGAAGGTAAGGTTGATTTTTTTATTGATTTGTTCAAGGGCGCTTTACAATAAAATGATTAACAGCATAAATACATAAATATAACGTTTAAAAGTAATATTACTGTATATCGAACAAAAAACATTCAACTAAAGGTAAGCATAGGCCTAAAAGAAGTCTAAATAAATATGATATAAATATACAACAAGATACAAAACATTGAACCTCTTTTTATAATTTCACAGATAATATAATATTAATAATAAATGAAAACGTAATAAAAAAAACATCAACTATAATTGCTTGCTTACCAAATTAGTCGCAGGTAAGGATTTAAAACAAATTGAATGCTGTAGATGCTTGCTTGTGATGAGACGTTCTTGGATTCCATAGATATAATAATATAAAAGTAATAAACAATATTCAACGACAACTGCTGACTATGTGACGTATAGAAATAAAAGAGAAAATTAAAGTGGTGATATAGAAAGAGTCAGCAATTTAAGGATGGTTGTTTTCAAGGTGCAGAAGTCACGAGTTTTATTTACAAATATATCTGACAAATGTTTATGACCCCAATTACGGAATGACCAATTGACATTGCATAATAATATGTACACTGTTAAAAATGGGTGTAATTAAAAACTATAAGCAGTGTTAATTAAGTGTTAACTTTACACCACAGCGAGCGTTTTTTAAATGTAATACCTTTCCAAGGGTAGCCAACTAAAGGAACTACACCTAGCAAATGTAACCGATATTCACGACTACTGAACACCTGAATAGGTGTAATTGTGGGGTGTTGTGGATTAGTTACACCACTACCTGTGTTATATTGCATTTACACCAAACTATTATTGGCGGAAAATCATAAAACAGAGATTCTTTCACCGTTTATTGGGTTACAAAAGTGTTATCGATATTCACGAGTACTGAACACCAGGATAGGTGTAACTGTACCCCTTAAAGGGTGTTTGGGATGAGCTACCCCTCTACAAGCGTTGTATTGCATTTACACCAACGGGTTTAATTATTTTAGGGAAACATTCCTCCGAATGACAATTTTACACCGTATCTTGCGTTACAAAAGTATTTGAGTTTTTGTTTGTTAAATATAGCGTTAAATGTCCTAGTAACACAACTATAACTCATTTTAGAGTGTTTACTCATAACGAGTAAAGAATAGATTGTTTTAGCTTGTATACACTTAAAGACGTGTAAATGTTCCAAAATATTACCAAGTACAATATCTTAATTAATTATTCTTAATTCAGGCGAGGTGCCTAAATTGATAAACCACAATAAGCTAAGTTGTAAGGATATACGTATTGATTTTTCCTCATGATTTATATTCATTATACATTGATAGAGGTCGTCTAATTGTCCAACAGCAATTGAATTTGAATCCATCTGATTGGTATTTGTCAATTCAATGTCGTTGTAAAATGATGCAAAGTAGCCGACGGTCTGTATGTAATCTGGGCCCGGCAAAACGCCCTATACTTAATATCATAGTGATCGCTAGCCAATTTCCAGTTTTCCTGAATTTAGAAGTCGTTAGCTTCAAATAAATATCAGGCCAAACAAATTACACCAGCTTTGATGTTATAATTAAAATGAAAGTGTACATGTAATTTACAAAACATCCTTGAGGGGTAATGCATAATCTACACTCACGGGTGTAACATTACACTGTCTGAGTGTAAACTACCTTTTTATTTTTAACTGTGTATTACACCAATCGCGTCTAAATCTTTACTACTTTATACCATTTTATGAAATTATTACTGCTCTAGAATTGATCAAAAGTGTGGGATAAAAAGTACAATAAATGCACAATTAGAGATGTGCTAAAACAATTTTGTTATCAAATTTTTTCTGAGAATAATGCCTTGTCTTTTACAAAAAATGATAGTTGCTACTGTAGAAACCAGTTTTGTAAAAAAAACATTCAGTTGTGTAATAATCATGAATATGATTGATAATAATTTGTTACAAAACATAATATTTAGAACAGAATTGGTTTGTTTTTTCGTTTACTTTCAGCCAGTTTAGTAATAAACATTGTATTTTGTTATATTATTATTTGGGGTGGGGGTGGGGGGGGGGGGGCTGAAAAGAGAGAGAGAGAGAAATAGGGTTTAATGTCCACTCGATATAAACTAGGTCATTTTGGGACTAAAATGTGGTTTAAATTTATATCAATAATTCGTTTGCGCGTAGGGGTCTTTAGCAGTAGGAGGAAACCAGAGGACTCGGAGAAAACTTAGTATTTTTACATGTGTAAAAAGCCAATTTAACATTTGTAAATAAGAAGTTACATGTATTGAGAGAGAGAGAAATGGGGTTTAACGTCCACTCAACAAAACGAGGTCATTTCGGGACTAACATATGGTTTAACTTTATTTCAACAATACGCTTGCGCGTAGGGGTCTTTAGCAGTGGGAGGAAACCGGGGTGCCCTTAGGAAACCCACGAGGTTGAGAAGGCGCCCCTTTCTCCATGCCACATACGCTCACACCAGGACTCGAAACCACAGCCGCAAGCCAGAGGTGGCCAGCCAGCTAGAGGTCAAAGCGCGGCACTCTAGACCACTAGGCCATCCCAACCCCCCTACATGCATTGAAGTAAGCATATTAGCATACGCATCATTAGTTAAAGAGTTAGAATTCCGCTCCATAAATTTGTACTATTTTGACTATGGACTAAAACATTGTGTATGAAGCCAAACTGCTTTGTGCGAAATTCTTTGAGCATTGATTATTATTTGTGGATGCAGCTCTAGGAATTCAAGTAGGTGTGGAGTGGGATTTTAGTTGCAAAACCATAGAACAACATATAAGTTTCTGGACTCAAAGGCTAGATAGACTTTACTTTGAGTAAGGTCTCAAAATCATTCCCTTGAAAAAGTCGCCATATCAACACGTAATATAACAACCCGAAGTTGTATCTATATTTCATGGACCCCTGGAAAACACTGTTTTAAATGAAGCTGGAATATCGACCACTGACGCTGTCGTACCCACAGACCTTCGTTTCTTTCGAGCCGATTCTTTTTTTTACAAAACTAAACGTTAAAGATAAAGGGGTTAATTACAAAAATGATTTTTACAAGGCTGTGAAAAACTAAATGAAACGCATATTCGGACCAGTTTGTTTAAGTTTGGATATTGTAGTTACCTCCCTTTGCTCAATATTATATGCAAGATATTACATACTATATAGAGAAATGGGGCTTAAGTACAATCGGCACAAACTAGGTTATTTCAGGATTACTATATTTTTCAATTTTATTTTAATAATCCACTTGAGTGTAGGAGTCTTTAGCAGTGGGGAGTGCGGCAGTACAATCGGGAAACCGAAACCACACCACTTGACTCCTGACCTTGGGATCTAAAGAGCACGGCTTAAACCATTCGCACCCTAACCCTACCTTTAATGGTAAGACATTTAGCACAATGTATATTATTTGTAATGGGAATTGAAGAAAGATATCGTTTATAATAGATAGAAATCGTCCGATTTGTAGCCACAAAGCACACCTCATAAATTTGAAAAGTTTAAAGGAGCTAAATCGCTAATATTTTGGACCTATTTATACTCAGTGACTTTTGTCATTTGAAGTATTCTATACGAAAGAGATAATTTATGCCCAAGGAAGGTCGTGTTTTTTTTATATTTCATCTCTGACAGTTGTTGATGAATTGAAGAACATAAATTATATAAGCTACCAAAAACAAATTTCCTAAAAGGAAGACATATTTACAATAATAGATAAAACAAAACTAAAGAACAATGAAATATTTACCCGTTTCTTGTTTATTGTCCACTATGACAGATTTTGTTTCAGCACGTTAAAGGAGTCTTCCACTGTTCTATGTTTTGTTTATTTCAGCGGATTTCCCTCATTTTCAAGGTATTGTTCACTTGAGCACGTTAAAGAAGCCCTCCGCTGTTCTACGTTTTGTTCATGTCAGCACGTTAAAGGAGCCCCTACCATGTTTTGTTCATTTCAGCAAGTCAAAGGAAACCCCACTGTTTTGGTTTTGCTCATTTTAACGTGTTAAAAGGACCGCCCAGATATAATTTAATGTGCAAAACTTTTCGAAACATTTATAATGATTCTGTACAGCCATTTGAAGCCATGTAATACTCTTCGAAGAAATACAAACTTTTAGTTTCAATTTTGGATTGTCCATAAGTTCACAAATGACACACTTTTCAAATGTTTTGATAACTATGTTTCTCGTCTTCTCATTCGGGATTAAACACCCGCTTTCTCTTTGATTGATATCGCAGACGAACCTCGGTTTATGTACATTCAAACGCAGGGTTCTTTGCTGTGAGATGAGACCGGCATACCCGGAGTAAGCTCACTAGGTTGAAAAGGTGCTCCAAGCCACATACTTGCATCATAAACCAGGGGTGGCAGTTCTGAGTTCACCTAGAGCTCGAAGCGCGACAATTTAGACCACTAGGTCATTTCCAATTCCTTCTGTGGCTTTATATATAGCGATACGTGTGTGTCGTGAGTATCAAGTCACGCACTCGCTTGATGGAGTAAATGGAATGAAATCGTATTACCTTTCTGCGTCGATTGGGCTACGAAGGCGGACTTACTGTCAAGGGATCTGTTACGTGTGCGCCAATATAATATGTATGGTACATGGGACCTCGATTTTTCGTCCCACCCGAACGACTAGACGCTGTCCCTCCCAGGTCGGTGTCAGAGAGAGGGAGATAAATGGGGTTTAACGTCCATTCGACCCAAACTAGGTCATTTCGGGACTAACATGTGGTTTAATTTTATTTCAATAATTCGCTTGCGCGTAGGAGTCTTTAGCAGTGGGAGAAAACCGGAGGATCTGGAAAAAACCCACGAGGTTGGAGGTCGATGTCAGGTCTGAAACGATCTTAGCATGACGTTAAAAAAAATTCGTCTAACTCAGACGTACCATTTTATGCATTTAGCTTTAGGGCACGTTTCGTGAGAGCACGTCCTGTTTTCAAAGAAAGGACTGACAGCCACCCATTTTGTTTTCACTATATTTAGTTATTTTAATGTTGAGTTATGAGATGCCTGTCGTGACAGGGTCAGTCCAGGTTGAGTTAGAGAAATAAATACGAGGTACATGAGTAAATTTATGTAGACGATATAGAATATTTGAATAATATAAGTGGTTGACAGAAGTGAGATGAATGACTTTTTTTATTTCTTTTATTGCACAACTAAGGCGTTTATTATACACCTCAGAAGGACTAATGGAGTCGTTTGTCAGGGTCGTAAATTTCACACCCTATTAATAAAATAATCTAAAATAGTTAATATTTAGTCAATTTAAAGGAGCTAAGTCTGAATATCATCCAAAGTCTT
Organism: Patella pellucida; assembly: GCA_917208275.1. Taxonomy (NCBI): domain Eukaryota; kingdom Metazoa; phylum Mollusca; class Gastropoda; family Patellidae; genus Patella; species Patella pellucida. The sequence continues at coordinate 18,951,142 of OU795041.1, forward strand.
CGACATTGAAAACACGTTTTTTTTGGGGCAGTTTAAGTTTAAATCAGCATTGGTGTTGTGATCTTACCAAGAAACGATGGGCTTATGATATCCAATATTTAAGACAAAATAAACATTTTACCATCGGTACACGAATCGTGTACAATAATGAGTTTCAGTGCCATTTAAAACAAGGTGCTCAAGGTGCTCACAGAACAAGGCTAGACATGTTACACAAGTCATGTCAAACGGTGATGCAACATTTTTATTTGGAGAGCATGAGCAATAACTAGACGCTAGAAACTGTCTTTCAGTTGAGACTTCTGGCGTATTTCGCCGAACAGAACTGATGAAAATTCACAGAAAAACGGAAACGATTGAATGCAAAACAGTATATATAAATTCATAGTACATTTTTTTATGCGAACTTTTCCTATATTTTATCTAAGATAAACTTAAACTGCTCAAAGACATTTGGGAGATTTTGAAACCTCCACACAAATTATGTCATTTTGGGACTAACAAAATGGTTCAATTCGCTTGCGCGTATGGGTCTTTAAAAGATGGATGCCACCAAAGGACCCGTGCAAAATCCACGTGGTTGGATAGGCGATCATACTCCTTGTCACTTACAACCGGGGAATCGAAACCACTTATGATACAACGCGCATGCGTAAACCATTCGGCTATCCAACCCCCTTTATATTAGGAAAACAGAATCAAAATAACAATGCTAGAGATAATCTCCCGGGTTGGATTCAATCGGATTAACATATTTGTTCTAGGGAGCAGCATAGATACATCGGTGGAATTTTTAATTCGTCACATCTTTGTAAAAATACTAAACGGAACTTAACCATTATTTGGACTGATATTTCTTTAGGACATTCAACTTTTGCAATTATAGTGTAGGTTGCAACTGACCCCATCGCGTCAAAAATATGTATACAGGCTTTAAATAAATTTATTGTGGATGTAAAGCAAGGTCATTTAAAGGGACAATAACACTCTTGCTGGCTTGACAGGTCCAAGCATTTTTTTAGCCTTATTCTAACAACAAGATGTTTATGTGTCCTACCTGTTGTGTAAATTATCCATTACATCCTATTTTACTTGTCCAGAGGGTTCGAAAATATGTTTAAATCCAAGTTGCATTTGAAAGTGTTTACGTAAAGCTTTTCAAACCATGTTGTTACCATGTAGTTGAATTTTTCCAATTTGTAAAAGTCTGAACTGTTACAGCAATTGGTACAAAGCTAAGCTAAACAGGTTTCAATTTGTACAACACTTGACATGTCGCAATGGCGATACAGTTCTAAACCTGTTCTCTCGCAATTAATAGGATATATATTAAATGTGTTGCTGTCAGTAGCGTTTTATCATTGAGGCGCTGGAGGCGCCAGCCTCCTCGCGCAAAAAATCAAAGAAGTTGAAAAAAAAAACCGGAAGAAAAATGCTTAAACCGGTGAGAAACATGAAATGTACCCTAGTAAGGGAGGGCCCTAAAGGCAGACAAAAGGGCCCCACGTTGAAAAAAGGGCCCCACGTCTGACAAAAGGGCCCCCCTGACCATGGGAAAGAGCTCTTGAGTCCGAGTCAATTGTTTTATACACTGTTACTGTTGAATCCAGTACTGAATGAGAATGCAGTCATTGTATTGGCATGCAAATCATCAACCAAGAAATCACCTTTTCTGAAAACCTACTTATAAGCTGTTCAGGAAAGAGATGGCTAGGTCGCCCAGTGTGGCCTGGCCTTTTAACCAAAACATATTTTAATTCAAAAATATTCTTTACAAAGGGATAATAACAGATTATGAATCTTCTCCGAAAATATCAATCAAATTTTTATACAAAAATAGTACGGCGAACTTATTTTTTATTCAACAAACATAAACATACTTATTTTTTATTCAACAAACATAAACATACGTACATCTATTTACAAAACGTCCTTGTAAATTATATTAGCTAATGAATACTAATACGTTTACTTATTGTTACATTATTATAGTATTTGTTTATAATTATATGTAAAACGTTTCGAGTCTTTGATATACCTTTGAATAAGTAAAACTAACATTGTTTTTAATGTTTTTGGTAGTAGCGACGAACCATGTAGAAATATTTCGTGTAATTCAGTGAAAGGAATAATTCCAAGCCATGTCAATTTACTGAAAAGGGCATTCAAAAAAATATTGATACGAATTTTCGACAGATATAGCATTATAACTACAGTATCGATTTTCAATTATATTTGAACGAAATAGATCGAATTTTAAACTACTACATCCATGTCGAATACGATTGTGGTACCGGTATATAGAGAATGGCCTAGAACCAATACCTTTTGATAAATTATTATATTCACGAATAGTTTTCGGAAAGAATGATTTTGTCTGATACTAACACGACAACGGGATTCCCGAATATTCGAGTTTCGTAAATTGTAAGGTGCTTGGGATTCGTTTACAAAAATTATAGTATTAGTAAAATACACGGGATAGATTCCATGGATTATTTTATGTAACTGATTCAAATGTCTAATCTTTCTTCTTTTACGTAATTTTGACCATGCAGTTTTAAAATATAAAGATTGTCTGGAGGTGTAAATTGTATTTCCTGTAACAACGCGAGCTGCTTTCATCTGAAAAATTTATAATTTATCAGAATTATAACTACTACAGTTATCTGACAAAACGGCAAAATGCTTATTCAGTTCCAAGCAAAAGGTTTGGATTTCTCGGTAAACTCGGGAATCTAAACCGTGATACACCGACGGAACCAGCATCTACATTGTTGGCCATCTACACAGACGTTCTAGACGAACATTTCGAGAACGAATTCGTAAACGTCATCAAGGACAAAATTTTCATTAAGGATAGAATTTAGGAGCTTCAGATTCTAGAAATGTTCGATTCAGAGACAAATGCTGGAACAGCGTTAATATAGACATTTCCGAATATATATACGACATTGCGTATTTATTTGTCGATCATGGTCACCAATTGCTCGGGTGAGCGTTTTTTCTCCGCCTTAGCGCGGATAAAAAAATCACTTGCGTTCAACTATGGGGCATATGGGTGCACTAGCTTTATTGTGCATTGAAGCTAATCTTCTGGATTCGATTAATTTGGATGAGATCATCAAAACTTTCGCGAGCCGCAAGGCTAGAAAGGAGGATGTCGTGTAACTGGAAGACGTAACGTCCTTGAACTTTGGTCAAATATTATTTGAAATCCACCATATTCCATTAATTATTATTTGATTGAGCTCCCGGTACGGCACGAACAATGGATTTGTTTCGCATTCAGACAAGTATCGGATTAGGCACCGGACAGCAGAATAAACAGGCCTCGAGGATATGTAAGAATGCACTAAAATGTTCCTCGACCTCCGGTGGCCGGGGGCAGACACGCCCCCGCCCCCAGCGAAAGAGGGCCCTCAAAATAGTATAGCCTCCGCCATGATAAACCTTAAAACGCCTCTGGTTGCTGTGACTAAAATCATTCCATAATTCGTATAATATTAAATTAAACCCACATTATTGTATTATGATATATAAACAAATATTACCTGCTCTGTTAGTGTCGCAACAAACGAATGATGGCACCTCGGATATTACGATAGTAACTTTTGTTCCCCCGGTCACTAAGGTGAACACCATCCATAATGCCAGTAATGGACTTGTAAAATGAAGCTGGAGGCGGGGAAGACATAGGAATGCCCCGAAAGAGACAAACCGAAAAAATAAGGTCATCATCATGTAATTTTTTATACACGATGTCAATTTACGAGCTAATTCATTATACAAATCTGCAGATTGTAAGTGTCTTGTTTTTAACCGTGGCATCACCTGGCAAAAAGTAACACCTGACAGGTGAAACCTACGGCGCCAGACATCTAACAAATCTATTCGGTGCACTAAGCATTCGGTTCATACCAGATTGATCTATATCATTGCTTCCGAGTTGAATCACTAAATAGGCAGGTCGTAGGCCTACACGTGCGATTGCCTCCTCCCACTCACGACAATGAGCACTATTTGACATCCCTTGGATGCCAAAAAGCTGAGTTTGAATTGTTAAAATTTCGATAGCGAACATCATGATAGTCCGTGCCCATATATCGATGGAGCCAATACACATGAGAAGTAACCAAAATCAATACCTTAGACATGACACACAGGCCCGCAAACACACTTGAAAAGGCGGGAAAAAAGGGAAACCCGCGTGGAGTGACTTGAGTCCCTCCGCTGTCGCACGTAATAACGGCTCTTATCCGCGGTAGTGCTCGAATTGTGAAAACCGTTTGAAGTTCACAGTTAACAGGAGTAATCACGACATCACATTACCATCATTTGGCTCCATCATGAATAATTTGAAATTTCTCCCTTACAGTCACCTCTAATGTTTTTCTGTAAAACTTATGCCAACATCCCAACTACAGAGGTGAAGCGAAGCGCCCCCTGTGAACGGTAAACAGAGTTATCCCTTGCTGTTCACCGTAAAACAGAGTTATCTTCTGTTCACCGTAAAAGAGAGTTATCTCCCGTCCACCGTAAAGCCCATTTAATCTTTAAACTCATTGTCGCTTTTGTTTTCAAAACGGTAGGGATTGAAGTGAAGTCCACACTTAAATTTGCTGTCAGGGCGGATGCACCGTTTATATTTAATATAACTGGAATGATATGAGTGTACACTTTCTATTGCTAAAATATTTTCAGTACTGATTTAAATACTGCTAGCATAGAAGATTTCTAATGCTTTAGCAGTACTGAAATCAGTATTGGAGATTTGAAAATTTTCTGCAGTACTTCCATGAAAATTGAAGGAAATGTATCTACTAGGCCTATGGAGTCACAGTCAAATAACCGAAAGAAAGATCACATCGGCAAAATACAATGTCCGTGATGCCAACATATAATGGACAAAGAATACTTTAAATTGAATTGCGAGAGAAAGCATGGTCACAGCCCCTCTGACATTAAATTCACTAGCATATCAGAGAGTAATCAGAAAACATTATCATCATTCTTTTCTGCCACGAAACAGCAAAATCCAGATAACGATTCTACTGATGGTGCATCATCGTATATCAAATGTGGAATGAGTATTACATAGCTGCCAACCCCTGGCCTTGAAAATGAGTGAGATCCTAAAGTTAGCCGGGATCAAGGGGCCGCAGGCCCCTGGCAGGTCCAGGGCGATGCCCTGGTGGGGGCCGAGCTTCGCCCCCAGTCGAAAAACGATTTTTACACTTTTTTTGAACTAAATTTAGAGGTATTAGTTTGATTGAATTTCTTACTAATAAGGTGAAAATTTTTTGAAAGAATCAACAGTTTGAACAGATTTTAATAGTTTAAAGAAGTCAGTGAAAAACATGTCAACATGACAAAAATAAAATTCGAATTGGTTACATCGCTTTGTCACCACAGTGTGAACAGCTTAATACGTATTAAACTGGAATCCCGCGTTACACATGCGCAGTTGAGTTTTGCCCACCTACTTCCGTTTCACGTCGTGGGGAAAACGTGTTGACATAAATGTCAGAAAAATTGTGGATTATTTGATCTACGGCGCCAATTATTTGCATGAAAAACACGAACAAATATATAAAACGAGGGTACACATCCCGCAAATTCTCATTCTCCATCATGTCCACGGGCGCATCCATCTTGGAAATAAGTTTAACTTCACCTCTCGGGATTATTCGGCTCGGCCTCCTTCGGAACATTCGGGATTTGTCGGAGGCCCTCGGAATTAGTTTGAATCGCATCCGATAGATGCCGTGGCGTTATTACGCATTGAGTGTTACCGCACCAGAACCGGATCTAATTCTGAATAACGCTTTTCGAATGCGGTGGGGGTTTTTTAAAACAAATTTTTGACATGTGTGTTAGGCGTGTGAGCGTGATCACAGGTCAAAATGCGCGAGTCTCGCGCCAAATGCGTGACAGTTGGCATGTATTGCACCTTTATGCACTGGAACCCCTGGCTGATTTAACTCACTGTATAATCAGTCGCTCTACCGAGTACGAAACTCCGACTCGCACAAACCAAGGTCGTCTGCAAGCAGATTTACCTGCTTTCGAAAGACACCTGCATAATTTTCTCAATGCTAATCCTTTTTTTTTAAAAACGGGAAGTGAAGACCCCCAGCTTGTTTAATTTGCTGTCAGTTGAACTATATTAAACTTAATTCATTCATGTCTATGATATCTTTATTTCTGTTGTGAAGGAGATATGACGTTAGCATTTCTTGAGATATGTACCTTTATGCACCGGAAACCCCGGCCGATTTAACTTGCTGTATTGTCAGTCGCTCTACCGAGTACGACACTCCGACTCGCACAAACCAAGGTCGTCTGCAAGCAGATTTACCTGCCTTCGAAAGACACCTGACGAAACATACATGTCGGACACACACCACCCCGTTAGCCATCGAGGGCCAAGTAGGGCCTAATCGTTCTGTCGCCGGTTTCAGAGAGGCAGACGCGGACATCGGGGGACGGGATTCCGGCTTAGGGGCGTTCAGATGTAAGCCCCAGAACAAAGGTTAATTCATTCATGTCTATGATTAGTCTCGGTCACCCAGAACCCCCTAGTCTTCAACGTACGGAGGGTCTGGGTCGGTTCTCAGTTTTGACGAAAATTTACTGGATAATCTTCCCCATAAAAAAACAAACCCCTGGTTACGCATGGGCAATGAAACCTTTTGGCTAGATTCTATAAAGCGAGACAGAAATATATCCCACAATTCACTTGGCTCATCTATTATTAGAAACAAAATAAAACGAGAAAATAGCATGAATCGCGATGAAGAATTAAGAAGATTGTGAGACGCCGTACGTCTGATTCATGACGAGAGAAAATTACCATTTCAATTAAAACCTTTACAAACAAAATTTTAGAGAGTGGTAACTTAAAAGACGGGATAATCCAGACAATGACCGACTTTCCGTCAAATTTTGAGGACCCATCCAGACTAATATTCGTAGAATATTTGTTTGGATGATAGAGACTAGTCCATGATATCTTCATTTCTATTGTGAATGAGTTATGACGAAGCATTTCTTTGGGGCATGTACCTGTTGTGTTTTTATGTAGGCCTACGTGTATTTCTGCATGCCATTTTCTTCTTATTCACTGCACTTTGTAAGAGAGACATAATGGAGGCCCGATTCGACCCTAGTCCTGTTGGTTAACGCTATTGTGCAACCAAAGCAAAGTGACAGGGTCACAACCACTAGTCCAGAGTGATTGACAGATGTCAGCCTTCACCTTCGAAATATCAAGGGAAATAATTTAAACAACTGGGGGCAGACCACATTGACTACTGCATAAAGATTAAAATCCCTTTACCGGCCACTCAAGGCCAGGATTTTAAAGTAGAACATATACTAATATAGCCTTATTTATATCGCTGACTTTTAAACTCTGTCACCCATAATGTCATTAGTCCCCCCCCCCCCCATATACACAAAACATTATGAAATAAATAAATATTTAATACACCCCAATCCACCACCCACAAACACCGTATTTATATCGTAGCAGGATTTTTTTCAAAATTTACGTTGGCCGCATGACACGATTTTATATTTAGATTCGTGTCGCAGCAGGATTTTCTTCAGTGGTCCCAACAACAGGATTTGTTTAGGTTATCCCTCATAGCAGGGATTTTGCTCAGATTAATCTCCAGCGGGATTTTTCGGTACTGATTCATTTTAGTTCATATTGGCCCTCACAGCAGCATGTTCTATAGCTTGGTCCCAACTCTAATATTTTCTATAGATTACTACCACAACATAATTATTACTACTACAGCATATTTATTAATATAACAGCATATGTATTACTATTGTTTATTACTTTTACAGCATGTTTATTACTATTACAGCATATTTATAGTGCACCCTTTCATATACCGTGTTCAGAGGCACTTTACAAACTGGCAATGTAACCATATATAAAACAAACAAAACAAAACAAACCAACAAGCAAAAGTATCGACATAGTATCAGTCGTATACTGTGTCAGTTAAAGCCTGTTTAAATAAACGTGTTAAGTTTTTTTTTTAAAAAGAATATAAAGATGAACACTATTTTAAAACTAAATAGTTATTTTATAAAACAGGCAGTTAATAACTAAAAGAGTTCCGGCGATAAGACACAAATGAAACGTAGTTTATCCTAAAATGTAGGCTATGAATGTTCGGCGCATCAGAAATTTCGTCACAATAGCCATAACACCAGCATGGCATTTCAACTTCGTTCTCACAGTAGGAATTACCATTGATTGGTTCCAACGGCACCATTTTTCTTTAGAATATCCATTATATCAGGAATTTTGTAAGATTATCAATCACAGTAGAGTTATTGAGCAGAATAACCACTACACCAGACTCTTTTTTGGCCAGAATAGTTAAGGTATTGCGGCAGAATTTTCTACAGAATGGTCCTAGCAATTGGAATTTTGATTAGATTATTCAGCAGAGCAGGAATTATCGTTAGATTATCCACCACAGATTATTCAGCAGAGCAGAAATTGACGTTAGATTATCCACCACAGTAAAAAAAAACACGTCACAATAGCCTTTATACCAGAATTCTTTTCACAATAACCATTACACCAGAATTTTTTTAAAACAAAAACCATTACACTAGAACGGCTTTTCAGCTTTGTTCTCTCAGTGGGATTTTCTATAGATTGGTTCCAACAGCACCAATTTTTATTAGAATATTCATTACATCAGGAATTTCGTGAGATTATCAACCACAGTAGAAGTATTAAGCATAATAACCACTACACCAGACTTTTTTTGGGGCCAGAACAGCTAAGGTATCGCGGCAGAATTTACTATAGAATGGTCCCAGCAATTGGAATTTTGATTAGATTATTCAGCAGAGCAGAAATTGACGTTAGATTATCCACCACAGTAAAAAAAAAACGTCACAAAAGCCATTATACCAGAATTTTGTTCACAATAACCATTACACCAGAAATTTCTTAACAATAGCCATTACACCAGAATGGCTTTTCAGTGTAGTTCTCTCAGTAGAATTTTCTATAGATTAGTTCCAACAGCACTATTTTTCATTAGAATATCTATTTTATCAGGAATTTTGTAAGATTATCAATCACAGTATAAATAGTCGGCAGAATAACCACTACACCAGACTATTTTTTTCGTCAGAATAGCTATCGCGGCAGAATTGTCTATATAATGGTCCCAGCAATTGGAATTTTGATTAGATTATTCAGCAGAGCAGGAATTGTCGTTAGATTATCCACCACAGTAAAAAAGAGATATTATCACAATAGCCATTATACCAGATTTTTTTTTCACAATAACCATTACACCAGAATTTTTTTCACAACAACCATTACACCAGGACGGCTTTTCAGCTTTGTTCTCTCAGTAGGATTTTCTATAGATTGGTTCCAACAGCACCATTTGTCATCAGAATATTCATTACATCAGGAATTTCGCGAGATTATCAAACACAGTAGAAGTATTAAGCAGAATAACCACTACACCAGACTATTTTTTTGTAAGAATAGCTATCGCGGCAGAATTTTCTATAGAATGGTCCGAACAATTGGAATTTTGATAAGATTATTCAGCAGAGCAGGAATTGTCGTTAGATAATCCACCACAGTAAAAAACAATCATCACAATAGCCATTATACCAGAATTTTTTTCACAATAACCATTACACCAGAACGGCTTTTCAGCTTTGTTCTCTCAGTAGGATTTTCTATAGATTGGTTCCAACAGCACCATTTCTCATTAGAATATTCATTACATCAGCAATTTCGTGAGATTGACAATCACAGTAGAAGTATTAAGCAGAATAACCACTACACCAGACTATTTTTTTGTAAGAATAGCTATCGCGGCAGAATTTTCTATAGAATGGTCCGAACAATTGGAATTTTGATAAGATTATTCAGCAGAGCAGGAATTGTCGTTAGATAATCCACCACAGTAAAAAACAATCATCACAATAGCCATTATACCAGAATTTTTTTCACAATAACCATTACACCAGAACGGCTTTTCAGCTTTGTTCTCTCAGTAGGATTTTCTATAGATTGGTTCCAACAGCACCATTTCTCATTAGAATATTCATTACATCAGCAATTTCGTGAGATTGACAATCACAGTAGAAGTATTAAGCATAATAACCACTACACCAGACTATTTTTTTGGCCATAATAGCTAAGGTATCGCGGCAGAATTTTCTATAAAATGGTCCTAGCAATTGGAATTTTGATTAGATTATTCAGCAGAGCAGGAATTGTCGTTAAATTATCCACCACAGTAAAAAAAATCATCACAATAGCCTTTATACCAGAATTCTTTTCACAATAACCATTACACCAGAATTTTTTAAAACAAAAACCATTACACTAGAACGGCTTTTCAGCTTTGTTCTCTCATTAGGATTTTCTATAGATTGGTTCCAACAGCACCGTTGTTCATTAGAATATTCATTACATCAGGAATTTCGTGAGATTATCAATCCCAGTATAAATAGTTAGCAAAATAACCACTACACCAGATTATTTTTTTCGTCAGAATAGCTATCGCGGCAGAATTTTCTATAGAATTGTCCAAGCAATTTGAATTTTGATTAGATTATTCAGCAGAGCAGGAATTGTCGTTAGATTATCCACCACAGTAAAAAAAACCCTCACAAAAGCCATTATACCAGAATATTTTCCACAATAACCATTACACCCGAATTTTTCACAATAACCATTACACCAGAACGGCTTTTCAGCTTTGTTCTCTCAGTAGGATTTTTTATAGATTGGTTCCAACAGCACCATTTTTCATTAGAATATTCATAACATCAGGAATTTCGTGAGAGTATCAATCACAGTAGAAGTATTAAGCAGAATAACCACTACACCAGACTATTTTTTTTGTCAGAATAGCTATCGAAACAGAATTTTCTATATAATGGTCCCAGCAATTGGAATTGTGATTAGATTATTCAGCAGAGCAGGAATTGTCGTTAGATTATCCACCACAGCAAAAAGAAAATCATCACAAAAGCCATTTTACCTGAATTTTTTTCACAATAACCACTACACCAGAATTTTCTTAACAATAGCCATTACACCAGAATGGCTTTTTAGCTTGGTTCCCTCGGTAGAATTTTCTATAGATTGGTTCCAACAGCACCATTTTTTATTAGAATATCCATTATATCAGGAATTTCGTGAGATTATCAATCGCAGTAGAAGAATTCGGCAGAATAACCACTACACCAGACTAATTTTTTGTCAGAATATATAGCTATCGCGACAGGGGGTGGTTTGATGGCTGAATGGTTAGCACCTGCGCGCTGTATCATACAGTCTGGCATTGAGTCAACTGACGTGGTTTTGATTCCCCGGTTGTACGTGTGAAGAAGTAGGGTAGCCTGTCCAGCATCGTGGGTTTTTTCCGAGTCCTCCGGTTGCCTCCCACTACTAAAGACCCATACGCACAAGCGAATTATGTTAGTACCGAAATGACCTAGTTTGTGTCGAGTGGACGTTGATCCTCATTTCTCCCTCTCTCTTTCTCTCTCTCTCGCTATCGCAGCGGTTAAGTGCATATCAGTAGGACGTTAAACCCCATTTCATTCATTCATTCTTGCTATCGCAGCAGAATTTTCTATAGATTGTAAATTGTGATTAGATTATTCAGAGGATTGGTTCCAACAGCACCATTTTTCTTTAGAATATCCATTATATCAGGAATTTCGTGAGATTATCACAGCAGAAATAGCTTCAAGGGAAATCAGGCTTTGACTTGAAAGAATCATTTGACAAACATGCTAATTTGACGGGCATTTGGAACACAACAACGTGGGCAAAACATCTTGATATGAGAAGACGTTTCCTACGCTTTGAAATTGCGGGTTTTTCGGGTTACAAAATGGGTGGTCTCCTGAATTCTTATAATGTAATGTGGTTGGCAGTTCCATCCTCATTTCTCTGCTCTGAATAATATCCAGCGAGCGACCTTCACCGATCATGTCAAGGCGTGGTTAGGCAATTTAATTCCCGCCTACAAATACGTTAGAATGTCTGGTTCTTTGGTTGTTGGTAGCTCCTCCCCTTTTTGTGTTTTAAATGGATGCCTGATAGCATCAACCAGTCCTGTTTACTTCAAATGAAGAGAGAAAACAAGGTATAAAATATACGTGGATAAGAACAACCGCACGATACAATGGATAATCGAGATTTGTTTGTCAGGTTCCGATGCTACGGTCGAAAACAAATCTATATATATATACCAAAAATACAAACGAAATAATTAATTCGTTTAAACGAATTAGTATACGTCTTTTTACATAGCTCTGAAGACGCCGTAAGGCCGAAAGATCTTATGTAAATGTAATTAAAATATAGTCTTTCCATCCAAATCTTAGTATTTTTGGTATATAAACCTGAGAGTTGAATTTAGAATCTTTTAAATATATATATATATATATATATATACGCTACATCTTCAAGCACGCATAGCTTTGCTCAGAATAAAGTACATTTAAATGGAATGAAATGCGTCATGCAGTGTGACATGAGATAAGTTTTGCCCGGCCTACTCTTATATCCGAATTCCAACCCTCGTCAATGTGTAGACGGTACCTCGGTTTTTAGTCCCATACGAACGACTATTCGTTGTTCCTTACCAGCCCCCCCCCCCGCCAGATATCGCACAGATACATTTTAATATGATATAATACCACGGTGAAACGAATCAACCGTTATATCACAGTGATTGTTTGGTTATCGCTATTCTACGGCTTCACGTACCCGATAAAATATATTCACATTGAACGAAATATTAACAAAAGATAAATCCCAATTTTATTAGATACTTCAATTTTGATGGCTAAGCACTAAAATCAATGTAATATTATCCAATCAAATAACTAAAATTCGGATTTTTATCTTAGTTAAAATTTCGTGAAACAGGCCCGTGGTCCGTACCGCGTATCCGTATCGATTTTGCGTTTGACGTCATCAATGCGTGTGTATTTCTCAGGTGTATATTTGATGTTATTTTAACCATGATAAAGACTGGAATTTAAGCATAACTTTTGATGAGCTTTACGCGGAATTTTCAAATTATCCTGTCTGTTTGCATGGTGGCTGATTAACGACTATCGAGCGACTTTACCCCCTTCTTGAATTTGTGTACACGTGAACTACTGGTAATCTTTGTAGATAACTGCCATCATGCTGTAATAGAACTAAGCTTAGCTCAGCGTATCCGTATCGATTTTGCGTGTGACGTCATCAAGGCGTGTGTATTTCTCAGGTGTATATTTTTGTAGACAACTGTCATCATGCTGTAAAAGAGCTAAGCTTAGCTCGGCTACCCATACGCACGAGGCGCGAAAATCTGCCAAAACTCTAAAACTCCATTGACGCAACGTATCACGTGATGATACAGATACGTGATGCGGATGGGAAAAGTTTCGCTTGCCATAAATCAATATTTAAGAAACCATTCTGTTTAACCCTATTCGATAAATTTGAATATTTTCTGGATACCCTTGCTTTGATAACTTTGAAGTTGTTATTCGCGGCCTGTAATTGTATTTACCTCGACTCTCCGTTTCGGTAAAGCAACCTATAATACGTATTCGTAATGTCTATTAATTGATTGGTACTTGAAGAATATTAAAGGCATAATATTTCATGTTAATAAACAATAAAAAGACTTCTAGGCAGTACACAATAAAAAAAAGTATAGTCTTATTAAAACCATACGGATTGAAAAGTGATTAAAGCCAGCTAAAATAACTTAAAGTTTTGGTCATCTAAAGTCATTCAAATAATAGTAAATGAAACATATGCCCTAACTAAGATTTTACTATGTGCTTAAACATTAAATTTGATTATTATATTATATTATATTATATTATAAAATAATTATTATACCATCATTATATTTATTATTTATTAAAACTATTATTTTTAAAATTCCAGGAAAAGATTATCATAATATATTAAAATGTGTGTAAATGTATATTTCTATATATGTTTTTTTTTTTTTTTTTTTTTTTTTAAAAACAATATTTTATTCAGATACTGAAAAGGATTGAGGAACAGGCACAGCCTATATGACCTCTCTCCTAAATAAAATAATTAATGTGAACATGTAAAATAAATAGTTGAGTAAACAATAAAACAATAAAATGAATACTTAATCTACAACATTTGATATATATATACATATTTACACATTGGCTACGCAGTTGTTCATGTTCGCATTTTGGTCGATATAGATGTTATACTGATCTCAAAACCTTCTGCTAATGTCAAAAAACATAATAATGGACCTTTTCAAAGATGTCTGACGAAATATGACTGTTGTTTGCACCGTATAGAAGATTATGTGTATTGATAAAATTCGATGGTAAAAGATTTATAGATATTTTACGCGCATCAGAATGTAAGAAGCAATGTAAAAGAAAATGATCGGTATCTTCGAATGAATGACCGCAACCACAATCGGGGCTGTCCGACATATGCCACAAAAATTTATGACCCTTTAGGTCACTGCAAGAGAGACGAAGACGACTATGTATTATTTGATTTTTACGTTTGCCAAAGTAGAAATAAGGGGGTATATTTTTATCTTTATTAATTATTTTGGTTTTAAATATATTTATAGAGGTCGAATTTCTAATACTTATATCAAGGTTATTCCATTCTTTTAGGGTAGAAGGTATAAAAGATTTAGAGAATAAAGTTGTTCGACAAAAGTAATCAGTTAAACTATTGTTGTTACGAAGATTATAAGGAGTACTGGAAAACTGAATTAAATTATGGAGGTATGGAGGGATTAACTGATTAATAATATTGTACAATAAAATGAGTTTATGACGCCTTCGCCTCTCTTGCAGAGTGATAAATTCTGTTTCTTCATATAATAACCTATGACTGGTACCCGTCACAGCCCCGCATAGAGTCCTGAGTGCATCTAGTTGTAGGTGTTCTAATTTGTTTTGTAGTTCGTCTGTGCACCCATCCCATATTACGTCACAATAGTCAAAATGTGGGAGAATAAAAGAGGTATATATAGTTTTCAAGGGATTTCTATTTAGGCGATGTTTTAACGACCTAAGACAATTAATCATTTTACTCGTTTTAGTCAAAATAATATTTACATGAATGTCCCATTTGCAGTTTTTCTGAAAAGTCAATCCCAAATGTCTGTGTTGATAAACTTCTTTAGTAGGAATTCCGTCTAAATTTAGTGTAGGAACAGTGGGTCTCGTTTAGTAGTCAGTGCAAGTGAATCAGTTTTCAGCGGGTTAAAGGAAACCAGCCACGTTTTTGCCCATTTGTTTAACATTTCAAGATCACTATTTAGGACAGTCGCGCATGCGGTTGGGTCATTAATTTTAAGATAGATGCTAGTGTCACCCGCAAAAAGTCTAATATTCGTTTTTATGTTCTTAACGATATCATTTATATATATGAGAAAGAGAAGGGGGCCGAGGACAGGGCCCTGTGGTACGCCAGCAAGGACGGTCTTAGGATCAGAGGAGACTCCACTTACAACGACGCTTTGCTTTCTTTTATACAAATAATGTTTAAACCATTGAAGCAAGTCTCCTCTAATCCCAGTCGCCCCAAGCTTCCGACACAGTGCAGCATGCCACACCCTGTCAAATGCCTTGCTGATGTCACAGAACACTGTCCTCGTATACTGACCTTCGTCTATGGCTTGACAAAAGAAGTGCGTAAGGTCAATTAGTTGATAAGTAGTTGAGTCACCGTGCATAAAAACGCTTTGTAAGTTAGTTATGATTGCATTATCCCTCATGAAGTTAAAGACATGCTTGTAAATACATTTTACGAAAATTTTCACAATGATACTCAAAAGGGAAACTGATCTGTAATTGTCGCATTCAGAAGGGTCGCCTTTTTTCAGTATTGAAATAACATTAGCTGATTTCCAGATTATCGGTACAGTTTTTGTCGAAAGGGAGTGATTAAATAGATTACATAAGGGATTACATATTTCAGATGAGATGTAATTTAATAACTTGCCGTTTATCTGATCAGGCCCGGTAGCTTTGGAGGTATCTAATGATAAAATCATGTCTTTAACTTCTTGAGGTATAAGTGTAAGATTGCTGAGTGAGTTTGGGTTGTGTTCAAGTTCAGGAAGCTGTGCATTGGCTGTGTCAAGTTGAGACTGGTTGATAAAGAAGTCATTTAAGCAATTTGCCTTATCCAAGGGGGTGGAGAAAAGGATTCCATTGTTGATAAGGGGAGGTAATTCATCATTATTTATACGTTGCCCTTTCACATAAGAATTGACAAGACGCCACCAGTCTTTACTACCAAATCTTGTATTATTATTTATTTTTTGATCTATTTTTTTCATAAAATTCCTGTTTACATTTTCTTATAAGCTTTATATATTCATTTCTAATTAATCGAAAGTTTTGCCAATCAGATTCTGAGTTTGTTTTTACAGCTTTTTTGTGCACCTCATTTTTTTTGTGCTTAATTTTCTAATTGTATTATTCATCCGTAACTTATCCCTGGGCCGAATGGTTACTATTTTGTATGGAATATTATTTTTTGCAATCCTTGTCAGTTCATATGTGAAAGAGGCACAAGACGTGTCAATCGAACTGTTATCAACAATGGAATCCCATCTAAAGTTTAGTACGTCATGCCTAAGTCCGTCGTAATTAGTTTTGTTGAAATCCCAAATGATGCGTTTGAAAGAAGGAAACTTTGGACGCTTGAAAGTTAACCGACAGCACACAAGGCAATGGTCGCTGCAGAAGTTATCTAAGTAGCCAGATTCAGAAATATATCCTGGACAATTTGTAAGAATAATATCGATTAAGCTTATTTTTCCGTTGTTATCATATCGCGTGGGATCATTAATTATTTGCTTAAAGTTAAAAAGAGCAACCGATGTATGAATAAAAGTATTAAAATTTGCTAGCATATCTACATTAAAATTTTCCAAAAATAAAAATCTTTTCAATTTCATCAGAAGCGGCAAGTGAAATTGATTGGAAAATTAGGTCATTCGTATACTTCGTGGAATTAGGGGGTCTATAGAAAGTACCTATAAGAAATTTATTATTATTGATGATTGTTTCTATCCAAATGCCCTCTGTGCTGTGGATTTCCAAGTCAAGCCTCCCTTTGAAGAAATGTAAAGTGCAACTCCCCCACCCTGTCCGTCAGTCCTGTCTTTCCTTACAATGGGGTGGAATTCGGGAATATAAAGTGAATCAGAGGATATACTTTTGTCAAGCCAAGATTCTGTAATGAGGATAAAATCATAATTATCAAAAAGTTCGGCTCTAATCAAATCAACTTTATGACGTAGACTCCTTACATTCAGATGTACAAGTGAAACATTAATATTATGATTGGGACCAGGGTTGGTTTCGACATCACCAGAAAGACGTAAGATCAGTTGAATAACCATAAACAAAACTGAAAATAGAAAGAAAATACATATAGGAAATATAAAAGAATAGAAACAGGCGACCTTATAATGGATTGAAATTAAATTGTGGCGATATCTAAATACAGACAAATGTAACTCGTAGGATATATATTCTAAGACCAGAAACAACTTCGTAGCCAAACTATTTACATGAAAAGTTAAATTATAATTTTGAACATATATACAATATTTGATACATTTTGGAACACCCGGTAATTGCATATACATTTACCAAAAATAAATTGGTATAATGAATGCTTCTGGCGGAGACATTGAAGTTAAAAGCGATGATAAATAAAAGTCTCTGCAAAGATTACAAGTAGAAAGTATTTAAAGTTTAGGTATACATGCATGTGTATGTGGCATGAATATATATATATATTACTCCAGAACTTTATTCATATTCCTATACAAAAACATTTCATTTAATATTATACTATAAAGATAAATAGAATACTGCATAATATTATTCCTATACAAAAACATTTCATTCAATTATTATACTATAAAGATACATAGAACACTGCATACAATTATTCCTATACAAAAAAAAATTCATTCAATTATTATACTATAAATATTAATAGAATATGCATAGTAACTTTCTAATATAAAACATTTTATCCAATTAATATACTATAAAGCTAAGTAGAATATTGCATGGTATCATTCCTATGTAAAGCATTTCATTAAATTATTACAGCATTTCATTAAAGTATTATACTATAAGATTAATAGAATATGCACAGTATCTTTCATATATAAAACATTTCATCCAATTAATGTACTATAAACCTAATTAGAATATTGCATTGTATCATTCCTATATAAAGCATTTCTTTCAATTATTACAGCATTTCGTTCAAGTATTATACTATAAGATTAATAGAATATGCACAGTATCTTTCATATATAAAACATTTCATCCAATTAATGTACTATAAACCTAATTAGAATATTGCATTGTATCATTCCTATATAAAGCATTTCTTTCAATTATTACAACATGTCATTGAAGTATTATACTATAACTATTAATAGAATAATGTACAGCATCTTTCATATATAAAACATTTCATTCAATTAATATACTATAAAGCTAATTAGAATATTGCATTGTATCATTCCTATATAAAGCATTTCATTCAAATATTATACTATAACAATTAATAGAATAATGTACAGTATCTTTCATATATATAACATTTCATTTAATTAATATACTATTAAATTAAGTAGAATGTGGCATGGTATCATTCCTATATAAAGCCTATCATTCAATTAGTACAAAATTTCATTCAAGTATTATACTATAAATATTAACAGGTATGCATAGTAACTTTCTAATATAAAACATTTCATTCAATTAATATACTATAAAGCTAAGTAAAATATTGCATTGTGTCATTCCTATATAAAGCATTTCATTCAATTATTACAACATTTCATTCAAGTATTATACTTTAAATATTACTAGAATATGCACAGTAACTTTCTAGTATAAAACATTTTATTCAATTAATATACTATAAAGCTAAGTAAAATATTGCATTGTGTCATTCCTATGTAAAGCCTATCATTTAATTAGGACAAAATTTCATTGAAGTATTATACTTTAAATATTAATAGAATATGCACAATTTCTTTTCTAATATAAAACATTTTATTCAATTAATATACTATAAAGCTAAGTAGAGTATTGCATTGTATCATTCCTATATAAAGCATTCCATTCAATTATTACAACATTTCATTGAAGTATTATACTATAAATATTAATATAATATGCATAGTAACTTTCTAATATAAAACATTTTATTCAATTAAAATACTATAAAGCTACGTAGAGTATTGCATTGTATCATTCCTATATAAATTATTTCATTCAATTATTACAACATTTCATTCAAGTATTATACTATAAATATTACTAAAATATGCACAGTAACTTTCTAATATAAAACATTTTATTCAATAAATAAACTATAAAGCTAAGTAGAATATTGCATTGTATAAAGCATTTCATTCAATTATTATACTTATAAAAATAAATAGCATACTACATAATTTTATTCTGTATACAACATTTCATCAACTTATTATACTATCAAAATTAATAGAATACTGCATAGTATAATTCGTTTATTCATTTATTATACTGTAAAGATCAGTAAAATACTGCATAATATTATTCTTATATACAACATTTCAGTTTTACTGCCCAGTTTTATTCATATATATACAACATTTCATCAACTTATTATACCATAAAGTATAAAGATACTATCAAAATTAATAGAATACTGCATAGTATAATTCGTTTATAAATTGCTTTATTTAATTATTATACTATAGTTCATTCATTTATTATACTGTAAAGATCAGTAAAATACTGCATAATATTATTTTTATATACAACATTTCAGTTTTACTGCACAGTTATATTCATATATAAGATCATTCTGTCAGTTATTATATTTGAAAGTTGAATACTCGCAAAAAAGTATTGTAAAAGTACACTTTTCGTGTATTTTCTGGAATCTTCGTTGTTGAATAAATGAAGACAAGACTGTTGTTGACTGTTAATATTTCTCTATATTATTTGGTTAACAATTAATAAACATATTTTACAGCAGTCAATTATTATAACGACTATTGGTTCTATGCTTAATAGCAGATAAGCTCCAATATGGATGTGGTAATTGACATAAATTTATGTCTCCAAATATCCAAATACAGGTATAAGGTCTGTCCGTAGGTATGTGATCTAAGTTGATCTCCCAAGACACGTCTCTGTAGCAAGCTTCTCTCTGGGTATATATATCTGCATGCATCGACTAGGGCAATAATCCTATAAATCTATCGTCTATACAAACAATAAAGATTGGTAACTAAACGCTTAGCCCATAGACGTTAATTGTAATTTATAAACTCAATTTAAACTTTAAAACAAAGAATACCCGAGACAGGTGATAAATGAAATATATAATACAAAATGAAGTAGATATAAATGGTGGGTAATTAAGGTTGATTAAGATCCATTAAAATATACTCTTCTGAATACTGTGCGGATTAGCACGACGTATTAAACATTTACTATTGGGTCGTAATTCACCCTACTACAGTATGCCCGTATAAAACATTTAAGTCCACTATCAGCACAATATACATAATAAACATAATGTATATATGACTATATAGTTGATTACTACATATTATTATATCATATGAAACATTTCATTCAATTGTTTCACTATGAAATGAGGTTGAATACTGCATAGAACATATTTTAATCAAATATTATACTTAATTTCATGTAATTATTAAACTTTAATCTAAGTATAAGACCTCTATGAAACATTTCAGTCAAGTGTTATGCTATAAGGCTAAGTGGAATATTGCATAATATTATGTCAATGCAAAATATGTCAGTCAACCTTTATATTATATAGTTCAATCAATTACCTATAATTTCAGTCAATTATTATACTATAAAGTGTATAGATACTATAACAGCACCTATAATACTGCATTATATCATTCCTATATACAACATATCATTCAATCATTGTACTATAAAGCTAGGTAGAATACTGTATAGTATCATTTGTATATAAAAGATTTCAGTCAATTATTATATTATAAATTAGGTAGAATGTTGCCTAATATTATTTAAGCATATAACATAATATTCACTTGTAATACATGTATAATAGTAAATATCAATAGAGGACTGCATATTATTATATCTATATAAACAATTCAGAAGAATACTAAATCATAGAGGTAGGTTTTTTCATAAAAGTTACAATACTGTATAATATGACAGAAAGAAAATTTTATAAGAATATCTGACAGTTGGATAGGATTTTTAGAATAGTTTAATATATAATAATTCTGTATTTTACATGGTATTATTATGATGTTTAAGAGTTGTCGCTATATAATTAGAAACCAACTATACATGTTATAGTTTAACCATTATTTCTCATAATTCATATTATACTTTTCTTTGTATTGGAGAGGGGTGATATAGGCTCTGTCCTGTTCCCCAATCCTGTTCCCCAATCCTATTCACCTAGGTCCGAAACTCAAATCCTCCAAAAAACATTGGTACACGAATCGTGTACCACAATGCGCTTCAGCCCCAGTTGTGATGAGAGACTCGAGGGACAAGGCTAGACACATTGCATCAAATCAAACGGCGTATATAGACTGGAATAACCAGACGCTAGAAATTTGCAATCGATTGAGATTGCTGGCTTATTTTGCCGAATAAAACTGATTTGAAATTGGAGTAAAAACTGAAACAATTTTCATATTACAGTATTATATGCGTTGCGACCCACTTTTGTGAATTTCTAGATCAGAAATGTTGGCGATTTAGGTCCTTTAAGTTACGGTTATCTAATGTTGATGTTACGTTTTATTGATTTTACACCGCTATCTTTAATTTTGTCTCAATCCCTTTAAAATACATAAATAGGTTAAAATAACAGCATAGGTACTAGCTCAAGACATGTATATAGTCTTTCGGATGGGACAAAAACCTAGGTTCCGTGTACACTGTATGGCGTGAACGTAAAAGATCCATTGACAGTTGGAATTCGATATAAGAGTAAGTCGTAGTGCCGCTGTCCGGGCAAACTTTCGGTGATAGCACACTGTATGGCTTATGCCCGTCTACATTAGCCGCGTTCCGAGCAGTACAGTAGGACTTTAAACCCCATTTGAATGGATACCGATGCTATGGCATTCTTTAATAACCAAGGGATCTGTTTCGTGCAATAGCAATTAGAACCCCTTGCAATAATATTACGTTCCATCCGAACGACTATCCCTCTCTTTGGGACCACTGAAACCAGGAAAACTTTCTCGATCAACCCAGGACATCCGGGTTAGTGAGAAAGCGCCATATTATAAGAAAATGTTTAGCCCGAGCATAGCAAACAAGGAGGTAATTTTTTTTTATGTAAACCTTAAGCGTAAAAGCATCTATGCAAATTAGATAAAACGCTGGAAATGCTCACTGTAATAGTTAAAAATTGGATGATGTAAAGGCACCCATTGATTGTGATATCGTACGTAGACAATCATACCCAATTCCTAGGCAATCCATCTTCAATAGAAGGCTTGATCTCATCTTAACTACATTCAACTTATCAAGCTCTTCACCCAACACTCTGCATTTTTCGGCACTAAATTTGCCCCAACCGTGATCCAATCAGATTCCTTCGTTAAATTGAGTACTAAAAATAGACTACATTCAGTTCATTTTATTTATCGAAGGCTCGGAATAGCCCGAACAGAGCACGTGATCAGCGAATTCCTTATTGCATGCTGACTGGATTGTCCTTTATTGTGTGGCGAGTGGTCTTATTGCGTGTCAGTTTGATCTCGGCGACAGTACAGTGAGTGTGTCACGACCTCTGATTGGACAATGCTAATTAGTCACGTGTAAACACAACAAGCGTAAAAGTTCAAGAATTGCCCAGTGTTGGAGCAACGGTTAGATGTTATAAAACTCGCGGCCGTTACTTCAGAAACATGTACGCAATCTGGATAATATAGTTTATGACAAAATGTACATTACGTATTATCATATTATATAAGTTATTTTTAATCCCGTGGGATCACGCTGGCTAAGTGGGTAAGACGCTGGCTCGCTAGCCTGGAGGTCGGGTGTTCGATCCCTGCATTGACCGAGAAAAGTTCATACAGATTGTACGGCGGGGTTTCACCTTGTCAATGATGCAGGATAGAGGGGACCGTATCGCCGCTGCCAGGGCAAATTTTCCCTCATAGCATACTGTATGACGTATGCCTGTCTTCATTAGCCCAGTTTAGGAGCAGAACATAAGGACGCTAAACCCCATTTCATTTCATTTTTTTTATAATGAGTAATACGACATTGGGATTTATTGTTGGTTTCTATATCAAGGTTTTCGATTATTTGTGTTTGCACTGTTATTGTGTGTGTTACGTGGCCTTGCATTTTGTATTCGACTTTGATGCACCAGTTTCTTTGTGTGAAATGCACAGAGAAATTACATTCTATGAAACATGAGTAATCTTTTAGAATATGACGTAACCCGTTGAAAAATTATGCATGGAATAAACACTGTGACAGATATTAATACCGCTGTAAAGCTATATATTAACTTTATGCACAGAGAACACCGAAGGAGGCGGGTGGTTAAAAGTACATACAACCAATTAACGTGGATTTATCTGCAGGGTTTCAGAAATTTATGATTTAGGGTAAGAACAATAAATATAGTACATACAGAGTGACAGGAATAATACACCTGTCGATTTCAAAACATGTTAGTACATGTATCATAATGTAAACATCCGCATTTAAAACGCAACATACTGTCTTTTGAGAGATAAAATCATCGAAACAATCACAGGATTTAGACATAATAATATTACGATATTAATATCGTGATATCTTTCGCGCTATTGACCTTTGTGTGCTTCCATAGCTATTCAATACTCTCCTCTTGTCAGATTAATACGGCGAATTCGACAAGTCGAAAAGGTTGCCCTTTTCGTTTCGTTTTTTATCGTTCAAAATTCGTTTTACTTGTTTTTACTACACTAGGATCTGTTATATTATCGACGATGGATAAGCCAATTGGCGTACAATGCACGGAACTGTGGGGTTTTAATAGTTCAAAATTTCGTATTTTTTAAAGTTGTATTTGCGGTCTATTACGGTGAGATCTTGGCGTGCTATGCACGGAACTGTTGGTAAACCACTAGAAACGTCAACACTGAATGATTAATCAAGGTATGACGTCATAGGTCAAAAGCCGCTTGGACGACCCTTGGAGCAACCTGCCAGTACAACAGGTCAGATCTCCGTGTAGTGTAGGCCATCGAAAGTATAAAAAAACCCGAAACAAAATATAGAAATGTATTTTAATCAGATTCGGATAGCGCTGGCGATCGAGAGGCGGCTTCTCGCCAACACATCGAGGGTTCAATTCCAGCCCGGGCAAGAACTTTATCGTTGTAAGTGAGAGGGATATTCGGTCTCCCGTCCGATATCAGGCAGGTTTCCCCCGAGTTCTTCGGTTTCACCAAATTCTCACTCGGAGTATTATATAGACCCCAAATACAAGGGCTGCCTTTTGGTATATATTTTACGATACGTTATCTAATGCATTAGATAGTGGTTCCTTTTTATCCTAGCAGGGGATTTAAATATCAACATTTTAAGTAATTCAAACAATTGTACCAAATTCAAAAAAACTATTTTGTACACGAGGAGCAGTCCATTTGCTGATTACACTATTTTGCTTGAATACACTATTTTGCCTATAACGTTTTTAGGACTTCGAATTCTGTCTTATGGTTTGGATTGTTCGTACTTGGTTTTTATTTTTAATTTATTACAAAGATAAAATCTAGGAAATCTGATAAAAGAACAGACTAATTTCACAACGCTACCAGGTACCTGTTTTCATATTTTTAGTACTAATAGGAAATCACTTATATCGGATACTAATGGGAAGAGGATATTGCGTTAGAGACTTAACTACTTTATGTAAGCACTTTCATTTAATAAATAATTTTCTGGCACATTTACTTTTACTTACCTTGACAAACTATCAAAGTTGGATAATACTGAACTCTAAAAGGAATTACGCTGGGGGGGGGGTGTATTCAATGTTTCATTACGAGTCCTAATGCAAAATTTCAGATATCATTCATGCTACATATCAG